>CM076854.1:99676846-100236846 GCA_039519185.1 Astragalus membranaceus
TATAACCTTTAAATTAATTTAATTTAGAATTAATATCCATTTATGGCAAATATGAGTATGAACAAGTGTATGGTTAAATTAAAAGCATAACCAGAGTAGTAACAACAGTTCAAAGTTAATATCTACATTCCTACTTCCACCATCTGGCTCTGATACCAAGAGGGGATCGGAATCAGAAGTAAAAGAAATTAAAGAGACAGAGGGGAAGTAGGTAGCATGCGGAATGCTAAAACAAGAAATGAAATTGAAGTGCAGAATCAAAATAACATAAATTAGGAGGCAAAGCCTTCCATACAAGACAGTAAACTGTCTATGAGTTACAAGATTGAAGATTGAAGAAGATCTTACAAGATTGCAGAAGAGATTGAAGAAGAAGAAGAGAGCTTACAAGTTGCTCTGACTTCTCACTAAACTAGAGAGAGAATTGTAATTGAAGCGTAAGGTGAAGCGTGCCTCTAACAAAGCCTAAGCACGTATTTATAATTGAAAGATTGAATAGTAACCGGTTACTAACCGGTAGGAACAGTAAAGGACTACTGTTTGGAATCCAAAGACTGTTGAGTGGGACTGTGCACTTAGGTGACCTGCACTGTGCAAACGAGTCTTGAAATGTTGACCGGTACTATGCACTTGAATAGTGGACAGGGAACCGGTACTGTTTGGTATCCAAGGCTTGAACCTGTGGAGTCTTGGAAGGTGGCAGGAGGTGGGAACCACGTATCTGCCATGATTGATGCCTTTTGCCAAGTGGCAAGGAAAGCAGGGGTAAAAGCAGATTCCTTTTGACTGCTTGTGATGATTTGCATTAGTGGGGGACAAAAGCAGAGATGCTCTTTGCCTGCCATGATTGCTGTCTTTGACTATAGGAAACAATAATTGGTTAGGTAAAACAATAGTAAAAACTGGACAGTTTTTCATGTCATTACTGACACTACAGTCACCGTGTCCAAGGGTGGTTGAACAGTTTTTCATGCCACTGCTGGCACTACAATCACCATGTTCAAGGGTGGTTGAACAGTTTTTCCCACCAAAGGTGGTACAGTTGTCATATTCAAGGACAGAAGTTTTGAAAAGATTGATTTTTAAGGTTTTCTGAAGATCTCTAGTGAAGATCATCAGGAGAGTAATCATCGCAACAACCTTCTTCGTTCTGGTAAAATGAATCAGAGGATGAAGAAGATGCAGTTTGAACTTGTTCTTTTCCTCTGGTTTTACTTGCAGAAGAAGAAGAGGTAACCTTGTTAATGGTTTGATCTTGGAGAAGATTCATAATGTTCTGCAAATTTTCCAAAACATCTTCTTTAGAAGTGGAAGCAGCAAGGGCTGCAGAGATCCTAGCCTTCTGATTGAGGAACCTGCAAGTCTCTGGATCAGCAACCTGCAAAGATCTAGGATTGTTTTTGAACCATTCTGTTACGCTAAGAGAAGATGCCATTGAAGCATCAAACTTAGGCCACCATTTGACAAAAGATTGTTTATAAAAAGATGAAACATTTTTCAGGTGATAATCACCAATCTTGTATTGCCAGGAAAAGATCCATGACAACGAGAATGTGGTAAAAAAGTTTAAAAAGATTGGGTAATGGTTAAGATCTTTATTGAATCTTTTCGAAAAGGTTTGGAATCCTTCATGGACTTCAATGGGAAGAATTTCAGGGATTGGCCCAAAGAAATTCCACCATTGGAGGAACCAATTGGGGAAGGAGTACTTGGTTGCTCTTTTAAAGTAGATTAACCAAGAATGCTTGAAGGTTTGGTTTTGTAAGCCAAGGATAGCATAATCCCAGGCTTTAACATAGTCCCAATAGTTGTATCCTATAGGATCAAAATTCTGGGAAAATTTCTTGGGTCTATTTGGGTTTTGGCCAAAGTCTGTAGGAGTTAGAACTTTAAAATTTGGAAGGTTGAGTGGGTGATGAAGGTTTGGTCTTTTGGGTCCTGTAATGTTTGATAGACACGGATTCTGTATCTATGAGAATAAACTCATAGAATGTCTGGGTTTTGTTTGAACTCAGGGGGATAAAGTGGGATTGAGATGGGAAGATCTTAGATGGGATCTTGTTAGGGGTCTTATCCATGAACTCAGGTTCTAGATGAGTCAAAAAGAAATAATTCTCTTTAGGTATGTATTGAACCTGGGTTGTTTGGGTTTTGATTGTGGTGATTTGGGATGAACCTGGGTTGTTCCTGGTAACCAGATTTTTCTGGGCTTGGATAGCCAGGTCCAGAGAGGGCATATCTTGGTCACTGCCATCCTCGGCAATGCTGGCCCAAGTTCTTCTGGGAAGATTGATTGCTCCGTGTTCCTGAAGAGCAAGGAGAGTTTGAACAGGAAAAGCATAATCCTGCTTAGTTTGTTTAGGTTGATTTTGGGGTAAGATTGGTTGGGTATTCTGGGAAGAAGACCCTGTTTGTTTTTTGATGGAGGACCCTGTGGTGATTGGTAAGGGGGATCCTGTAGTAACTGGTAAAATGGGGTTTCCTGTAGTGATTGGTAAGGCATCTGGATTGATTTTACCTTTACCTCTACCTCTTCCTCTGGAGGAGGAGGCCCTGGAAGCCATAGCGATCGTAGCCCTGTAATTAACCATAAGAGGGTTAGTCTGGGAAAGCTTTACTTGAATTTTTAATATATCAAAATTAAATAAGCTTAAAATATCAAAAATACTTTGGATATTGTGCCTTTTGATATAAACATAATATGTAACTAGTTTATATTTAAAAGACAATCTAAATTGATGTCTTGGTTCAAGAAATTTGATAGTTAAAACACTTCTATTAAAAAAGGTTTTAACAGGATTAAAAGATAAATTAATTTGTTTATCAGGAATGAAACCAATGATGGTGAAATCCTTCCTTTTGTTAGAGAAGGTTTTAGCAAGATTATAGGGATATACATGAGAATCAGTACAAGAACCAGTACTGGAGACTGGTCCATTAGTAATCCTATTGGTACCCCTATTGGTCCCTATTTTGATATAATTCTGTTTTAGGTTAGAATTAATATCAAAATTAGAGATAATATTGTGGTTAAAATCCAAAGATTTAAACACTACGGGTTGTCCTAAGTAGAGGATATCTATGCCTTTTATAGAAAGATGAAAGTAGAGTGGTATAACTGGGGATTCCCAGATAATACTACTTTCAATATTCTTAATAAGGGACAACATGCTAAAATTGAAACTATTAACTGCAGTTGAAAGACTAAAAAGATAAGAATCAGAGCAGGGTTTTCTGAATGATTGACATAACCATTTATAAGTTCTGCTACTGGTTTTAGGATCAAGGTTTAGGGTTTTAAGATAATTTTGGATATTATCATACCTACTGGGTTTGTTATCCTTACAGTGGGTAATGATATTGGTTTTGGTGTTAGGATCTATCTTAAGGGTTTTTAACTTCCTAATGATCAGACAGGTTCTGCTTTTGTGACCAATTTTGTCACAGATAAAGCAAGTGGTAGTTTTTCTGGATTTAACCCTTTGCTTTTCAGGCGGTTGGTTGGTAGCCTGGGTTTCAGTTTTGTTCTTGCCACAGGTACACTTACCACAAGTACAAATGCGAGGAGTAGTTTGGGATTTGTTCTGGACATCAGGCTTTTGGTTAGCTTCTTGGTTTGCCTTTTTTCCCTTTCGGTGTTTAGGCATATAACCAGGTTGGGGATGGTTAGGGCAATGTCTGCTGATGTGGCCAGGCATACTGCATTTGAAACAGATGACCCTATCATTATTAGAGGGGTCGTTTTTAACCATATTGATGGATTTATCCTTGTTAGGTTTGAGTTTTATAGCCTTGAGTAGGTCAAGCTCCCTTTTGACTATGGCTAGGAGTTCATTCCTACTATCATTTTGAAGGTCATGGTTGATAGTGGAATTTTTCTGGGCAGGGCTATCTAAGGCCTGAAGATACTTATCTTGTTCTAAGGTATCTGTGGAACCTTTGGTAGCGTCAATAGGGACTTCCTGTTTACCTGCTGATTTGGATTTGAAAGGGTAATCAATACCTTTCCTAATGGTATACTTGCGGAACCAGTAAAAGAAAGGAACATTACGTTTGATTTTTCTGAGAAATTTATAGAATTTCTCTTGGATTTCCTTAGCTTTGGGACCCTGATAATGCAGAAAGAACCACTCTCTTTGAGGAGACCATTCCTCAGAGTATAAGTTTTCTTAAGGGTTTTCTTATCAATAATGAACTCAGATATCATAAGGTTCATTAAGGGAAGAGTAGGTTGGAGATTGGATAGATCTAGGTTCCTCCTCATCCTTTTGATAAGAAGTTGTTACAGGGGTTGTTGTTTTGAATCCTGTAAATGGATAGTGGAACCATCATGGGATGTTCCAATATGGGGTTTGGAGGGTTCTGTTGAAAAGGACCTTCTAGACAAGGTTCCTCTAGACATAGCCGTTCTGAAACTTTCTTCAGAGTGTAGGGATCTAGGAATGGAAAAGGAGTTACTTCTATTAAAGACAAGGTCAACCTTTCCAGATTGGTATTGAATGACATCTTGGAATTCTGGTGTTAACCTAGGTGCCGCAGGGCAGCCTTTTCTAGGGTCCAGGTTTCTGGTAAGGTGATGTCACTCCATTGGATAGTTTTAGGCACAATAATATTGGCCTTACTGTTGTCAGTGAGAAACAAAGTGGTTTCCCCTGATTTGTGACATTTTGTTTTGAGGAAGTTGGATCTGATAGAGTTCATTACTTTGTATTGAACTCTGTATATCAGAGTGATTGGGACAGATCCTTCCTTCATGTCATAGCCATGGCATTTGACATTAAGAAATAGAACGTCAAGGATGTTCTTGTCATCCAGACTAACAGTTAGGTCAGGGAAGCAATTGAAAAAGATAGGCCCATGTATAAGGCTAGTTTCGACAGTTCCTAATAAGGAATCATGAAACTGGTTGTGACGAGCATCTCTCAAACATAGCAACACTGCTACGTTAAGGGATTCTCTAGTCAAGGGTTTCATACCTACCTGGACACTTCCTATGTGCAAGTAGTTAAAATTGTCCAGTTGATGGGTTTTCACACTTTTCTCAGAGAGAAGATGAAGTTCTTCATCATCTTTTCGAAGTATGATTTTTTGTTCAACCGTTCTGATGATATAATCAGATTTAGAGAAAAAAGTTTTTGGTTTATAAAGATCTTTGTGAGATATCTTTGGAATATCCCAATTATCAAGATCTTGATTGATATTTTCAAAATGAATTTCTTCTTTGAAAATCTTGTTTGAAAGAGATTTTCTTGATTGGTCTTCGCTAAACGAAGGAGATTGAGATGAAGATGAAGGTCTACTTGAGCTGCAGGAGAATCGTGAGGAAAAGGCTTTAAACATATATATAAAAATATTTCCTCACCCGTAAGCATCATTGCCTTCATCTGGTTACTTGTAGAAATATAAGTATTAAAACTGAACTAGTTACTTACCATCTGGGAAATGCCATTTAGGTTAACCATGTTTTGTCCAAAACTCAGTTCATAATGCCATGTTGCCGGATATCAAAGCTTGAATAATAAAATTATTTTCTATTTCATATTTTGGAGTAGAAGTTACCGTAGTTCATAGAAAATTAAAGTAAATACTGAAGTATATTAAACCAGATTTAAACACTCAAAGCCTAAGTTATTCCTTGCTTCAAACATGTATATGACCAAAAATAAAGTATTTTCGAAATATTTTTCTCCGTTTAGGATTAGAATACTTTAGGATAATAAACCTCAAATTATGGTATATGACTGCCCAGTCAACCTGCAGGGTCTTACGTACTTCGCTACCATTTACGTCGCTAATGAGGTACCCAGATATCCTTACTAATATTCTACGGTCCTTGGAGTATATAAAATTTTTCTTTTGAAAAGCTTTAGAAGTATTTTGATCATAAACATTTTAAGTGCAAAGGTATAACAAAGAACTTAAAAGTGTATCTTAGTATAATTCACTGCAGTATATTACAATAATAGTACTGAGAACACAAGTATTTACTGCAAAATATAAACATAGATGAATAATTAAATTATTCAAATATTATTACGTTCATTTTTAAATAGTTATAAAATAGTGGACTGGTTGACTATAGGATTATCCGATCGAGGCGGATAAATACGGCACATTTCAATTGCCCTTGCCAGACGCCTGTATTGACGTACGCTTGCGGCATTTAGCTATAGTCAAAGAGTACACTAGTAGTATAACCTTTAAATTAATTTAATTTAGAATTAATATCCATTTATGGCAAATATGAGTATGAACAAGTGTATGGTTAAATTAAAAGCATAACCAGAGTAGTAATCAACAGTTCAAAGTTAATATCTACATTCCTACTTCCACCATCTGGCTCTGATACCAAGAGGGGATCGGAATCAGAAGATAAAAGAAATTAAAGAGACAGAGGGGAAGTAGGTAGCATGCGGAATGCTAAAACAAGAAATGAAATTGAAGTGCAGAATCAAAATAACATAAATTAGGAGGCAAAGCCTTCCATACAAGACAGTAAATTGATTAGAAGTTACAAGATTGAAGAGATTGAAGAAGAAGAAGAGAGCTTACAAGTTGCTCTGACTTCTCACTAAACTAGAGAGAGAATTGTAATTGAAGCGTAAGGTGAAGCGTGTCCTCTAACAGAAGCCTAACCACGCTTAAATAGATAAAAAGAGGTAACCGGCACTGTTTGGCATCCAATGCTTGTGACCGGTACTGTACACTAATGTAACCGGTACTGTTATCACAACGGATAAAAGGGGAGGGAACTGTGCGCAACTCTCCACAAAATTGAAGGATTGGATTCTTTATAGTGGGGGACAAGGAGGTCCACTTAGGAGAAATGCGCCATCCACTAATTAAGGGGGGAAAATTAATAATAACAACATAGTGCCATTGATGGTGGATAATGATGTGCATTCCACCAAGTTTTATTGTTAAGGAAGGATTTTCACCTGCAGAGGAAAATAAACCTGCAACGAAGGTATCAAAATGATTAATAAAATTTGGACAGTTTTTCATGCTTTGGTAAGCACTACAATCACCGTGTCCAAGGGTGGAGGAATAGTTTTTCATACCATAATGGTATTACTATCACCATATTCCAGGGTGTTGAAAGAACAGTTTTTCATGCCATTGCTGACATTACATTTACCATGTTCTAGGGTAAATGAGCAGTTTTTCTCACCGAAGGTGATACACTTGTCTTGCTCAAGGACACAATTTTGAAAAGATTTAATTTTCTTTAAGGATGAACTAACTACTTCCCTGTAAATATTCACGAGTGAGGTAATCAGGGAGAGCATTATCAGAACCTTTGAGATATTCAATGTCAAAATCAAAAATGCTTAAGATAGCTTGCCATCTAGCAAAAATTTGCTTTGATGCAAGATTTTTTACATCCTTTTGTAAGATATCCTTTGCAGATTTGCAATCAATACGAACAAGGAACTTTTGATTTAATAAATCAGATTGGAATTTTGAAATAGATAGAACAATTGCTAAGACTTCCTTTTTGACAGTGGAATAATTCTGCTGGGCAGGATTCCAGTGTTTAGAAGTGAAGGTTATAACTTGTTCTTTCCCAGAGATTCTTTGTTTTAAAATACCACCGTAACCAATGTCAGAGGCATGAGTTTCAACAATTTTAAAGGCCTCTGGGTTGGGAAGGTAAAGACAAGGAAGTTCTTTAACCTGGGATTTGATCTGTTTGACAACATTGGTATGAATGTCTGTCCAAGGAGGAGGATCCTTTTTTAGACGATCATGGAGAGGTTTGGTGAGATTGCTAAGTTGTGGGAAGAAATCTGAGACATAATTGAGGCATCCTAGGAATCTCTGAAGTTGAGTTTTTTCAATAATTTGGTTAGGAAACTTATCAGAGAACTCAATAGCCCTACTGATTGGGATAATAGTTCCTTGATGGATGTTATGACCAAGAAACCTAATTTTTGTCTGAAAAAGATTGATCTTAGTTTTTGAGACAGCAAGGCCATTTTTTTTGATTATGGAAATGAAAGTGCTAATGTGTTTGACATGCTGTTCAAAAGATTGAGAGTAAATCAAGACATCATCAATATAGACAATTGCAAAATCTGCATAATTATTGAAAATGTCATTCATGATCCTCTGGAATTCAGAAGGAGCGTTTTTTAGGCCAAAAGGCATGACGTTCCATTCATATTGACCAAAGGGGACAGTGAAAGCAGTTTTATATCTGTCCTCTTCTTTTATCTGGATTTGCCAGAAACCAGATTTCATATCAAATTTTGAAAAGATCTTTGCATCATGGAGTCTCTTTAGGAGATCCTTCTTGTTGGGGATAGGATATCTAATCCAACAAAGAGCTTGATTGAGGGGTTTGTAATTGATGACCAGCCTAGGGGTTCCTCTTTCTATCTCAGCCTGTTTGTTGACATAAAAGGCAGAACAAGACCAGGGACTTTTACTCTTGCGAATAAGATTTTTATCCAAGAGATCCTTGATTTCTTTCTTGCACATAAGGAGGAGATCTTGGTTCATTTGAATAGGTCTGGCTTTGGTAGGGATTTGTCTGTCATGGAAATCCTTTTCGTAAGGAAGATCAACTATGTGATGCTTCCTTTCCCAAAAAGCATTAGGAAGGTCAGAACAAATGGTGGTTTGGATTTGTTCTAGGATCCCTTTGACCTTAAGTTGGTTTTCTCTTTTGAGTAATTGATGGTCAATAAATTTAAAAGAAAATTCTTCTTTAAGGAAATTGATCTGATTTTCTTTGTAAGAAATAAAGTTCAAATCCCTAACCAAAGGTTTTCTCAAGAAATTAAAGATGATAGGTTGTCCCAAGTGCTGGGCTAATTATACCATCTTTAGTGATTTGAAAAGGGAAGAGAGACCTTATGAAGGGTGTCCCTAAGATCACCTTATTTTTTAAATCTTTGACAAGAAGAAAAGGGGTATTGATTTTGAAACCTGCGTTCTCAATAATCGCAGAAGATAATTTGTAATTGATCTTTAACCTAGAACCATTAGCAGTGCTAAGACGTTCAGAGGTTTTTTCAAAATACTTAGTAGGGATAAGACCCTCTAAGATGCAATTGGAATCTGCTCCCGTATCGAACAAAGCAGTAGTTTCAAGAGTAAAATCATTAATAACAAGTTTTATTTTGATAAAAAACTTTTGAATTTTAATGTGGTTGATGAGGCCAAGAATATCATCGTCTTTAGGCTCATCACCATCTTCGGTGTCCGTGTTGGAGACATGAGAATCATTACCATGGTCCTTCCATTGGTTAATGATAAGCTGGTGATCAGCATGCTTACTTTTTAGATTTTTAACTTCGTGTTTCAAGAAGTTAATTTCAGCTTGAAGATCTTGGATAGTGGTAGGTTTGATGCTGGCGTTTTCTAGCCTTTTGAAGGTATCTTTGAGATTAAACTTATTGGTTACAAGGGGATTTCTAGGAGGTTTTATCTCAGGGGGAGGTTTTGCCTCAAGGGAAGCCATAAGCTTGTCAAGATAACTCTTCCTTTCGTGTTGATCGGAAATGGCGTTTATGGCCTCGAGGAGAAGGTCATGATCTTGGGTGAGGACATTGATCTGTTTAGAAGAATCGCTGGAGGAATCTGTCAGGTCATCATCCTGGATTTGGTTCAGGTTTTCTAAAGGATGGTCAGATGAACTTTCAGAAGATTGGTTTAACAGATTGTTAATCTTGTCTTCGATGTCGGAGCCAAGATTTAGGGCTTTGAGTTTCCCTACTACTTTGCAATTTTTGCTGTAATGTCCCGGCTTGCCACAATTGTAACAAATAATAGGTTTTTTGGTTTTATCATTATTTTCATAATGATTCTTGACATTTTGATTGGTAGGTCTAGGCCTGGGTTTTTTCAAATGCCTTTCTTTGTAGTAGTCAGGTCTGGGTAGGAGCTTGCTGGTTTTATGTTTGGCTTTGGCTCTGGCCTTCTCCGCACAGGGGAGGCCAAATTGCTCGCAGAAAGTTCCAAGATCTCTGCGATTCTGAGCCTTTTCTTTAGATAGCTGGCGTTGGATTTTGTCATCCTGACAAATTTTTAAGGCCACTCTTTGGATAATAGCAATAAGCTGTCCATAGCTTAGTTGCTGATAGGGAATGTTACCGTCAGGGTTATGACTTCGGAGTTTATCCCTGACCTTATCTCCCAAAGATTTTGGGAGACCAGCAAGGAATTTCTCCTTCCAGAAGGCTTGTTGACTATCCTCCCTGGTGTAAACCCTGGTTAGGAACGTGTCTTTGTACCATCTGAAATCACCCAAGGTTTTACACCTAAGGTTTGACAATAATTCGGCAGATCTGTCTTTTATGAGAGAGGGATCACCGATGAAATGTTGGGCAATGGTGAAGATAAGGGTGTTGACGGAATCAGGGATATGGGTGTCACCGTCAAGGATGGGTTCACCGTTGGGTTCCCTTTTGACAGCTGTGACGATAGACTGTTTGCAGTCTTCGGTGAGGTAGTTATCCCACCAACCTTTGAGCTGACCACAGAAACCTGAGATGAGGATTTCTACGATCAAAGCTTCAGGGCAATTGTTGGCAGTTTCATAGGCAGTAGCTACCATGGTCATATTTTGTAAAATTTTGGTTATGCCATATTCATTCTCTCCGTCTATGTTCCACTCATAGACGTTGTTAGCACTAAAGCTCTTGATATTGGTTTCCTTTTCCTCTAGGAGGAGATCAGGGGCTGTGGCTCTGGGATAGTAAAGTTTGGTTTCTTTACGCCACTGGTTATTTGGGTTGTAGATAACAGGACTGATACCATCTTTGATACTTTCGGAGTGATCAGAAGAGGTCTCATCAATCATGTTGATGGTCCTGACACTTTTAGGAGGAGGGGTGCCAGGAGAAGGTGTTTCAGGGATAGTAGTCTTGAGAAGAGCTATTTGTTCTTTGACTTTAGCCAGAAATTCATCGTTGGCATTGTCAACTTCTATTTTGACTTGGCTTTTGGAGCTATTGCTTTGGGATCCTTTAAAATTTTTTGAGACTCTGTAAGGTTTGAAGAGAGGTTTTTCAATCTTTTTAGAGGAAGAAGATGACTCTGGTTTGTCATTAACTTCCTTACCTTTAGTTCTACTGGAGTCTCCTAAGGCTTGGAGGTATTTGTTTGTGTAATTGGATTGTTCCATAAGATCTTTGATGTCTTTGGCTGTGACTGGTTCCCCATCAATTTTGGTTTTAAAGGGGGCGGCCATGACAGGGGTGGCTTGGTCTTTGCTGTTAAGAGCAAAGGGTATTTTGGGAGGTAATTCAGATTGGACCATTTGGCCATCTTTGAGGTGCCAAATAGTATTGGTTTTGGGCTCGTCATGGTCATTACGAAAGGGATAATCCATATCTTTGACTATGGCGTAGGCACGAAACCAGTGGAAGAAGGGGATATTGTATTTGACTCTTTTGAGGAACCTATAATATTTCATTTGGACAAGGTACCCTTTATTACCTTCAAAATTTTGGAGGAACCATTCTCTATGAGGAGACCATTCCTCAGAGTAAAAGTCCTTTTTAAGGGATTTTTTGTCTATGGTAAAATTGGGGGAATTTACTTCCTGATTGGTAAGATCCTTTTCAAGATCTCGATTGTGGTTATGAACAGATTGATTCTGGCAAATGTTACTACCAGTGGATGATATTACAGAGGTAGGAGGAGAAGAGGGTGTAGAAGACATAGTGGTGAGGAAAAAAGCTTTTGTTTAGGAAAGATGTAAGGTATTCCTCACCCGTAAGTATCATTGCCTTCATCTGGTTACTTGTAGAAATATAAGTATTAAAACTGAACTAGTTACTTACCATCTGGGAAATGCCGTTTAGGTTAACCATGTTTTGTTCAAAACTCAGTTCGTAAAGCCATGTTGCCGGATATCAAAGCTTGGATAATAAAATTATTTTCTATTTCATATTTTGGAGTAGAGGTTACCGTAGTTCATAGAAAATTAAAGTAAATTCTGAAGTATATTAAACCAGATTTAAACACTCAAAGCCTAAGTTATTCCTTGCTTCAAACATGTATATGACCAAAAATAAAGTATTTTCGAAATATTTTTCTCCGTTTAGGATTAGAATACTTTAGGATAATAATCCTCAAATTATGGTATATGACTGCCCAGTCAACCTGCAGGGTCTTACGTACTTCGCTACCATTTACGTCGCTAATGAGGTACCCAGATATCCTTACTAATATTCTACGGTCCTTGGAGTATATAAAATTTTTCTTTTGAAAAGCTTTAGAAGTATTTTGATCATAAACATTTTAAGTGCAAAGGTATAACAAAGAACTTAAAAGTGTATCTTAGTATAATTCACTGCAGTATATTACAATAATAGTACTGAGAACACAAGTATTTACTGCAAAATATAAACATAGATGAATAATTAAATTATTCAAATATTATTACGTTCATTTTTAAATAGTTATAAAATAGTGGACTGGTTGACTATAGGATTATCCGATCGAGGCGGATAAATACGGCACATTTCAATTGCCCTTGCCAGACGCCTGTATTGACGTACGCTTGCGGCATTTAGCTATAGTCAAAGAGTACACTAGTAATATAACCTTTAAATTAATTTAATTTAGAATTAATATCCATTTATGGCAAATATGAGTATGAACAAGTGTATGGTTAAATTAAAAGCATAACCAGAGTAGTAATCAACAGTTCAAAGTTAATATCTACATTCCTACTTCCACCATCTGGCTCTGATACCAAGAGGGGATCTGGCTTTGATCGTAGAAATCCTCATCTCAGGTTTCTGTGGTCAGCTCAAAGGTTGGTGGGATAACTACCTCACCGAAGACTGCAAACAGTCTATCGTCACAGCTGTCAAAAGGGAACCCAACGGTGAACCCATCCTTGACGGTGACACCCATATCCCTGATTCCGTCAACACCCTTATCTTCACCATTGCCCAACATTTCATCGGTGATCCCTCTCTCATAAAAGACAGATCTGCCGAATTATTGTCAAACCTTAGGTGTAAAACCTTGGGTGATTTCAGATGGTACAAAGACACGTTCCTAACCAGGGTTTACACCAGGGAGGATAGTCAACAAGCCTTCTGGAAGGAGAAATTCCTTGCTGGTCTCCCAAAATCTTTGGGAGATAAGGTCAGGGATAAACTCCGAAGTCATAACCCTGACGGTAACATTCCCTATCAGCAACTAAGCTATGGACAGCTTATTGCTATTATCCAAAGAGTGGCCTTAAAAATTTGTCAGGATGACAAAATCCAACGCCAGCTATCTAAAGAAAAGGCTCAGAATCGCAGAGATCTTGGAACTTTCTGCGAGCAATTTGGCCTCCCCTGTGCGGAGAAGGCCAGAGCCAAAGCCAAACATAAAACCAGCAAGCTCCTACCCAGACCTGACTACTACAAAGAAAGGCATTTGAAAAAACCCAGGCCTAGACCTACCAATCAAAATGTCAAGAATCATTATGAAAATAATGATAAAACCAAAAAACCTATTATTTGTTACAATTGTGGCAAGCCGGGACATTACAGCAAAAATTGCAAAGTAGTAGGGAAACTCAAAGCCCTAAATCTTGGCTCCGACATCGAAGACAAGATTAACAATCTGTTAAACCAATCTTCTGAAAGTTCATCTGACCATCCTTTAGAAAACCTGAACCAAATCCAGGATGATGACCTGACAGATTCCTCCAGCGATTCTTCTAAACAGATCAATGTCCTCACCCAAGATCATGACCTTCTCCTCGAGGCCATAAACGCCATTTCCGATCAACACGAAAGGAAGAGTTATCTTGACAAGCTTATGGCTTCCCTTGAGGCAAAACCTCCCCCAGAGATAAAACCTCCTAGAAATCCCCTTGTAACCAATAAGTTTAATCTCAAAGATACCTTCAAAAGGCTAGAAAACGCCAGCATCAAACCTACCACTATCCAAGATCTTCAAGCTGAAATTAACTTCTTGAAACACGAAGTTAAAAATCTAAAAAGTAAGCATGCTGATCACCAGCTTATCATTAACCAATGGAAGGACCATGGTAATGATTCTCATGTCTCCAACACGGACACCGAAGATGGTGATGAGCCTAAAGACGATGATATTCTTGGCCTCATCAACCACATTAAAATTCAAAAGTTTTTTATCAAAATAAAACTTGTTATTAATGATTTTACTCTTGAAACTACTGCTTTGTTCGATACGGGAGCAGATTCCAATTGCATCTTAGAGGGTCTTATCCCTACTAAGTATTTTGAAAAAACCTCTGAACGTCTTAGCACTGCTAATGGTTCTAGGTTAAAGATCAATTACAAATTATCTTCTGCGATTATTGAGAACGCAGGTTTCAAAATCAATACCCCTTTTCTTCTTGTCAAAGATTTAAAAAATAAGGTGATCTTAGGGACACCCTTCATAAGGTCTCTCTTCCCTTTTCAAATCACTAAAGATGGTATAATTGCCCAGCACTTGGGACAACCTATCATCTTTAATTTCTTGAGAAAACCTTTGGTTAGGGATTTGAACTTTATTTCTTACAAAGAAAATCAGATCAATTTCCTTAAAGAAGAATTTTCTTTTAAATTTATTGACCATCAATTACTCAAAAGAGAAAACCAACTTAAGGTCAAAGGGATCCTAGAACAAATCCAAACCACCATTTGTTCTGACCTTCCTAATGCTTTTTGGGAAAGGAAGCATCACATAGTTGATCTTCCTTACGAAAAGGATTTCCATGACAGACAAATCCCTACCAAAGCCAGACCTATTCAAATGAACCAAGATCTCCTCCTTATGTGCCAGAAAGAAATCAAGGATCTCTTGGATAAAAATCTTATTCGCAAGAGTAAAAGTCCCTGGTCTTGTTCTGCCTTTTATGTCAACAAACAGGCTGAGATAGAAAGAGGAACCCCTAGGCTGGTCATCAATTACAAACCCCTCAATCAAGCTCTTTGTTGGATTAGATATCCTATCCCCAACAAGAAGGATCTCCTAAAGAGACTCCATGATGCAAAGATCTTTTCAAAATTTGATATGAAATCTGGTTTCTGGCAAATCCAGATAAAAGAAGAGGACAGATATAAAACTGCTTTCACTGTCCCCTTTGGTCAATATGAATGGAACGTCATGCCTTTTGGCCTAAAAAACGCTCCTTCTGAATTCCAGAGGATCATGAATGACATTTTCAATAATTATGCAGATTTTGCAATTGTCTATATTGATGATGTCTTGATTTACTCTCAATCTTTTGAACAGCATGTCAAACACATTAGCACTTTCATTTCCATAATCAAAAAAAATGGCCTTGCTGTCTCAAAAACTAAGATCAATCTTTTTCAGACAAAAATTAGGTTTCTTGGTCATAACATCCATCAAGGAACTATTATCCCAATCAGTAGGGCTATTGAGTTCTCTGATAAGTTTCCTAACCAAATTATTGAAAAAACTCAACTTCAGAGATTCCTAGGATGCCTCAATTATGTCTCAGATTTCTTCCCACAACTTAGCAATCTCACCAAACCTCTCCATGATCGTCTAAAAAAGGATCCTCCTCCTTGGACAGACATTCATACCAATGTTGTCAAACAGATCAAATCCCAGGTTAAAGAACTTCCTTGTCTTTACCTTCCCAACCCAGAGGCCTTTAAAATTGTTGAAACTGATGCCTCTGACATTGGTTACGGTGGTATTTTAAAACAAAGAATCTCTGGGAAAGAACAAGTTATAACCTTCACTTCTAAACACTGGAATCCTGCCCAGCAGAATTATTCCACTGTCAAAAAGGAAGTCTTAGCAATTGTTCTATCTATTTCAAAATTCCAATCTGATTTATTAAATCAAAAGTTCCTTGTTCGTATTGATTGCAAATCTGCAAAGGATATCTTACAAAAGGATGTAAAAAATCTTGCATCAAAGCAAATTTTTGCTAGATGGCAAGCTATCTTAAGCATTTTTGATTTTGACATTGAATATCTCAAAGGTTCTGATAATGCTCTCCCTGATTACCTCACTCGTGAATATTTACAGGGAAGTAGTTAGTTCATCCTTAAAGAAATTTAAATCTTTTCAAAATTGTGTCCTTGAGCAAGACAAGTGTATCACCTTCGGTGAGAAAAACTGCTCATTTACCCTAGAACATGGTAACTGTAATGTCAGCAATGGCATGAAAAACTGTTCTTTCAACACCCTGGAATATGGTGATAGTAATACCATTTATGGTATGAAAAACTATTCCTCCACCCTTGGACACGGTGATTGTAGTGCTTACCAAAGCATGAAAAACTGTCCAAATTTTATTAATCATTTTGATACCTTCGTTGCAGGTTTATTTTCCTCTGCAGGTGAAAATCCTTCCTTAACAATAAAACTTGGTGGAATGCACATCATTATCCACCATCAATGGCACTATGTTGTTTATTATTATTTTTCCCCCCTTAATTAGTGGATGGCGCATTTCTCCTAAGTGGACCTCCTTGTCCCCCACTATAAAGAATCCAATCCTTCAATTTTGTGGAGAATTGCGCACAGTTCCTTCCCCTTTTATCCGTTGTGTTAACAGTACCGGTTACATTAGTGTACAGTACCGGTCACAAGCATTGGATGCCAAACAGTGCCGGTTACCTCTTTTTTACCTATTTAAGCGTGGTTAGGCTTCTGTTAGAGGACACGCTTCACCTTACGCTTCAATTACAATTCTCTCTCTAGTTTAGTGAGAAGTCAGAGCAACTTGTAAGCTCTCTTCTTCTTCTTCAATCTCTTCTGCAATCTTGTAAGATCTTCTTCAATCTTCAATCTTGTAACTCATAGACAGTTTACTGTCTTGTATGGAAGGCTTTGCCTCCTAATTTATGTTATTTTGATTCTGCACTTCAATATCATTTCTTGTTTTAGCATTCCGCATGCTACCTACTTCCCCTCTGTCTCTTTAATTTCTTTTATCTTCTGATTCCGATCCCCTCTTGGTATCAGAGCCAGATGGTGGAAGTAGGAATGTAGATATTAACTTTGAACTGTTGTTTACTACTCTGGTTATGCTTTTAATTTAACCATACACTTGTTCATACTCATATTTGCCATAAATGGATATTAATTCTAAATTAAATTAATTTAAAGGTTATACTACTAGTGTACTCTTTGACTATAGCTAAATGCCGCAAGCGTACGTCAATACAGGCGTCTGGCAAGGGCAATTGAAATGTGCCGTATTTATCCGCCTCGATCGGATAATCCTATAGTCAACCAGTCCACTATTTTATAACTATTTAAAAATGAACGTAATAATATTTGAATAATTTAATTATTCATCTATGTTTATATTTTGCAGTAAATACTTGTGTTCTCAGTACTATTATTGTAATATACTGCAGTGAATTATACTAAGATACACTTTTAAGTTCTTTGTTATACCTTTGCACTTAAAATGTTTATGATCAAAATACTTCTAAAGCTTTTCAAAAGAAAAATTTTATATACTCCAAGGACCGTAGAATATTAGTAAGGATATCTGGGTACCTCATTAGCGACGTAAATGGTAGCGAAGTACGTAAGACCCTGCAGGTTGACTGGGCAGTCATATACCATAATTTGAGGATTATTATCCTAAAGTATTCTAATCCTAAACGGAGAAAAATATTTCGAAAATACTTTATTTTTGGTCATATACATGTTTGAAGCAAGGAATAACTTAGGCTTTGAGTGTTTAAATCTGGTTTAATATACTTCAGAATTTACTTTAATTTTCTATGAACTACGGTAACCTCTACTCCAAAATATGAAATAGAAAATAATTTTATTATCCAAGCTTTGATATCCGGCAACATGGCTTTACGAACTGAGTTTTGAACAAAACATGGTTAACCTAAACGGCATTTCCCAGATGGTAAGTAACTAGTTCAGTTTTAATACTTATATTTCTACAAGTAACCAGATGAAGGCAATGATACTTACGGGTGAGGAATACCTTACATCTTTCCTAAACAAAAGCTTTTTTCCTCACCACTATGTCTTCTACACCCTCTTCTCCTCCTACCTCTGTAATATCATCCACTGGTAGTAACATTTGCCAGAATCAATCTGTTCATAACCACAATCGAGATCTTGAAAAGGATCTTACCAATCAGGAAGTAAATTCCCCCAATTTTACCATAGACAAAAAATCCCTTAAAAAGGACTTTTACTCTGAGGAATGGTCTCCTCATAGAGAATGGTTCCTCCAAAATTTTGAAGGTAATAAAGGGTACCTTGTCCAAATGAAATATTATAGGTTCCTCAAAAGAGTCAAATACAATATCCCCTTCTTCCACTGGTTTCGTGCCTACGCCATAGTCAAAGATATGGATTATCCCTTTCGTAATGACCATGACGAGCCCAAAACCAATACTATTTGGCACCTCAAAGATGGCCAAATGGTCCAATCTGAATTACCTCCCAAAATACCCTTTGCTCTTAACAGCAAAGACCAAGCCACCCCTGTCATGGCCGCCCCCTTTAAAACCAAAATTGATGGGGAACCAGTCACAGCCAAAGACATCAAAGATCTTATGGAACAATCCAATTACACAAACAAATACCTCCAAGCCTTAGGAGACTCCAGTAGAACTAAAGGTAAGGAAGTTAATGACAAACCAGAGTCATCTTCTTCCTCTAAAAAGATTGAAAAACCTCTCTTCAAACCTTACAGAGTCTCAAAAAATTTTAAAGGATCCCAAAGCAATAGCTCCAAAAGCCAAGTCAAAATAGAAGTTGACAATGCCAACGATGAATTTCTGGCTAAAGTCAAAGAACAAATAGCTCTTCTCAAGACTACTATCCCTGAAACACCTTCTCCTGGCACCCCTCCTCCTAAAAGTGTCAGGACCATCAACATGATTGATGAGACCTCTTCTGATCACTCCGAAAGTATCAAAGATGGTATCAGTCCTGTTATCTACAACCCAAATAACCAGTGGCGTAAAGAAACCAAACTTTATTATCCCAGAGCCACAGCCCCTGATCTCCTCCTAGAGGAAAAGGAAACCAATATCAAGAGCTTTAGTGCTAACAACGTCTATGAGTGGAACATAGACGGAGAGAATGAATATGGCATAACCAAAATTTTACAAAATATGACCATGGTAGCTACTGCCTATGAAACTGCCAACAATTGCCCTGAAGCTTTGATCGTAGAAATCCTCATCTCAGGTTTCTGTGGTCAGCTCAAAGGTTGGTGGGATAACTACCTCACCGAAGACTGCAAACAGTCTATCGTCACAGCTGTCAAAAGGGAACCCAACGGTGAACCCATCCTTGACGGTGACACCCATATCCCTGATTCCGTCAACACCCTTATCTTCACCATTGCCCAACATTTCATCGGTGATCCCTCTCTCATAAAAGACAGATCTGTCGAATTATTGTCAAACCTTAGGTGTAAAACCTTGGGTGATTTCAGATGGTACAAAGACACGTTCCTAACCAGGGTTTACACCAGGGAGGATAGTCAACAAGCCTTCTGGAAGGAGAAATTCCTTGCTGGTCTCCCAAAATCTTTGGGAGATAAGGTCAGGGATAAACTCCGAAGTCATAACCCTGACGGTAACATTCCCTATCAGCAACTAAGCTATGGACAGCTTATTGCTATTATCCAAAGAGTGGCCTTAAAAATTTGTCAGGATGACAAAATCCAACGCCAGCTATCTAAAGAAAAGGCTCAGAATCGCAGAGATCTTGGAACTTTCTGCGAGCAATTTGGCCTCCCCTGTGCGGAGAAGGCCAGAGCCAAAGCCAAACATAAAACCAGCAAGCTCCTACCCAGACCTGACTACTACAAAGAAAGGCATTTGAAAAAACCCAGGCCTAGACCTACCAATCAAAATGTCAAGAATCATTATGAAAATAATGATAAAACCAAAAAACCTATTATTTGTTACAATTGTGGCAAGCCGGGACATTACAGCAAAAATTGCAAAGTAGTAGGGAAACTCAAAGCCCTAAATCTTGGCTCCGACATCGAAGACAAGATTAACAATCTGTTAAACCAATCTTCTGAAAGTTCATCTGACCATCCTTTAGAAAACCTGAACCAAATCCAGGATGATGACCTGACAGATTCCTCCAGCGATTCTTCTAAACAGATCAATGTCCTCACCCAAGATCATGGCCTTCTCCTCGAGGCCATAAACGCCATTTCCGATCAACACGAAAGGAAGAGTTATCTTGACAAGCTTATGGCTTCCCTTGAGGCAAAACCTCCCCCTGAGATAAAACCTCCTAGAAATCCCCTTGTAACCAATAAGTTTAATCTCAAAGATACCTTCAAAAGGCTAGAAAACGCCAGCATCAAACCTACCACTATCCAAGATCTTCAAGCTGAAATTAACTTCTTGAAACACGAAGTTAAAAATCTAAAAAGTAAGCATGCTGATCACCAGCTTATCATTAACCAATGGAAGGACCATGGTAATGATTCTCATGTCTCCAACACGGACACCGAAGATGGTGATGAGCCTAAAGACGATGATATTCTTGGCCTCATCAACCACATTAAAATTCAAAAGTTTTTTATCAAAATAAAACTTGTTATTAATGATTTTACTCTTGAAACTACTGCTTTGTTCGATACGGGAGCAGATTCCAATTGCATCTTAGAGGGTCTTATCCCTACTAAGTATTTTGAAAAAACCTCTGAACGTCTTAGCACTGCTAATGGTTCTAGGTTAAAAATCAATTACAAATTATCTTCTGCGATTATTGAGAACGCAGGTTTCAAAATCAATACCCCTTTTCTTCTTGTCAAAGATTTAAAAAATAAGGTGATCTTAGGGACACCCTTCATAAGGTCTCTCTTCCCTTTTCAAATCACTAAAGATGGTATAATTGCCCAGCACTTGGGACAACCTATCATCTTTAATTTCTTGAGAAAACCTTTGGTTAGGGATTTGAACTTTATTTCTTACAAAGAAAATCAGATCAATTTCCTTAAAGAAGAATTTTCTTTTAAATTTATTGACCATCAATTACTCAAAAGAGAAAACCAACTTAAGGTCAAAGGGATCCTAGAACAAATCCAAACCACCATTTGTTCTGACCTTCCTAATGCTTTTTGGGAAAGGAAGCATCACATAGTTGATCTTCCTTACGAAAAGGATTTCCATGACAGACAAATCCCTACCAAAGCCAGACCTATTCAAATGAACCAAGATCTCCTCCTTATGTGCCAGAAAGAAATCAAGGATCTCTTGGATAAAAATCTTATTCGCAAGAGTAAAAGTCCCTGGTCTTGTTCTGCCTTTTATGTCAACAAACAGGCTGAGATAGAAAGAGGAACCCCTAGGCTGGTCATCAATTACAAACCCCTCAATCAAGCTCTTTGTTGGATTAGATATCCTATCCCCAACAAGAAGGATCTCCTAAAGAGACTCCATGATGCAAAGATCTTTTCAAAATTTGATATGAAATCTGGTTTCTGGCAAATCCAGATAAAAGAAGAGGACAGATATAAAACTGCTTTCACTGTCCCCTTTGGTCAATATGAATGGAACGTCATGCCTTTTGGCCTAAAAAACGCTCCTTCTGAATTCCAGAGGATCATGAATGACATTTTCAATAATTATGCAGATTTTGCAATTGTCTATATTGATGATGTCTTGATTTACTCTCAATCTTTTGAACAGCATGGCAAACACATTAGCACTTTCATTTCCATAATCAAAAAAAATGGCCTTGCTGTCTCAAAAACTAAGATCAATCTTTTTCAGACAAAAATTAGGTTTCTTGGTCATAACATCCATCAAGGAACTATTATCCCAATCAGTAGGGCTATTGAGTTCTCTGATAAGTTTCCTAACCAAATTATTGAAAAAACTCAACTTCAGAGATTCCTAGGATGCCTCAATTATGTCTCAGATTTCTTCCCACAACTTAGCAATCTCACCAAACCTCTCCATGATCGTCTAAAAAAGGATCCTCCTCCTTGGACAGACATTCATACCAATGTTGTCAAACAGATCAAATCCCAGGTTAAAGAACTTCCTTGTCTTTACCTTCCCAACCCAGAGGCCTTTAAAATTGTTGAAACTGATGCCTCTGACATTGGTTACGGTGGTATTTTAAAACAAAGAATCTCTGGGAAAGAACAAGTTATAACCTTCACTTCTAAACACTGGAATCCTGCCCAGCAGAATTATTCCACTGTCAAAAAGGAAGTCTTAGCAATTGTTCTATCTATTTCAAAATTCCAATCTGATTTATTAAATCAAAAGTTCCTTGTTCGTATTGATTG
Organism: Astragalus membranaceus; assembly: GCA_039519185.1. Taxonomy (NCBI): domain Eukaryota; kingdom Viridiplantae; phylum Streptophyta; class Magnoliopsida; order Fabales; family Fabaceae; genus Astragalus; species Astragalus membranaceus. The sequence continues at coordinate 99,699,075 of CM076854.1, forward strand.
CAAATCTGCAAAGGATATCTTACAAAAGGATGTAAAAAATCTTGCATCAAAGCAAATTTTTGCTAGATGGCAAGCTATCTTAAGCATTTTTGATTTTGACATTGAATATCTCAAAGGTTCTGATAATGCTCTCCCTGATTACCTCACTCGTGAATATTTACAGGGAAGTAGTTAGTTCATCCTTAAAGAAATTTAAATCTTTTCAAAATTGTGTCCTTGAGCAAGACAAGTGTATCACCTTCGGTGAGAAAAACTGCTCATTTACCCTAGAACATGGTAACTGTAATGTCAGCAATGGCATGAAAAACTGTTCTTTCAACACCCTGGAATATGGTGATAGTAATACCATTTATGGTATGAAAAACTATTCCTCCACCCTTGGACACGGTGATTGTAGTGCTTACCAAAGCATGAAAAACTGTCCAAATTTTATTAATCATTTTGATACCTTCGTTGCAGGTTTATTTTCCTCTGCAAGTGAAAATCCTTCCTTAACAATAAAACTTGGTGGAATGCACATCATTATCCACCATCAATGGCACTATGTTGTTTATTATTATTTTCCCCCCCTTAATTAGTGGATGGCGCATTTCTCCTAAGTGGACCTCCTTGTCCCCCACTATAAAGAATCCAATCCTTCAATTTTGTGGAGAATTGCGCACAGTTCCTTCCCCTTTTATCCGTTGTGTTAACAGTACCGGTTACATTAGTGTACAGTACCGGTCACAAGCATTGGATGCCAAACAGTGCCGGTTACCTCTTTTTTACCTATTTAAGCGTGGTTAGGCTTCTGTTAGAGGACACGCTTCACCTTACGCTTCAATTACAATTCTCTCTCTAGTTTAGTGAGAAGCCAGAGCAACTTGTAAGCTCTCTTCTTCTTCTTCAATCTCTTCTGCAATCTTGTAAGATCTTCTTCAATCTTCAATCTTGTAACTCATAGACAGTTTACTGTCTTGTATGGAAGGCTTTGCCTCCTAATTTATGTTATTTTGATTCTGCACTTCAATATCATTTCTTGTTTTAGCATTCCGCATGCTACCTACTTCCCCTCTGTCTCTTTAATTTCTTTTATCTTCTGATTCCGATCCCCTCTTGGTATCAGAGCCAGATGGTGGAAGTAGGAATGTAGATATTAACTTTGAACTGTTGTTTACTACTCTGGTTATGCTTTTAATTTAACCATACACTTGTTCATACTCATATTTGCCATAAATGGATATTAATTCTAAATTAAATTAATTTAAAGGTTATACTACTAGTGTACTCTTTGACTATAGCTAAATGCCGCAAGCGTACGTCAATACAGGCGTCTGGCAAGGGCAATTGAAATGTGCCGTATTTATCCGCCTCGATCGGATAATCCTATAGTCAACCAGTCCACTATTTTATAACTATTTAAAAATGAACGTAATAATATTTGAATAATTTAATTATTCATCTATGTTTATATTTTGCAGTAAATACTTGTGTTCTCAGTACTATTATTGTAATATACTGCAGTGAATTATACTAAGATACACTTTTAAGTTCTTTGTTATACCTTTGCACTTAAAATGTTTTTGATCAAAATACTTCTAAAGCTTTTCAAAAGAAAAATTTTATATACTCCAAGGACCGTAGAATATTAGTAAGGATATCTGGGTACCTCATTAGCGACGTAAATGGTAGCGAAGTACGTAAGACCCTGCAGGTTGACTGGGCAGTCATATACCATAATTTGAGGTTTATTATCCTAAAGTATTCTAATCCTAAACGGAGAAAAATATTTCGAAAATACTTTATTTTTGGTCATATACATGTTTGAAGCAAGGAATAACTTAGGCTTTGAGTGTTTAAATCTGGTTTAATATACTTCAGTATTTACTTTAATTTTCTATGAACTACGGTAACTTCTACTCCAAAATATGAAATAGAAAATAATTTTATTATTCAAGCTTTGATATCCGGCAACATGGCATTATGAACTGAGTTTTGGACAAAACATGGTTAACCTAAATGGCATTTCCCAGATGGTAAGTAACTAGTTCAGTTTTAATACTTATATTTCTACAAGTAACCAGATGAAGGCAATGATGCTTACGGGTGAGGAAATATTTTTTATATATATGTTTAAAGCCTTTTCCTCACGATTCTCCTGCAGCTCAAGTAGACCTTCATCTTCATCTCAATCTCCTTCGTTTAGCGAAGACCAATCAAGAAAATCTCTTTCAAACAAGATTTTCAAAGAAGAAATTCATTTTGAAAATATCAATCAAGATCTTGATAATTGGGATATTCCAAAGATATCTCACAAAGATCTTTATAAACCAAAAACTTTTTTCTCTAAATCTGATTATATCATCAGAACGGTTGAACAAAAAATCATACTTCGAAATGATGATGAAGAACTTCATCTTCTCTCTGAGAAAAGTGTGAAAACCCATCAACTGGACAATTTTAACTACTTGCACATAGGAAGTGTCCAGGTAGGTATGAAACCCTTGACTAGAGAATCCCTTAACGTAGCAGTGTTGCTATGTTTGAGAGATGCTCGTCACAACCAGTTTCATGATTCCTTATTAGGAACTGTCGAAACTAGCCTTATACATGGGCCTATCTTTTTCAATTGCTTCCCTGACCTAACTGTTAGTCTGGATGACAAGAACATCCTTGACGTTCTATTTCTTAATGTCAAATGCCATGGCTATGACATGAAGGAAGGATCTGTCCCAATCACTCTGATATACAGAGTTCAATACAAAGTAATGAACTCTATCAGATCCAACTTCCTCAAAACAAAATGTCACAAATCAGGGGAAACCACTTTGTTTCTCACTGACAACAGTAAGGCCAATATTATTGTGCCTAAAACTATCCAATGGAGTGACATCACCTTACCAGAAACCTGGACCCTAGAAAAGGCTGCTCCTGCGGCACCTAGGTTAACACCAGAATTCCAAGATGTCATTCAATACCAATCTGGAAAGGTTGACCTTGTCTTTAATAGAAGTAACTCCTTTTCCATTCCTAGATCCCTACACTCTGAAGAAAGTTTCAGAACGGCTATGTCTAGAGGAACCTTGTCTAGAAGGTCCTTTTCAACAGAACCCTCCAAACCCCATATTGGAACATCCCATGATGGTTCCACTATCCATTTACAGGGATTCAAAACAACAACCCCTGTAACAACTTCTTATCAAAAGGATGAGGAGGAACCTAGATCTATCCAATCTCCAACCTACTCTTCCCTTAATGAACCTTATGATATCTGAGTTCATTATTGATAAGAAAACCCTTAAGAAAGACTTATACTCTGAGGAATGGTCTCCTCAAAGAGAGTGGTTCTTTCTGCATTATCAGGGTCCCAAAGCTAAGGAAATCCAAGAGAAATTCTATAAATTTCTCAGAAAAATCAAACGTAATGTTCCTTTCTTTTACTGGTTCCGCAAGTATACCATTAGGAAAGGTATTGATTACCCTTTCAAATCCAAATCAGCAGGTAAACAGGAAGTCCCTATTGACGCTACCAAAGGTTCCACAGATACCTTAGAACAAGATAAGTATCTTCAGGCCTTAGATAGCCCTGCCCAGAAAAATAATTCCACTATCAACCATGACCTTCAAAATGATAGTAGGAATGAACTCCTAGCCATAGTCAAAAGGGAGCTTGACCTACTCAAGGCTATAAAACTCAAACCTAACAAGGATAAATCCATCAATATGGTTAAAAACGACCCCTCTAATAATGATAGGGTCATCTGTTTCAAATGCAGTATGCCTGGCCACATCAGCAGACATTGCCCTAACCATCCCCAACCTGGTTATATGCCTAAACACCGAAAGGGAAAAAAGGCAAACCAAGAAGCTAACCAAAAGCCTGATGTCCAGAACAAATCCCAAACTACTCCTCGCATTTGTACTTGTGGTAAGTGTACCTGTGGCAAGAACAAAACTGAAACCCAGGCTACCAACCAACCGCCTGAAAAGCAAAGGGTTAAATCCAGAAAAACTACCACTTGCTTTATCTGTGACAAAATTGGTCACAAAAGCAGAACCTGTCTGATCATTAGGAAGTTAAAAACCCTTAAGATAGATCCTAACACCAAAACCAATATCATTACCCACTGTAAGGATAACAAACCCAGTAGGTATGATAATATCCAAAATTATCTTAAAACCCTAAACCTTGATCCTAAAACCAGTAGCAGAACTTATAAATGGTTATGTCAATCATTCAGAAAACCCTGCTCTGATTCTTATCTTTTTAGTCTTTCAACTGCAGTTAATAGTTTCAATTTTAGCATGTTGTCCCTTATTAAGAATATTGAAAGTAGTATTATCTGGGAATCCCCAGTTATACCACTCTACTTTCATCTTTCTATAAAAGGCATAGATATCCTCTACTTAGGACAACCCGTAGTGTTTAAATCTTTGGATTTTAACCACAATATTATCTCTAATTTTGATATTAATTCTAACTTAAAACAGAATTATATCAAAATAGGGACCAATAGGGGTACCAATAGGATTACTAATGGACCAGTCTCCAGTACTGGTTCTTGTACTGATTCTCATGTTTATCCCTATAATCTTGCTAAAACCTTCTCTAACAAAAGGAAGGATTTCACCATCATTGGTTTCATTCCTGATAAACATGGTAATTTATCTTTTAATCCTGTTAAAACCTTTTTTAAAAGAAGTGTTTTAACTATCAAATTTCTTGAACCAGGACATCAATTTAGATTGTCTTTTAAATATAAACTAGTTACATATTATGTTTATATCAAAAGGCACAATATCCAAAGTATTTTTGATATTTTAAGCTTATTTAATTTTGATATATTAAAAATTCAAGTAAAGCTTTCCCAGACTAACCCTCTTATGGTTAATTACAGGGCTACGATCGCTATGGCTTCCAGGACCTCCTCCTCCAGAGGAAGAGGTAGAGGTAAAGGTAAAATCAATCCAGATGCCTTACCAATCACTACAGGAAACCCCATTTTACCAGTTACTACAGGATCCCCCTTACCAATCACCACAGGGTCCTCCATCAAAAAACAAACAGGGTCTTCTTCCCAGAATACCCAACCAATCTTACCCCAAAATCAACCTAAACAAACTAAGCAGGATTATGCTTTTCCTGTTCAAACTCTCCTTGCTCTTCAGGAACACGGAGCAATCAATCTTCCCAGAAGAACTTGGGCCAGCATTGCCGAGGATGGCAGTGACCAAGATATGCCCTCTCTGGACCTGGCTATCCAAGCCCAGAAAAATCTGGTTACCAGGAACAACCCAGGTTCATCCCAAATCACCACAATCAAAACCCAAACAACCCAGGTTCAATACATACCTAAAGAGAATTATTTCTTTTTGACTCATCTAGAACCTGAGTTCATAGATAAGACCCCTAACAAGATCCCATCTAAGATCTTCCCATCTCAATCCCACTTTATCCCCCTAAGTTCAAACAAAACCCAGACATTCTATGAGTTTATTCTCATAGATACAGAATCCGTGTCTATCAAACATTACAGGGACCCAAAAGACCAAACCTTCATCACCCACTCAACCTTCCAAATTTTAAAGGTTCTAACTCCTACAGACTTTGGCCAAAACCCAAATAGACCCAAGAAATTTTCCCAGAATTTTGATCCTATAGGATACAACTATTGGGACTATGTTAAAGCCTGGGATTATGCTATCATTGGCTTACAAAACCAAACCTTCAAGCATTCTTGGTTAATCTACTTTAAAAGAGCAACCAAGTACTCCTTCCCCAATTGGTTCCTCCAATGGTGGAATTTCTTTGGGCCAATCCCTGAAATTCTTCCCATTGAAGTCCATGAAGGATTCCAAACCTTTTCGAAAAGATTCAATAAAGATCTTAACCATTACCCAATCTTTTTAAACTTTTTTACCACATTCTCGTTGTCATGGATCTTTTCCTGGCAATACAAGATTGGTGATTATCACCTGAAAAATGTTTCATCTTTTTATAAACAATCTTTTGTCAAATGGTGGCCTAAGTTTGATGCTTCAATGGCATCTTCTCTTAGCGTAACAGAATGGTTCAAAAACAATCCTAGATCTTTGCAGGTTGCTGATCCAGAGACTTGCAGGTTCCTCAATCAGAAGGCTAGGATCTCTGCAGCCCTTGCCGCTTCCACTTCTAAAGAAGATGTTTTGGAAAATTTGCAGAACATTATGAATCTTCTCCAAGATCAAACCATTAACAAGGTTACCTCTTCTTCTTCTGCAAGTAAAACCAGAGGAAAAGAACAAGTTCAAACTGCATCTTCTTCATCCTCTGATTCATTTTACCAGAACGAAGAAGGTTGTTGCGATGATTACTCTCCTGATGATCTTCACTAGAGATCTTCAGAAAACCTTAAAAATCAATCTTTTCAAAACTTTTGTCCTTGAATATGACAACTGTACCACCTTTGGTGGGAAAAACTGTTCAACCACCCTTGAACATGGTGATTGTAGTGCCAGCAGTGGCATGAAAAACTGTTCAACCACCCTTGGACACGGTGACTGTAGTGTCAGTAATGACATGAAAAACTGTCCAATTTTTACTATTGTTTTACCTAACCAATTATTGTTTCCTATAGTCAAAGACAGCAATCATGGCAGGCAAAGAGCATCTCTGCTTATTGTCCCCCACTAATGCAAATCATCACAAGCAGTCAAAAGGAATCTGCTTTTACCCCTGCTTTCCTTGCCACTTGGCAAAAGGCATCAATCATGGCAGATACGTGGTTCCCACCTCTTGCCACCTTCCAAGACTCCACAGGTTCAAGCCTTGGATACCAAACAGTACCGGTTCCCTGTCCACTATTCAAGTGCATAGTACCGGTCAACATTTCAAGACTCGTTTGCACAGTACAGGTCACCTAAGTGCACAGTCCCACTCAACAGTCTTTGGATTCCAAATAGTAGTCCTTTACTATTCCTACCGGTTAGTAACCGGTTACTATTCAATCTTTCAATTATAAATACGTGCTTAGGCTTATGTTAGAGGGCACGCTTCACCTTACGCTTCAATTACAATTCTCTCTCTAGTTTAGTGAGAAGTCAGAGCAACTTGTTAGCTCTCTTCTTCTTCTTCAATCTCTTCTGCAATCTTGTAAGATCTTCTTCAATCTTCAATCTTGTAACTCATAGACAGTTTACTGTCTTGTATGGAAGGCTTTGCCTCCTAATTTATGTTATTTTGATTCTGCACTTCAATTTCATTTCTTGTTTTAGCATTCCGCATGCTACCTACTTCCCCTCTGTCTCTTTAATTTCTTTTATCTTCTGATTCCGATCCCCTCTTGGTATCAGAGCCAGATGGTGGAAGTAGGAATGTAGATATTAACTTTGAACTGTTGTTTACTACTCTGGTTATGCTTTTAATTTAACCATACACTTGTTCATACTCATATTTGCCATAAATGGATATTAATTCTAAATTAAATTAATTTAAAGGTTATACTACTAGTGTACTCTTTGACTATAGCTAAATGCCGCAAGCGTACGTCAATACAGGCGTCTGGCAAGGGCAATTGAAATGTGCCGTATTTATCCGCCTCGATCGGATAATCCTATAGTCAACCAGTCCACTATTTTATAACTATTTAAAAATGAACGTAATAATATTTGAATAATTTAATTATTCATCTATGTTTATATTTTGCAGTAAATACTTGTGTTCTCAGTACTATTATTGTAATATACTGCAGTGAATTATACTAAGATACACTTTTAAGTTCTTTGTTATACCTTTGCACTTAAAATGTTTATGATCAAAATACTTCTAAAGCTTTTCAAAAGAAAAATTTTATATACTCCAAGGACCGTAGAATATTAGTAAGGATATCTGGGTACCTCATTAGCGACGTAAATGGTAGCGAAGTACGTAAGACCCTGCAGGTTGACTGGGCAGTCATATACCATAATTTGAGGTTTATTATCCTAAAGTATTCTAATCCTAAACGGAGAAAAATATTTCGAAAATACTTTATTTTTGGTCATATACATGTTTGAAGCAAGGAATAACTTAGGCTTTGAGTGTTTAAATCTGGTTTAATATACTTCAGTATTTACTTTAATTTTCTATGAACTACGGTAACTTCTACTCCAAAATATGAAATAGAAAATAATTTTATTATTCAAGCTTTGATATCCGGCAACATGGCATTATGAACTGAGTTTTGGACAAAACATGGTTAACCTAAATGGCATTTCCCAGATGGTAAGTAACTAGTTCAGTTTTAATACTTATATTTCTACAAGTAACCAGATGAAGGCAATGATGCTTACGGGTGAGGAAATATTTTTTATATATATGTTTAAAGCCTTTTCCTCACGATTCTCCTGCAGCTCAAGTAGACCTTCATCTTCATCTCAATCTCCTTCGTTTAGCGAAGACCAATCAAGAAAATCTCTTTCAAACAAGATTTTCAAAGAAGAAATTCATTTTGAAAATATCAATCAAGATCTTGATAATTGGGATATTCCAAAGATATCTCACAAAGATCTTTATAAACCAAAAACTTTTTTCTCTAAATCTGATTATATCATCAGAACGGTTGAACAAAAAATCATACTTCGAAAAGATGATGAAGAACTTCATCTTCTCTCTGAGAAAAGTGTGAAAACCCATCAACTGGACAATTTTAACTACTTGCACATAGGAAGTGTCCAGGTAGGTATGAAACCCTTGACTAGAGAATCCCTTAACGTAGCAGTGTTGCTATGTTTGAGAGATGCTCGTCACAACCAGTTTCATGATTCCTTATTAGGAACTGTCGAAACTAGCCTTATACATGGGCCTATCTTTTTCAATTGCTTCCCTGACCTAACTGTTAGTCTGGATGACAAGAACATCCTTGACGTTCTATTTCTTAATGTCAAATGCCATGGCTATGACATGAAGGAAGGATCTGTCCCAATCACTCTGATATACAGAGTTCAATACAAAGTAATGAACTCTATCAGATCCAACTTCCTCAAAACAAAATGTCACAAATCAGGGGAAACCACTTTGTTTCTCACTGACAACAGTAAGGCCAATATTATTGTGCCTAAAACTATCCAATGGAGTGACATCACCTTACCAGAAACCTGGACCCTAGAAAAGGCTGCTCCTGCGGCACCTAGGTTAACACCAGAATTCCAAGATGTCATTCAATACCAATCTGGAAAGGTTGACCTTGTCTTTAATAGAAGTAACTCCTTTTCCATTCCTAGATCCCTACACTCTGAAGAAAGTTTCAGAACGGCTATGTCTAGAGGAACCTTGTCTAGAAGGTCCTTTTCAACAGAACCCTCCAAACCCCATATTGGAACATCCCATGATGGTTCCACTATCCATTTACAGGGATTCAAAACAACAACCCCTGTAACAACTTCTTATCAAAAGGATGAGGAGGAACCTAGATCTATCCAATCTCCAACCTACTCTTCCCTTAATGAACCTTATGATATCTGAGTTCATTATTGATAAGAAAACCCTTAAGAAAGACTTATACTCTGAGGAATGGTCTCCTCAAAGAGAGTGGTTCTTTCTGCATTATCAGGGTCCCAAAGCTAAGGAAATCCAAGAGAAATTCTATAAATTTCTCAGAAAAATCAAACGTAATGTTCCTTTCTTTTACTGGTTCCGCAAGTATACCATTAGGAAAGGTATTGATTACCCTTTCAAATCCAAATCAGCAGGTAAACAGGAAGTCCCTATTGACGCTACCAAAGGTTCCACAGATACCTTAGAACAAGATAAGTATCTTCAGGCCTTAGATAGCCCTGCCCAGAAAAATAATTCCACTATCAACCATGACCTTCAAAATGATAGTAGGAATGAACTCCTAGCCATAGTCAAAAGGGAGCTTGACCTACTCAAGGCTATAAAACTCAAACCTAACAAGGATAAATCCATCAATATGGTTAAAAACGACCCCTCTAATAATGATAGGGTCATCTGTTTCAAATGCAGTATGCCTGGCCACATCAGCAGACATTGCCCTAACCATCCCCAACCTGGTTATATGCCTAAACACCGAAAGGGAAAAAAGGCAAACCAAGAAGCTAACCAAAAGCCTGATGTCCAGAACAAATCCCAAACTACTCCTCGCATTTGTACTTGTGGTAAGTGTACCTGTGGCAAGAACAAAACTGAAACCCAGGCTACCAACCAACCGCCTGAAAAGCAAAGGGTTAAATCCAGAAAAACTACCACTTGCTTTATCTGTGACAAAATTGGTCACAAAAGCAGAACCTGTCTGATCATTAGGAAGTTAAAAACCCTTAAGATAGATCCTAACACCAAAACCAATATCATTACCCACTGTAAGGATAACAAACCCAGTAGGTATGATAATATCCAAAATTATCTTAAAACCCTAAACCTTGATCCTAAAACCAGTAGCAGAACTTATAAATGGTTATGTCAATCATTCAGAAAACCCTGCTCTGATTCTTATCTTTTTAGTCTTTCAACTGCAGTTAATAGTTTCAATTTTAGCATGTTGTCCCTTATTAAGAATATTGAAAGTAGTATTATCTGGGAATCCCCAGTTATACCACTCTACTTTCATCTTTCTATAAAAGGCATAGATATCCTCTACTTAGGACAACCCGTAGTGTTTAAATCTTTGGATTTTAACCACAATATTATCTCTAATTTTGATATTAATTCTAACCTAAAACAGAATTATATCAAAATAGGGACCAATAGGGGTACCAATAGGATTACTAATGGACCAGTCTCCAGTACTGGTTCTTGTACTGATTCTCATGTTTATCCCTATAATCTTGCTAAAACCTTCTCTAACAAAAGGAAGGATTTCACCATCATTGGTTTCATTCCTGATAAACATGGTAATTTATCTTTTAATCCTGTTAAAACCTTTTTTAATAGAAGTGTTTTAACTATCAAATTTCTTGAACCAGGACATCAATTTAGATTGTCTTTTAAATATAAACTAGTTACATATTATGTTTATATCAAAAGGCACAATATCCAAAGTATTTTTGATATTTTAAGCTTATTTAATTTTGATATATTAAAAATTCAAGTAAAGCTTTCCCAGACTAACCCTCTTATGGTTAATTACAGGGCTACGATCGCTATGGCTTCCAGGACCTCCTCCTCCAGAGGAAGAGGTAGAGGTAAAGGTAAAATCAATCCAGATGCCTTACCAATCACTACAGGAAACCCCATTTTACCAGTTACTACAGGATCCCCCTTACCAATCACCACAGGGTCCTCCATCAAAAAACAAACAGGGTCTTCTTCCCAGAATACCCAACCAATCTTACCCCAAAATCAACCTAAACAAACTAAGCAGGATTATGCTTTTCCTGTTCAAACTCTCCTTGCTCTTCAGGAACACGGAGCAATCAATCTTCCCAGAAGAACTTGGGCCAGCATTGCCGAGGATGGCAGTGACCAAGATATGCCCTCTCTGGACCTGGCTATCCAAGCCCAGAAAAATCTGGTTACCAGGAACAACCCAGGTTCATCCCAAATCACCACAATCAAAACCCAAACAACCCAGGTTCAATACATACCTAAAGAGAATTATTTCTTTTTGACTCATCTAGAACCTGAGTTCATAGATAAGACCCCTAACAAGATCCCATCTAAGATCTTCCCATCTCAATCCCACTTTATCCCCCTAAGTTCAAACAAAACCCAGACATTCTATGAGTTTATTCTCATAGATACAGAATCCGTGTCTATCAAACATTACAGGGACCCAAAAGACCAAACCTTCATCACCCACTCAACCTTCCAAATTTTAAAGGTTCTAACTCCTACAGACTTTGGCCAAAACCCAAATAGACCCAAGAAATTTTCCCAGAATTTTGATCCTATAGGATACAACTATTGGGACTATGTTAAAGCCTGGGATTATGCTATCCTTGGCTTACAAAACCAAACCTTCAAGCATTCTTGGTTAATCTACTTTAAAAGAGCAACCAAGTACTCCTTCCCCAATTGGTTCCTCCAATGGTGGAATTTCTTTGGGCCAATCCCTGAAATTCTTCCCATTGAAGTCCATGAAGGATTCCAAACCTTTTCGAAAAGATTCAATAAAGATCTTAACCATTACCCAATCTTTTTAAACTTTTTTACCACATTCTCGTTGTCATGGATCTTTTCCTGGCAATACAAGATTGGTGATTATCACCTGAAAAATGTTTCATCTTTTTATAAACAATCTTTTGTCAAATGGTGGCCTAAGTTTGATGCTTCAATGGCATCTTCTCTTAGCGTAACAGAATGGTTCAAAAACAATCCTAGATCTTTGCAGGTTGCTGATCCAGAGACTTGCAGGTTCCTCAATCAGAAGGCTAGGATCTCTGTAGCCCTTGCCGCTTCCACTTCTAAAGAAGATGTTTTGGAAAATTTGCAGAACATTATGAATCTTCTCCAAGATCAAACCATTAACAAGGTTACCTCTTCTTCTTCTGCAAGTAAAACCAGAGGAAAAGAACAAGTTCAAACTGCATCTTCTTCATCCTCTGATTCATTTTACCAGAACGAAGAAGGTTGTTGCGATGATTACTCTCCTGATGATCTTCACTAGAGATCTTCAGAAAACCTTAAAAATCAATCTTTTCAAAACTTTTGTCCTTGAATATGACAACTGTACCACCTTTGGTGGGAAAAACTGTTCAACCACCCTTGAACATGGTGATTGTAGTGCCAGCAGTGGCATGAAAAACTGTTCAACCACCCTTGGACACGGTGACTGTAGTGTCAGTAATGACATGAAAAACTGTCCAGTTTTTACTATTGTTTTACCTAACCAATTATTGTTTCCTATAGTCAAAGACAGCAATCATGGCAGGCAAAGAGCATCTCTGCTTATTGTCCCCCACTAATGCAAATCATCACAAGCAGTCAAAAGGAATCTGCTTTTACCCCTGCTTTCCTTGCCACTTGGCAAAAGGCATCAATCATGGCAGATACGTGGTTCCCACCTCTTGCCACCTTCCAAGACTCCACAGGTTCAAGCCTTGGATACCAAACAGTACCGGTTCCCTGTCCACTATTCAAGTGCATAGTACCGGTCAACATTTCAAGACTCGTTTGCACAGTACAGGTCACCTAAGTGCACAGTCCCACTCAACAGTCTTTGGATTCCAAATAGTAGTCCTTTACTATTCCTACCGGTTAGTAACCGGTTACTATTCAATCTTTCAATTATAAATACGTGCTTAGGCTTATGTTAGAGGGCACGCTTCACCTTACGCTTCAATTACAATTCTCTCTCTAGTTTAGTGAGAAGCCAGAGCAACTTGTAAGCTCTCTTCTTCTTCTTCAATCTCTTCTGCAATCTTGTAAGATCTTCTTCAATCTTCAATCTTGTAACTCATAGACAGTTTACTGTCTTGTATGGAAGGCTTTGCCTCCTAATTTATGTTATTTTGATTCTGCACTTCAATTTCATTTCTTGTTTTAGCATTCCGCATGCTACCTACTTCCCCTCTGTCTCTTTAATTTCTTTTATCTTCTGATTCCGATCCCCTCTTGGTATCAGAGCCAGGTGGTGGAAGTAGGAATGTAGATATTAACTTTGAACTGTTGATTACTACTCTGGTTATGCTTTTAATTTAACCATACACTTGTTCATACTCATATTTGCCATAAATGGATATTAATTCTAAATTAAATTAATTTAAAGGTTATATTACTAGTGTACTCTTTGACTATAGCTAAATGCCGCAAGCGTACGTCAATACAGGCGTCTGGCAAGGGCAATTGAAATGTGCCGTATTTATCCGCCTCGATCGGATAATCCTATAGTCAACCAGTCCACTATTTTATAACTATTTAAAAATGAACGTAATAATATTTGAATAATTTAATTATTCATCTATGTTTATATTTTGCAGTAAATACTTGTGTTCTCAGTACTATTATTGTAATATACTGCAGTGAATTATACTAAGATACACTTTTAAGTTCTTTGTTATACCTTTGCACTTAAAATGTTTATGATCAAAATACTTCTAAAGCTTTTCAAAAGAAAAATTTTATATACTCCAAGGACCGTAGAATATTAGTAAGGATATCTGGGTACCTCATTAGCGACGTAAATGGTAGCGAAGTACGTAAGACCCTGCAGGTTGACTGGGCAGTCATATACCATAATTTGAGGATTATTATCCTAAAGTATTCTAATCCTAAACGGAGAAAAATATTTCGAAAATACTTTATTTTTGGTCATATACATGTTTGAAGCAAGGAATAACTTAGGCTTTGAGTGTTTAAATCTGGTTTAATATACTTCAGAATTTACTTTAATTTTCTATGAACTACGGTAACCTCTACTCCAAAATATGAAATAGAAAATAATTTTATTATCCAAGCTTTGATATCCGGCAACATGGCTTTACGAACTGAGTTTTGAACAAAACATGGTTAACCTAAACGGCATTTCCCAGATGGTAAGTAACTAGTTCAGTTTTAATACTTATATTTCTACAAGTAACCAGATGAAGGCAATGATACTTACGGGTGAGGAATACCTTACATCTTTCCTAAACAAAAGCTTTTTTCCTCACCACTATGTCTTCTACACCCTCTTCTCCTCCTACCTCTGTAATATCATCCACTGGTAGTAACATTTGCCAGAATCAATCTGTTCATAACCACAATCGAGATCTTGAAAAGGATCTTACCAATCAGGAAGTAAATTCCCCCAATTTTACCATAGACAAAAAATCCCTTAAAAAGGACTTTTACTCTGAGGAATGGTCTCCTCATAGAGAATGGTTCCTCCAAAATTTTGAAGGTAATAAAGGGTACCTTGTCCAAATGAAATATTATAGGTTCCTCAAAAGAGTCAAATACAATATCCCCTTCTTCCACTGGTTTCGTGCCTACGCCATAGTCAAAGATATGGATTATCCCTTTCGTAATGACCATGACGAGCCCAAAACCAATACTATTTGGCACCTCAAAGATGGCCAAATGGTCCAATCTGAATTACCTCCCAAAATACCCTTTGCTCTTAACAGCAAAGACCAAGCCACCCCTGTCATGGCCGCCCCCTTTAAAACCAAAATTGATGGGGAACCAGTCACAGCCAAAGACATCAAAGATCTTATGGAACAATCCAATTACACAAACAAATACCTCCAAGCCTTAGGAGACTCCAGTAGAACTAAAGGTAAGGAAGTTAATGACAAACCAGAGTCATCTTCTTCCTCTAAAAAGATTGAAAAACCTCTCTTCAAACCTTACAGAGTCTCAAAAAATTTTAAAGGATCCCAAAGCAATAGCTCCAAAAGCCAAGTCAAAATAGAAGTTGACAATGCCAACGATGAATTTCTGGCTAAAGTCAAAGAACAAATAGCTCTTCTCAAGACTACTATCCCTGAAACACCTTCTCCTGGCACCCCTCCTCCTAAAAGTTTCAGGACCATCAACATGATTGATGAGACCTCTTCTGATCACTCCGAAAGTATCAAAGATGGTATCAGTCCTGTTATCTACAACCCAAATAACCAGTGGCGTAAAGAAACCAAACTTTACTATCCCAGAGCCACAGCCCCTGATCTCCTCCTAGAGGAAAAGGAAACCAATATCAAGAGCTTTAGTGCTAACAACGTCTATGAGTGGAACATAGACGGAGAGAATGAATATGGCATAACCAAAATTTTACAAAATATGACCATGGTAGCTACTGCCTATGAAACTGCCAACAATTGCCCTGAAGCTTTGATCGTAGAAATCCTCATCTCAGGTTTCTGTGGTCAGCTCAAAGGTTGGTGGGATAACTACCTCACCGAAGACTGCAAACAGTCTATCGTCACAGCTGTCAAAAGGGAACCCAACGGTGAACCCATCCTTGACGGTGACACCCATATCCCTGATTCCGTCAACACCCTTATCTTCACCATTGCCCAACATTTCATCGGTGATCCCTCTCTCATAAAAGACAGATCTGCCGAATTATTGTCAAACCTTAGGTGTAAAACCTTGGGTGATTTCAGATGGTACAAAGACACGTTCCTAACCAGGGTTTACACCAGGGAGGATAGTCAACAAGCCTTCTGGAAGGAGAAATTCCTTGCTGGTCTCCCAAAATCTTTGGGAGATAAGGTCAGGGATAAACTCCGAAGTCATAACCCTGACGGTAACATTCCCTATCAGCAACTAAGCTATGGACAGCTTATTGCTATTATCCAAAGAGTGGCCTTAAAAATTTGTCAGGATGACAAAATCCAACGCCAGCTATCTAAAGAAAAGGCTCAGAATCGCAGAGATCTTGGAACTTTCTGCGAGCAATTTGGCCTCCCCTGTGCGGAGAAGGCCAGAGCCAAAGCCAAACATAAAACCAGCAAGCTCCTACCCAGACCTGACTACTACAAAGAAAGGCATTTGAAAAAACCCAGGCCTAGACCTACCAATCAAAATGTCAAGAATCATTATGAAAATAATGATAAAACCAAAAAACCTATTATTTGTTACAATTGTGGCAAGCCGGGACATTACAGCAAAAATTGCAAAGTAGTAGGGAAACTCAAAGCCCTAAATCTTGGCTCCGACATCGAAGACAAGATTAACAATCTGTTAAACCAATCTTCTGAAAGTTCATCTGACCATCCTTTAGAAAACCTGAACCAAATCCAGGATGATGACCTGACAGATTCCTCCAGCGATTCTTCTAAACAGATCAATGTCCTCACCCAAGATCATGACCTTCTCCTCGAGGCCATAAACGCCATTTCCGATCAACACGAAAGGAAGAGTTATCTTGACAAGCTTATGGCTTCCCTTGAGGCAAAACCTCCCCCTGAGATAAAACCTCCTAGAAATCCCCTTGTAACCAATAAGTTTAATCTCAAAGATACCTTCAAAAGGCTAGAAAACGCCAGCATCAAACCTACCACTATCCAAGATCTTCAAGCTGAAATTAACTTCTTGAAACACGAAGTTAAAAATCTAAAAAGTAAGCATGCTGATCACCAGCTTATCATTAACCAATGGAAGGACCATGGTAATGATTCTCATGTCTCCAACACGGACACCGAAGATGGTGATGAGCCTAAAGACGATGATATTCTTGGCCTCATCAACCACATTAAAATTCAAAAGTTTTTTATCAAAATAAAACTTGTTATTAATGATTTTACTCTTGAAACTACTGCTTTGTTCGATACGGGAGCAGATTCCAATTGCATCTTAGAGGGTCTTATCCCTACTAAGTATTTTGAAAAAACCTCTGAACGTCTTAGCACTGCTAATGGTTCTAGGTTAAAGATCAATTACAAATTATCTTCTGCGATTATTGAGAACGCAGGTTTCAAAATCAATACCCCTTTTCTTCTTGTCAAAGATTTAAAAAATAAGGTGATCTTAGGGACACCCTTCATAAGGTCTCTCTTCCCTTTTCAAATCACTAAAGATGGTATAATTGCCCAGCACTTGGGACAACCTATCATCTTTAATTTCTTGAGAAAACCTTTGGTTAGGGATTTGAACTTTATTTCTTACAAAGAAAATCAGATCAATTTCCTTAAAGAAGAATTTTCTTTTAAATTTATTGACCATCAATTACTCAAAAGAGAAAACCAACTTAAGGTCAAAGGGATCCTAGAACAAATCCAAACCACCATTTGTTCTGACCTTCCTAATGCTTTTTGGGAAAGGAAGCATCACATAGTTGATCTTCCTTACGAAAAGGATTTCCATGACAGACAAATCCCTACCAAAGCCAGACCTATTCAAATGAACCAAGATCTCCTCCTTATGTGCCAGAAAGAAATCAAGGATCTCTTGGATAAAAATCTTATTCGCAAGAGTAAAAGTCCCTGGTCTTGTTCTGCCTTTTATGTCAACAAACAGGCTGAGATAGAAAGAGGAACCCCTAGGCTGGTCATCAATTACAAACCCCTCAATCAAGCTCTTTGTTGGATTAGATATCCTATCCCCAACAAGAAGGATCTCCTAAAGAGACTCCATGATGCAAAGATCTTTTCAAAATTTGATATGAAATCTGGTTTCTGGCAAATCCAGATAAAAGAAGAGGACAGATATAAAACTGCTTTCACTGTCCCCTTTGGTCAATATGAATGGAACGTCATGCCTTTTGGCCTAAAAAACGCTCCTTCTGAATTCCAGAGGATCATGAATGACATTTTCAATAATTATGCAGATTTTGCAATTGTCTATATTGATGATGTCTTGATTTACTCTCAATCTTTTGAACAGCATGTCAAACACATTAGCACTTTCATTTCCATAATCAAAAAAAATGGCCTTGCTGTCTCAAAAACTAAGATCAATCTTTTTCAGACAAAAATTAGGTTTCTTGGTCATAACATCCATCAAGGAACTATTATCCCAATCAGTAGGGCTATTGAGTTCTCTGATAAGTTTCCTAACCAAATTATTGAAAAAACTCAACTTCAGAGATTCCTAGGATGCCTCAATTATGTCTCAGATTTCTTCCCACAACTTAGCAATCTCACCAAACCTCTCCATGATCGTCTAAAAAAGGATCCTCCTCCTTGGACAGACATTCATACCAATGTTGTCAAACAGATCAAATCCCAGGTTAAAGAACTTCCTTGTCTTTACCTTCCCAACCCAGAGGCCTTTAAAATTGTTGAAACTGATGCCTCTGACATTGGTTACGGTGGTATTTTAAAACAAAGAATCTCTGGGAAAGAACAAGTTATAACCTTCACTTCTAAACACTGGAATCCTGCCCAGCAGAATTATTCCACTGTCAAAAAGGAAGTCTTAGCAATTGTTCTATCTATTTCAAAATTCCAATCTGATTTATTAAATCAAAAGTTCCTTGTTCGTATTGATTGCAAATCTGCAAAGGATATCTTACAAAAGGATGTAAAAAATCTTGCATCAAAGCAAATTTTTGCTAGATGGCAAGCTATCTTAAGCATTTTTGATTTTGACATTGAATATCTCAAAGGTTCTGATAATGCTCTCCCTGATTACCTCACTCGTGAATATTTACAGGGAAGTAGTTAGTTCATCCTTAAAGAAATTTAAATCTTTTCAAAATTGTGTCCTTGAGCAAGACAAGTGTATCACCTTCGGTGAGAAAAACTGCTCATTTACCCTAGAACATGGTAACTGTAATGTCAGCAATGGCATGAAAAACTGTTCTTTCAACACCCTGGAATATGGTGATAGTAATACCATTTATGGTATGAAAAACTATTCCTCCACCCTTGGACACGGTGATTGTAGTGCTTACCAAAGCATGAAAAACTGTCCAAATTTTATTAATCATTTTGATACCTTCGTTGCAGGTTTATTTTCCTCTGCAGGTGAAAATCCTTCCTTAACAATAAAACTTGGTGGAATGCACATCATTATCCACCATCAATGGCACTATGTTGTTTATTATTATTTTTCCCCCCCTTAATTAGTGGATGGCGCATTTCTCCTAAGTGGACCTCCTTGTCCCCCACTATAAAGAATCCAATCCTTCAATTTTGTGGAGAATTGCGCACAGTTCCTTCCCCTTTTTATCCGTTGTGTTAACAGTACCGGTTACATTAGTGTACAGTACCGGTCACAAGCATTGGATGCCAAACAGTGCCGGTTACCTCTTTTTTACCTATTTAAGCGTGGTTAGGCTTCTGTTAGAGGACACGCTTCACCTTACGCTTCAATTACAATTCTCTCTCTAGTTTAGTGAGAAGCCAGAGCAACTTGTAAGCTCTCTTCTTCTTCTTCAATCTCTTCTGCAATCTTGTAAGATCTTCTTCAATCTTCAATCTTGTAACTCATAGACAGTTTACTGTCTTGTATGGAAGGCTTTGCCTCCTAATTTATGTTATTTTGATTCTGCACTTCAATATCATTTCTTGTTTTAGCATTCCGCATGCTACCTACTTCCCCTCTGTCTCTTTAATTTCTTTTATCTTCTGATTCCGATCCCCTCTTGGTATCAGAGCCAGATGGTGGAAGTAGGAATGTAGATATTAACTTTGAACTGTTGTTTACTACTCTGGTTATGCTTTTAATTTAACCATACACTTGTTCATACTCATATTTGCCATAAATGGATATTAATTCTAAATTAAATTAATTTAAAGGTTATACTACTAGTGTACTCTTTGACTATAGCTAAATGCCGCAAGCGTACGTCAATACAGGCGTCTGGCAAGGGCAATTGAAATGTGCCGTATTTATCCGCCTCGATCGGATAATCCTATAGTCAACCAGTCCACTATTTTATAACTATTTAAAAATGAACGTAATAATATTTGAATAATTTAATTATTCATCTATGTTTATATTTTGCAGTAAATACTTGTGTTCTCAGTACTATTATTGTAATATACTGCAGTGAATTATACTAAGATACACTTTTAAGTTCTTTGTTATACCTTTGCACTTAAAATGTTTATGATCAAAATACTTCTAAAGCTTTTCAAAAGAAAAATTTTATATACTCCAAGGACCGTAGAATATTAGTAAGGATATCTGGGTACCTCATTAGCGACGTAAATGGTAGCGAAGTACGTAAGACCCTGCAGGTTGACTGGGCAGTCATATACCATAATTTGAGGTTTATTATCCTAAAGTATTCTAATCCTAAACGGAGAAAAATATTTCGAAAATACTTTATTTTTGGTCATATACATGTTTGAAGCAAGGAATAACTTAGGCTTTGAGTGTTTAAATCTGGTTTAATATACTTCAGTATTTACTTTAATTTTCTATGAACTACGGTAACTTCTACTCCAAAATATGAAATAGAAAATAATTTTATTATTCAAGCTTTGATATCCGGCAACATGGCATTATGAACTGAGTTTTGGACAAAACATGGTTAACCTAAATGGCATTTCCCAGATGGTAAGTAACTAGTTCAGTTTTAATACTTATATTTCTACAAGTAACCAGATGAAGGCAATGATGCTTACGGGTGAGGAAATATTTTTTATATATATGTTTAAAGCCTTTTCCTCACGATTCTCCTGCAGCTCAAGTAGACCTTCATCTTCATCTCAATCTCCTTCGTTTAGCGAAGACCAATCAAGAAAATCTCTTTCAAACAAGATTTTCAAAGAAGAAATTCATTTTGAAAATATCAATCAAGATCTTGATAATTGGGATATTCCAAAGATATCTCACAAAGATCTTTATAAACCAAAAACTTTTTTCTCTAAATCTGATTATATCATCAGAACGGTTGAACAAAAAATCATACTTCGAAATGATGATGAAGAACTTCATCTTCTCTCTGAGAAAAGTGTGAAAACCCATCAACTGGACAATTTTAACTACTTGCACATAGGAAGTGTCCAGGTAGGTATGAAACCCTTGACTAGAGAATCCCTTAACGTAGCAGTGTTGCTATGTTTGAGAGATGCTCGTCACAACCAGTTTCATGATTCCTTATTAGGAACTGTCGAAACTAGCCTTATACATGGGCCTATCTTTTTCAATTGCTTCCCTGACCTAACTGTTAGTCTGGATGACAAGAACATCCTTGACGTTCTATTTCTTAATGTCAAATGCCATGGCTATGACATGAAGGAAGGATCTGTCCCAATCACTCTGATATACAGAGTTCAATACAAAGTAATGAACTCTATCAGATCCAACTTCCTCAAAACAAAATGTCACAAATCAGGGGAAACCACTTTGTTTCTCACTGACAACAGTAAGGCCAATATTATTGTGCCTAAAACTATCCAATGGAGTGACATCACCTTACCAGAAACCTGGACCCTAGAAAAGGCTGCTCCTGCGGCACCTAGGTTAACACCAGAATTCCAAGATGTCATTCAATACCAATCTGGAAAGGTTGACCTTGTCTTTAATAGAAGTAACTCCTTTTCCATTCCTAGATCCCTACACTCTGAAGAAAGTTTCAGAACGGCTATGTCTAGAGGAACCTTGTCTAGAAGGTCCTTTTCAACAGAACCCTCCAAACCCCATATTGGAACATCCCATGATGGTTCCACTATCCATTTACAGGGATTCAAAACAACAACCCCTGTAACAACTTCTTATCAAAAGGATGAGGAGGAACCTAGATCTATCCAATCTCCAACCTACTCTTCCCTTAATGAACCTTATGATATCTGAGTTCATTATTGATAAGAAAACCCTTAAGAAAGACTTATACTCTGAGGAATGGTCTCCTCAAAGAGAGTGGTTCTTTCTGCATTATCAGGGTCCCAAAGCTAAGGAAATCCAAGAGAAATTCTATAAATTTCTCAGAAAAATCAAACGTAATGTTCCTTTCTTTTACTGGTTCCGCAAGTATACCATTAGGAAAGGTATTGATTACCCTTTCAAATCCAAATCAGCAGGTAAACAGGAAGTCCCTATTGACGCTACCAAAGGTTCCACAGATACCTTAGAACAAGATAAGTATCTTCAGGCCTTAGATAGCCCTGCCCAGAAAAATAATTCCACTATCAACCATGACCTTCAAAATGATAGTAGGAATGAACTCCTAGCCATAGTCAAAAGGGAGCTTGACCTACTCAAGGCTATAAAACTCAAACCTAACAAGGATAAATCCATCAATATGGTTAAAAACGACCCCTCTAATAATGATAGGGTCATCTGTTTCAAATGCAGTATGCCTGGCCACATCAGCAGACATTGCCCTAACCATCCCCAACCTGGTTATATGCCTAAACACCGAAAGGGAAAAAAGGCAAACCAAGAAGCTAACCAAAAGCCTGATGTCCAGAACAAATCCCAAACTACTCCTCGCATTTGTACTTGTGGTAAGTGTACCTGTGGCAAGAACAAAACTGAAACCCAGGCTACCAACCAACCGCCTGAAAAGCAAAGGGTTAAATCCAGAAAAACTACCACTTGCTTTATCTGTGACAAAATTGGTCACAAAAGCAGAACCTGTCTGATCATTAGGAAGTTAAAAACCCTTAAGATAGATCCTAACACCAAAACCAATATCATTACCCACTGTAAGGATAACAAACCCAGTAGGTATGATAATATCCAAAATTATCTTAAAACCCTAAACCTTGATCCTAAAACCAGTAGCAGAACTTATAAATGGTTATGTCAATCATTCAGAAAACCCTGCTCTGATTCTTATCTTTTTAGTCTTTCAACTGCAGTTAATAGTTTCAATTTTAGCATGTTGTCCCTTATTAAGAATATTGAAAGTAGTATTATCTGGGAATCCCCAGTTATACCACTCTACTTTCATCTTTCTATAAAAGGCATAGATATCCTCTACTTAGGACAACCCGTAGTGTTTAAATCTTTGGATTTTAACCACAATATTATCTCTAATTTTGATATTAATTCTAACTTAAAACAGAATTATATCAAAATAGGGACCAATAGGGGTACCAATAGGATTACTAATGGACCAGTCTCCAGTACTGGTTCTTGTACTGATTCTCATGTTTATCCCTATAATCTTGCTAAAACCTTCTCTAACAAAAGGAAGGATTTCACCATCATTGGTTTCATTCCTGATAAACATGGTAATTTATCTTTTAATCCTGTTAAAACCTTTTTTAAAAGAAGTGTTTTAACTATCAAATTTCTTGAACCAGGACATCAATTTAGATTGTCTTTTAAATATAAACTAGTTACATATTATGTTTATATCAAAAGGCACAATATCCAAAGTATTTTTGATATTTTAAGCTTATTTAATTTTGATATATTAAAAATTCAAGTAAAGCTTTCCCAGACTAACCCTCTTATGGTTAATTACAGGGCTACGATCGCTATGGCTTCCAGGACCTCCTCCTCCAGAGGAAGAGGTAGAGGTAAAGGTAAAATCAATCCAGATGCCTTACCAATCACTACAGGAAACCCCATTTTACCAGTTACTACAGGATCCCCCTTACCAATCACCACAGGGTCCTCCATCAAAAAACAAACAGGGTCTTCTTCCCAGAATACCCAACCAATCTTACCCCAAAATCAACCTAAACAAACTAAGCAGGATTATGCTTTTCCTGTTCAAACTCTCCTTGCTCTTCAGGAACACGGAGCAATCAATCTTCCCAGAAGAACTTGGGCCAGCATTGCCGAGGATGGCAGTGACCAAGATATGCCCTCTCTGGACCTGGCTATCCAAGCCCAGAAAAATCTGGTTACCAGGAACAACCCAGGTTCATCCCAAATCACCACAATCAAAACCCAAACAACCCAGGTTCAATACATACCTAAAGAGAATTATTTCTTTTTGACTCATCTAGAACCTGAGTTCATAGATAAGACCCCTAACAAGATCCCATCTAAGATCTTCCCATCTCAATCCCACTTTATCCCCCTAAGTTCAAACAAAACCCAGACATTCTATGAGTTTATTCTCATAGATACAGAATCCGTGTCTATCAAACATTACAGGGACCCAAAAGACCAAACCTTCATCACCCACTCAACCTTCCAAATTTTAAAGGTTCTAACTCCTACAGACTTTGGCCAAAACCCAAATAGACCCAAGAAATTTTCCCAGAATTTTGATCCTATAGGATACAACTATTGGGACTATGTTAAAGCCTGGGATTATGCTATCATTGGCTTACAAAACCAAACCTTCAAGCATTCTTGGTTAATCTACTTTAAAAGAGCAACCAAGTACTCCTTCCCCAATTGGTTCCTCCAATGGTGGAATTTCTTTGGGCCAATCCCTGAAATTCTTCCCATTGAAGTCCATGAAGGATTCCAAACCTTTTCGAAAAGATTCAATAAAGATCTTAACCATTACCCAATCTTTTTAAACTTTTTTACCACATTCTCGTTGTCATGGATCTTTTCCTGGCAATACAAGATTGGTGATTATCACCTGAAAAATGTTTCATCTTTTTATAAACAATCTTTTGTCAAATGGTGGCCTAAGTTTGATGCTTCAATGGCATCTTCTCTTAGCGTAACAGAATGGTTCAAAAACAATCCTAGATCTTTGCAGGTTGCTGATCCAGAGACTTGCAGGTTCCTCAATCAGAAGGCTAGGATCTCTGCAGCCCTTGCCGCTTCCACTTCTAAAGAAGATGTTTTGGAAAATTTGCAGAACATTATGAATCTTCTCCAAGATCAAACCATTAACAAGGTTACCTCTTCTTCTTCTGCAAGTAAAACCAGAGGAAAAGAACAAGTTCAAACTGCATCTTCTTCATCCTCTGATTCATTTTACCAGAACGAAGAAGGTTGTTGCGATGATTACTCTCCTGATGATCTTCACTAGAGATCTTCAGAAAACCTTAAAAATCAATCTTTTCAAAACTTTTGTCCTTGAATATGACAACTGTACCACCTTTGGTGGGAAAAACTGTTCAACCACCCTTGAACATGGTGATTGTAGTGCCAGCAGTGGCATGAAAAACTGTTCAACCACCCTTGGACACGGTGACTGTAGTGTCAGTAATGACATGAAAAACTGTCCAATTTTTACTATTGTTTTACCTAACCAATTATTGTTTCCTATAGTCAAAGACAGCAATCATGGCAGGCAAAGAGCATCTCTGCTTATTGTCCCCCACTAATGCAAATCATCACAAGCAGTCAAAAGGAATCTGCTTTTACCCCTGCTTTCCTTGCCACTTGGCAAAAGGCATCAATCATGGCAGATACGTGGTTCCCACCTCTTGCCACCTTCCAAGACTCCACAGGTTCAAGCCTTGGATACCAAACAGTACCGGTTCCCTGTCCACTATTCAAGTGCATAGTACCGGTCAACATTTCAAGACTCGTTTGCACAGTACAGGTCACCTAAGTGCACAGTCCCACTCAACAGTCTTTGGATTCCAAATAGTAGTCCTTTACTATTCCTACCGGTTAGTAACCGGTTACTATTCAATCTTTCAATTATAAATACGTGCTTAGGCTTATGTTAGAGGGCACGCTTCACCTTACGCTTCAATTACAATTCTCTCTCTAGTTTAGTGAGAAGTCAGAGCAACTTGTTAGCTCTCTTCTTCTTCTTCAATCTCTTCTGCAATCTTGTAAGATCTTCTTCAATCTTCAATCTTGTAACTCATAGACAGTTTACTGTCTTGTATGGAAGGCTTTGCCTCCTAATTTATGTTATTTTGATTCTGCACTTCAATTTCATTTCTTGTTTTAGCATTCCGCATGCTACCTACTTCCCCTCTGTCTCTTTAATTTCTTTTATCTTCTGATTCCGATCCCCTCTTGGTATCAGAGCCAGATGGTGGAAGTAGGAATGTAGATATTAACTTTGAACTGTTGTTTACTACTCTGGTTATGCTTTTAATTTAACCATACACTTGTTCATACTCATATTTGCCATAAATGGATATTAATTCTAAATTAAATTAATTTAAAGGTTATACTACTAGTGTACTCTTTGACTATAGCTAAATGCCGCAAGCGTACGTCAATACAGGCGTCTGGCAAGGGCAATTGAAATGTGCCGTATTTATCCGCCTCGATCGGATAATCCTATAGTCAACCAGTCCACTATTTTATAACTATTTAAAAATGAACGTAATAATATTTGAATAATTTAATTATTCATCTATGTTTATATTTTGCAGTAAATACTTGTGTTCTCAGTACTATTATTGTAATATACTGCAGTGAATTATACTAAGATACACTTTTAAGTTCTTTGTTATACCTTTGCACTTAAAATGTTTATGATCAAAATACTTCTAAAGCTTTTCAAAAGAAAAATTTTATATACTCCAAGGACCGTAGAATATTAGTAAGGATATCTGGGTACCTCATTAGCGACGTAAATGGTAGCGAAGTACGTAAGACCCTGCAGGTTGACTGGGCAGTCATATACCATAATTTGAGGTTTATTATCCTAAAGTATTCTAATCCTAAACGGAGAAAAATATTTCGAAAATACTTTATTTTTGGTCATATACATGTTTGAAGCAAGGAATAACTTAGGCTTTGAGTGTTTAAATCTGGTTTAATATACTTCAGTATTTACTTTAATTTTCTATGAACTACGGTAACTTCTACTCCAAAATATGAAATAGAAAATAATTTTATTATTCAAGCTTTGATATCCGGCAACATGGCATTATGAACTGAGTTTTGGACAAAACATGGTTAACCTAAATGGCATTTCCCAGATGGTAAGTAACTAGTTCAGTTTTAATACTTATATTTCTACAAGTAACCAGATGAAGGCAATGATGCTTACGGGTGAGGAAATATTTTTTATATATATGTTTAAAGCCTTTTCCTCACGATTCTCCTGCAGCTCAAGTAGACCTTCATCTTCATCTCAATCTCCTTCGTTTAGCGAAGACCAATCAAGAAAATCTCTTTCAAACAAGATTTTCAAAGAAGAAATTCATTTTGAAAATATCAATCAAGATCTTGATAATTGGGATATTCCAAAGATATCTCACAAAGATCTTTATAAACCAAAAACTTTTTTCTCTAAATCTGATTATATCATCAGAACGGTTGAACAAAAAATCATACTTCGAAAAGATGATGAAGAACTTCATCTTCTCTCTGAGAAAAGTGTGAAAACCCATCAACTGGACAATTTTAACTACTTGCACATAGGAAGTGTCCAGGTAGGTATGAAACCCTTGACTAGAGAATCCCTTAACGTAGCAGTGTTGCTATGTTTGAGAGATGCTCGTCACAACCAGTTTCATGATTCCTTATTAGGAACTGTCGAAACTAGCCTTATACATGGGCCTATCTTTTTCAATTGCTTCCCTGACCTAACTGTTAGTCTGGATGACAAGAACATCCTTGACGTTCTATTTCTTAATGTCAAATGCCATGGCTATGACATGAAGGAAGGATCTGTCCCAATCACTCTGATATACAGAGTTCAATACAAAGTAATGAACTCTATCAGATCCAACTTCCTCAAAACAAAATGTCACAAATCAGGGGAAACCACTTTGTTTCTCACTGACAACAGTAAGGCCAATATTATTGTGCCTAAAACTATCCAATGGAGTGACATCACCTTACCAGAAACCTGGACCCTAGAAAAGGCTGCTCCTGCGGCACCTAGGTTAACACCAGAATTCCAAGATGTCATTCAATACCAATCTGGAAAGGTTGACCTTGTCTTTAATAGAAGTAACTCCTTTTCCATTCCTAGATCCCTACACTCTGAAGAAAGTTTCAGAACGGCTATGTCTAGAGGAACCTTGTCTAGAAGGTCCTTTTCAACAGAACCCTCCAAACCCCATATTGGAACATCCCATGATGGTTCCACTATCCATTTACAGGGATTCAAAACAACAACCCCTGTAACAACTTCTTATCAAAAGGATGAGGAGGAACCTAGATCTATCCAATCTCCAACCTACTCTTCCCTTAATGAACCTTATGATATCTGAGTTCATTATTGATAAGAAAACCCTTAAGAAAGACTTATACTCTGAGGAATGGTCTCCTCAAAGAGAGTGGTTCTTTCTGCATTATCAGGGTCCCAAAGCTAAGGAAATCCAAGAGAAATTCTATAAATTTCTCAGAAAAATCAAACGTAATGTTCCTTTCTTTTACTGGTTCCGCAAGTATACCATTAGGAAAGGTATTGATTACCCTTTCAAATCCAAATCAGCAGGTAAACAGGAAGTCCCTATTGACGCTACCAAAGGTTCCACAGATACCTTAGAACAAGATAAGTATCTTCAGGCCTTAGATAGCCCTGCCCAGAAAAATAATTCCACTATCAACCATGACCTTCAAAATGATAGTAGGAATGAACTCCTAGCCATAGTCAAAAGGGAGCTTGACCTACTCAAGGCTATAAAACTCAAACCTAACAAGGATAAATCCATCAATATGGTTAAAAACGACCCCTCTAATAATGATAGGGTCATCTGTTTCAAATGCAGTATGCCTGGCCACATCAGCAGACATTGCCCTAACCATCCCCAACCTGGTTATATGCCTAAACACCGAAAGGGAAAAAAGGCAAACCAAGAAGCTAACCAAAAGCCTGATGTCCAGAACAAATCCCAAACTACTCCTCGCATTTGTACTTGTGGTAAGTGTACCTGTGGCAAGAACAAAACTGAAACCCAGGCTACCAACCAACCGCCTGAAAAGCAAAGGGTTAAATCCAGAAAAACTACCACTTGCTTTATCTGTGACAAAATTGGTCACAAAAGCAGAACCTGTCTGATCATTAGGAAGTTAAAAACCCTTAAGATAGATCCTAACACCAAAACCAATATCATTACCCACTGTAAGGATAACAAACCCAGTAGGTATGATAATATCCAAAATTATCTTAAAACCCTAAACCTTGATCCTAAAACCAGTAGCAGAACTTATAAATGGTTATGTCAATCATTCAGAAAACCCTGCTCTGATTCTTATCTTTTTAGTCTTTCAACTGCAGTTAATAGTTTCAATTTTAGCATGTTGTCCCTTATTAAGAATATTGAAAGTAGTATTATCTGGGAATCCCCAGTTATACCACTCTACTTTCATCTTTCTATAAAAGGCATAGATATCCTCTACTTAGGACAACCCGTAGTGTTTAAATCTTTGGATTTTAACCACAATATTATCTCTAATTTTGATATTAATTCTAACCTAAAACAGAATTATATCAAAATAGGGACCAATAGGGGTACCAATAGGATTACTAATGGACCAGTCTCCAGTACTGGTTCTTGTACTGATTCTCATGTTTATCCCTATAATCTTGCTAAAACCTTCTCTAACAAAAGGAAGGATTTCACCATCATTGGTTTCATTCCTGATAAACATGGTAATTTATCTTTTAATCCTGTTAAAACCTTTTTTAATAGAAGTGTTTTAACTATCAAATTTCTTGAACCAGGACATCAATTTAGATTGTCTTTTAAATATAAACTAGTTACATATTATGTTTATATCAAAAGGCACAATATCCAAAGTATTTTTGATATTTTAAGCTTATTTAATTTTGATATATTAAAAATTCAAGTAAAGCTTTCCCAGACTAACCCTCTTATGGTTAATTACAGGGCTACGATCGCTATGGCTTCCAGGACCTCCTCCTCCAGAGGAAGAGGTAGAGGTAAAGGTAAAATCAATCCAGATGCCTTACCAATCACTACAGGAAACCCCATTTTACCAGTTACTACAGGATCCCCCTTACCAATCACCACAGGGTCCTCCATCAAAAAACAAACAGGGTCTTCTTCCCAGAATACCCAACCAATCTTACCCCAAAATCAACCTAAACAAACTAAGCAGGATTATGCTTTTCCTGTTCAAACTCTCCTTGCTCTTCAGGAACACGGAGCAATCAATCTTCCCAGAAGAACTTGGGCCAGCATTGCCGAGGATGGCAGTGACCAAGATATGCCCTCTCTGGACCTGGCTATCCAAGCCCAGAAAAATCTGGTTACCAGGAACAACCCAGGTTCATCCCAAATCACCACAATCAAAACCCAAACAACCCAGGTTCAATACATACCTAAAGAGAATTATTTCTTTTTGACTCATCTAGAACCTGAGTTCATAGATAAGACCCCTAACAAGATCCCATCTAAGATCTTCCCATCTCAATCCCACTTTATCCCCCTAAGTTCAAACAAAACCCAGACATTCTATGAGTTTATTCTCATAGATACAGAATCCGTGTCTATCAAACATTACAGGGACCCAAAAGACCAAACCTTCATCACCCACTCAACCTTCCAAATTTTAAAGGTTCTAACTCCTACAGACTTTGGCCAAAACCCAAATAGACCCAAGAAATTTTCCCAGAATTTTGATCCTATAGGATACAACTATTGGGACTATGTTAAAGCCTGGGATTATGCTATCCTTGGCTTACAAAACCAAACCTTCAAGCATTCTTGGTTAATCTACTTTAAAAGAGCAACCAAGTACTCCTTCCCCAATTGGTTCCTCCAATGGTGGAATTTCTTTGGGCCAATCCCTGAAATTCTTCCCATTGAAGTCCATGAAGGATTCCAAACCTTTTCGAAAAGATTCAATAAAGATCTTAACCATTACCCAATCTTTTTAAACTTTTTTACCACATTCTCGTTGTCATGGATCTTTTCCTGGCAATACAAGATTGGTGATTATCACCTGAAAAATGTTTCATCTTTTTATAAACAATCTTTTGTCAAATGGTGGCCTAAGTTTGATGCTTCAATGGCATCTTCTCTTAGCGTAACAGAATGGTTCAAAAACAATCCTAGATCTTTGCAGGTTGCTGATCCAGAGACTTGCAGGTTCCTCAATCAGAAGGCTAGGATCTCTGTAGCCCTTGCCGCTTCCACTTCTAAAGAAGATGTTTTGGAAAATTTGCAGAACATTATGAATCTTCTCCAAGATCAAACCATTAACAAGGTTACCTCTTCTTCTTCTGCAAGTAAAACCAGAGGAAAAGAACAAGTTCAAACTGCATCTTCTTCATCCTCTGATTCATTTTACCAGAACGAAGAAGGTTGTTGCGATGATTACTCTCCTGATGATCTTCACTAGAGATCTTCAGAAAACCTTAAAAATCAATCTTTTCAAAACTTTTGTCCTTGAATATGACAACTGTACCACCTTTGGTGGGAAAAACTGTTCAACCACCCTTGAACATGGTGATTGTAGTGCCAGCAGTGGCATGAAAAACTGTTCAACCACCCTTGGACACGGTGACTGTAGTGTCAGTAATGACATGAAAAACTGTCCAGTTTTTACTATTGTTTTACCTAACCAATTATTGTTTCCTATAGTCAAAGACAGCAATCATGGCAGGCAAAGAGCATCTCTGCTTATTGTCCCCCACTAATGCAAATCATCACAAGCAGTCAAAAGGAATCTGCTTTTACCCCTGCTTTCCTTGCCACTTGGCAAAAGGCATCAATCATGGCAGATACGTGGTTCCCACCTCTTGCCACCTTCCAAGACTCCACAGGTTCAAGCCTTGGATACCAAACAGTACCGGTTCCCTGTCCACTATTCAAGTGCATAGTACCGGTCAACATTTCAAGACTCGTTTGCACAGTACAGGTCACCTAAGTGCACAGTCCCACTCAACAGTCTTTGGATTCCAAATAGTAGTCCTTTACTATTCCTACCGGTTAGTAACCGGTTACTATTCAATCTTTCAATTATAAATACGTGCTTAGGCTTATGTTAGAGGGCACGCTTCACCTTACGCTTCAATTACAATTCTCTCTCTAGTTTAGTGAGAAGCCAGAGCAACTTGTAAGCTCTCTTCTTCTTCTTCAATCTCTTCTGCAATCTTGTAAGATCTTCTTCAATCTTCAATCTTGTAACTCATAGACAGTTTACTGTCTTGTATGGAAGGCTTTGCCTCCTAATTTATGTTATTTTGATTCTGCACTTCAATTTCATTTCTTGTTTTAGCATTCCGCATGCTACCTACTTCCCCTCTGTCTCTTTAATTTCTTTTATCTTCTGATTCCGATCCCCTCTTGGTATCAGAGCCAGGTGGTGGAAGTAGGAATGTAGATATTAACTTTGAACTGTTGATTACTACTCTGGTTATGCTTTTAATTTAACCATACACTTGTTCATACTCATATTTGCCATAAATGGATATTAATTCTAAATTAAATTAATTTAAAGGTTATATTACTAGTGTACTCTTTGACTATAGCTAAATGCCGCAAGCGTACGTCAATACAGGCGTCTGGCAAGGGCAATTGAAATGTGCCGTATTTATCCGCCTCGATCGGATAATCCTATAGTCAACCAGTCCACTATTTTATAACTATTTAAAAATGAACGTAATAATATTTGAATAATTTAATTATTCATCTATGTTTATATTTTGCAGTAAATACTTGTGTTCTCAGTACTATTATTGTAATATACTGCAGTGAATTATACTAAGATACACTTTTAAGTTCTTTGTTATACCTTTGCACTTAAAATGTTTATGATCAAAATACTTCTAAAGCTTTTCAAAAGAAAAATTTTATATACTCCAAGGACCGTAGAATATTAGTAAGGATATCTGGGTACCTCATTAGCGACGTAAATGGTAGCGAAGTACGTAAGACCCTGCAGGTTGACTGGGCAGTCATATACCATAATTTGAGGATTATTATCCTAAAGTATTCTAATCCTAAACGGAGAAAAATATTTCGAAAATACTTTATTTTTGGTCATATACATGTTTGAAGCAAGGAATAACTTAGGCTTTGAGTGTTTAAATCTGGTTTAATATACTTCAGAATTTACTTTAATTTTCTATGAACTACGGTAACCTCTACTCCAAAATATGAAATAGAAAATAATTTTATTATCCAAGCTTTGATATCCGGCAACATGGCTTTACGAACTGAGTTTTGAACAAAACATGGTTAACCTAAACGGCATTTCCCAGATGGTAAGTAACTAGTTCAGTTTTAATACTTATATTTCTACAAGTAACCAGATGAAGGCAATGATACTTACGGGTGAGGAATACCTTACATCTTTCCTAAACAAAAGCTTTTTTCCTCACCACTATGTCTTCTACACCCTCTTCTCCTCCTACCTCTGTAATATCATCCACTGGTAGTAACATTTGCCAGAATCAATCTGTTCATAACCACAATCGAGATCTTGAAAAGGATCTTACCAATCAGGAAGTAAATTCCCCCAATTTTACCATAGACAAAAAATCCCTTAAAAAGGACTTTTACTCTGAGGAATGGTCTCCTCATAGAGAATGGTTCCTCCAAAATTTTGAAGGTAATAAAGGGTACCTTGTCCAAATGAAATATTATAGGTTCCTCAAAAGAGTCAAATACAATATCCCCTTCTTCCACTGGTTTCGTGCCTACGCCATAGTCAAAGATATGGATTATCCCTTTCGTAATGACCATGACGAGCCCAAAACCAATACTATTTGGCACCTCAAAGATGGCCAAATGGTCCAATCTGAATTACCTCCCAAAATACCCTTTGCTCTTAACAGCAAAGACCAAGCCACCCCTGTCATGGCCGCCCCCTTTAAAACCAAAATTGATGGGGAACCAGTCACAGCCAAAGACATCAAAGATCTTATGGAACAATCCAATTACACAAACAAATACCTCCAAGCCTTAGGAGACTCCAGTAGAACTAAAGGTAAGGAAGTTAATGACAAACCAGAGTCATCTTCTTCCTCTAAAAAGATTGAAAAACCTCTCTTCAAACCTTACAGAGTCTCAAAAAATTTTAAAGGATCCCAAAGCAATAGCTCCAAAAGCCAAGTCAAAATAGAAGTTGACAATGCCAACGATGAATTTCTGGCTAAAGTCAAAGAACAAATAGCTCTTCTCAAGACTACTATCCCTGAAACACCTTCTCCTGGCACCCCTCCTCCTAAAAGTTTCAGGACCATCAACATGATTGATGAGACCTCTTCTGATCACTCCGAAAGTATCAAAGATGGTATCAGTCCTGTTATCTACAACCCAAATAACCAGTGGCGTAAAGAAACCAAACTTTACTATCCCAGAGCCACAGCCCCTGATCTCCTCCTAGAGGAAAAGGAAACCAATATCAAGAGCTTTAGTGCTAACAACGTCTATGAGTGGAACATAGACGGAGAGAATGAATATGGCATAACCAAAATTTTACAAAATATGACCATGGTAGCTACTGCCTATGAAACTGCCAACAATTGCCCTGAAGCTTTGATCGTAGAAATCCTCATCTCAGGTTTCTGTGGTCAGCTCAAAGGTTGGTGGGATAACTACCTCACCGAAGACTGCAAACAGTCTATCGTCACAGCTGTCAAAAGGGAACCCAACGGTGAACCCATCCTTGACGGTGACACCCATATCCCTGATTCCGTCAACACCCTTATCTTCACCATTGCCCAACATTTCATCGGTGATCCCTCTCTCATAAAAGACAGATCTGCCGAATTATTGTCAAACCTTAGGTGTAAAACCTTGGGTGATTTCAGATGGTACAAAGACACGTTCCTAACCAGGGTTTACACCAGGGAGGATAGTCAACAAGCCTTCTGGAAGGAGAAATTCCTTGCTGGTCTCCCAAAATCTTTGGGAGATAAGGTCAGGGATAAACTCCGAAGTCATAACCCTGACGGTAACATTCCCTATCAGCAACTAAGCTATGGACAGCTTATTGCTATTATCCAAAGAGTGGCCTTAAAAATTTGTCAGGATGACAAAATCCAACGCCAGCTATCTAAAGAAAAGGCTCAGAATCGCAGAGATCTTGGAACTTTCTGCGAGCAATTTGGCCTCCCCTGTGCGGAGAAGGCCAGAGCCAAAGCCAAACATAAAACCAGCAAGCTCCTACCCAGACCTGACTACTACAAAGAAAGGCATTTGAAAAAACCCAGGCCTAGACCTACCAATCAAAATGTCAAGAATCATTATGAAAATAATGATAAAACCAAAAAACCTATTATTTGTTACAATTGTGGCAAGCCGGGACATTACAGCAAAAATTGCAAAGTAGTAGGGAAACTCAAAGCCCTAAATCTTGGCTCCGACATCGAAGACAAGATTAACAATCTGTTAAACCAATCTTCTGAAAGTTCATCTGACCATCCTTTAGAAAACCTGAACCAAATCCAGGATGATGACCTGACAGATTCCTCCAGCGATTCTTCTAAACAGATCAATGTCCTCACCCAAGATCATGACCTTCTCCTCGAGGCCATAAACGCCATTTCCGATCAACACGAAAGGAAGAGTTATCTTGACAAGCTTATGGCTTCCCTTGAGGCAAAACCTCCCCCTGAGATAAAACCTCCTAGAAATCCCCTTGTAACCAATAAGTTTAATCTCAAAGATACCTTCAAAAGGCTAGAAAACGCCAGCATCAAACCTACCACTATCCAAGATCTTCAAGCTGAAATTAACTTCTTGAAACACGAAGTTAAAAATCTAAAAAGTAAGCATGCTGATCACCAGCTTATCATTAACCAATGGAAGGACCATGGTAATGATTCTCATGTCTCCAACACGGACACCGAAGATGGTGATGAGCCTAAAGACGATGATATTCTTGGCCTCATCAACCACATTAAAATTCAAAAGTTTTTTATCAAAATAAAACTTGTTATTAATGATTTTACTCTTGAAACTACTGCTTTGTTCGATACGGGAGCAGATTCCAATTGCATCTTAGAGGGTCTTATCCCTACTAAGTATTTTGAAAAAACCTCTGAACGTCTTAGCACTGCTAATGGTTCTAGGTTAAAGATCAATTACAAATTATCTTCTGCGATTATTGAGAACGCAGGTTTCAAAATCAATACCCCTTTTCTTCTTGTCAAAGATTTAAAAAATAAGGTGATCTTAGGGACACCCTTCATAAGGTCTCTCTTCCCTTTTCAAATCACTAAAGATGGTATAATTGCCCAGCACTTGGGACAACCTATCATCTTTAATTTCTTGAGAAAACCTTTGGTTAGGGATTTGAACTTTATTTCTTACAAAGAAAATCAGATCAATTTCCTTAAAGAAGAATTTTCTTTTAAATTTATTGACCATCAATTACTCAAAAGAGAAAACCAACTTAAGGTCAAAGGGATCCTAGAACAAATCCAAACCACCATTTGTTCTGACCTTCCTAATGCTTTTTGGGAAAGGAAGCATCACATAGTTGATCTTCCTTACGAAAAGGATTTCCATGACAGACAAATCCCTACCAAAGCCAGACCTATTCAAATGAACCAAGATCTCCTCCTTATGTGCCAGAAAGAAATCAAGGATCTCTTGGATAAAAATCTTATTCGCAAGAGTAAAAGTCCCTGGTCTTGTTCTGCCTTTTATGTCAACAAACAGGCTGAGATAGAAAGAGGAACCCCTAGGCTGGTCATCAATTACAAACCCCTCAATCAAGCTCTTTGTTGGATTAGATATCCTATCCCCAACAAGAAGGATCTCCTAAAGAGACTCCATGATGCAAAGATCTTTTCAAAATTTGATATGAAATCTGGTTTCTGGCAAATCCAGATAAAAGAAGAGGACAGATATAAAACTGCTTTCACTGTCCCCTTTGGTCAATATGAATGGAACGTCATGCCTTTTGGCCTAAAAAACGCTCCTTCTGAATTCCAGAGGATCATGAATGACATTTTCAATAATTATGCAGATTTTGCAATTGTCTATATTGATGATGTCTTGATTTACTCTCAATCTTTTGAACAGCATGTCAAACACATTAGCACTTTCATTTCCATAATCAAAAAAAATGGCCTTGCTGTCTCAAAAACTAAGATCAATCTTTTTCAGACAAAAATTAGGTTTCTTGGTCATAACATCCATCAAGGAACTATTATCCCAATCAGTAGGGCTATTGAGTTCTCTGATAAGTTTCCTAACCAAATTATTGAAAAAACTCAACTTCAGAGATTCCTAGGATGCCTCAATTATGTCTCAGATTTCTTCCCACAACTTAGCAATCTCACCAAACCTCTCCATGATCGTCTAAAAAAGGATCCTCCTCCTTGGACAGACATTCATACCAATGTTGTCAAACAGATCAAATCCCAGGTTAAAGAACTTCCTTGTCTTTACCTTCCCAACCCAGAGGCCTTTAAAATTGTTGAAACTGATGCCTCTGACATTGGTTACGGTGGTATTTTAAAACAAAGAATCTCTGGGAAAGAACAAGTTATAACCTTCACTTCTAAACACTGGAATCCTGCCCAGCAGAATTATTCCACTGTCAAAAAGGAAGTCTTAGCAATTGTTCTATCTATTTCAAAATTCCAATCTGATTTATTAAATCAAAAGTTCCTTGTTCGTATTGATTGCAAATCTGCAAAGGATATCTTACAAAAGGATGTAAAAAATCTTGCATCAAAGCAAATTTTTGCTAGATGGCAAGCTATCTTAAGCATTTTTGATTTTGACATTGAATATCTCAAAGGTTCTGATAATGCTCTCCCTGATTACCTCACTCGTGAATATTTACAGGGAAGTAGTTAGTTCATCCTTAAAGAAATTTAAATCTTTTCAAAATTGTGTCCTTGAGCAAGACAAGTGTATCACCTTCGGTGAGAAAAACTGCTCATTTACCCTAGAACATGGTAACTGTAATGTCAGCAATGGCATGAAAAACTGTTCTTTCAACACCCTGGAATATGGTGATAGTAATACCATTTATGGTATGAAAAACTATTCCTCCACCCTTGGACACGGTGATTGTAGTGCTTACCAAAGCATGAAAAACTGTCCAAATTTTATTAATCATTTTGATACCTTCGTTGCAGGTTTATTTTCCTCTGCAGGTGAAAATCCTTCCTTAACAATAAAACTTGGTGGAATGCACATCATTATCCACCATCAATGGCACTATGTTGTTTATTATTATTTTTCCCCCCTTAATTAGTGGATGGCGCATTTCTCCTAAGTGGACCTCCTTGTCCCCCACTATAAAGAATCCAATCCTTCAATTTTGTGGAGAATTGCGCACAGTTCCTTCCCCTTTTTATCCGTTGTGTTAACAGTACCGGTTACATTAGTGTACAGTACCGGTCACAAGCATTGGATGCCAAACAGTGCCGGTTACCTCTTTTTTACCTATTTAAGCGTGGTTAGGCTTCTGTTAGAGGACACGCTTCACCTTACGCTTCAATTACAATTCTCTCTCTAGTTTAGTGAGAAGCCAGAGCAACTTGTAAGCTCTCTTCTTCTTCTTCAATCTCTTCTGCAATCTTGTAAGATCTTCTTCAATCTTCAATCTTGTAACTCATAGACAGTTTACTGTCTTGTATGGAAGGCTTTGCCTCCTAATTTATGTTATTTTGATTCTGCACTTCAATATCATTTCTTGTTTTAGCATTCCGCATGCTACCTACTTCCCCTCTGTCTCTTTAATTTCTTTTATCTTCTGATTCCGATCCCCTCTTGGTATCCGATCCCCTCTTGGTATCAGAGCCAGATGGTGGAAGTAGGAATGTAGATATTAACTTTGAACTGTTGTTTACTACTCTGGTTATGCTTTTAATTTAACCATACACTTGTTCATACTCATATTTGCCATAAATGGATATTAATTCTAAATTAAATTAATTTAAAGGTTATACTACTAGTGTACTCTTTGACTATAGCTAAATGCCGCAAGCGTACGTCAATACAGGCGTCTGGCAAGGGCAATTGAAATGTGCCGTATTTATCCGCCTCGATCGGATAATCCTATAGTCAACCAGTCCACTATTTTATAACTATTTAAAAATGAACGTAATAATATTTGAATAATTTAATTATTCATCTATGTTTATATTTTGCAGTAAATACTTGTGTTCTCAGTACTATTATTGTAATATACTGCAGTGAATTATACTAAGATACACTTTTAAGTTCTTTGTTATACCTTTGCACTTAAAATGTTTATGATCAAAATACTTCTAAAGCTTTTCAAAAGAAAAATTTTATATACTCCAAGGACCGTAGAATATTAGTAAGGATATCTGGGTACCTCATTAGCGACGTAAATGGTAGCGAAGTACGTAAGACCCTGCAGGTTGACTGGGCAGTCATATACCATAATTTGAGGTTTATTATCCTAAAGTATTCTAATCCTAAACGGAGAAAAATATTTCGAAAATACTTTATTTTTGGTCATATACATGTTTGAAGCAAGGAATAACTTAGGCTTTGAGTGTTTAAATCTGGTTTAATATACTTCAGTATTTACTTTAATTTTCTATGAACTACGGTAACTTCTACTCCAAAATATGAAATAGAAAATAATTTTATTATTCAAGCTTTGATATCCGGCAACATGGCATTATGAACTGAGTTTTGGACAAAACATGGTTAACCTAAATGGCATTTCCCAGATGGTAAGTAACTAGTTCAGTTTTAATACTTATATTTCTACAAGTAACCAGATGAAGGCAATGATGCTTACGGGTGAGGAAATATTTTTTATATATATGTTTAAAGCCTTTTCCTCACGATTCTCCTGCAGCTCAAGTAGACCTTCATCTTCATCTCAATCTCCTTCGTTTAGCGAAGACCAATCAAGAAAATCTCTTTCAAACAAGATTTTCAAAGAAGAAATTCATTTTGAAAATATCAATCAAGATCTTGATAATTGGGATATTCCAAAGATATCTCACAAAGATCTTTATAAACCAAAAACTTTTTTCTCTAAATCTGATTATATCATCAGAACGGTTGAACAAAAAATCATACTTCGAAAAGATGATGAAGAACTTCATCTTCTCTCTGAGAAAAGTGTGAAAACCCATCAACTGGACAATTTTAACTACTTGCACATAGGAAGTGTCCAGGTAGGTATGAAACCCTTGACTAGAGAATCCCTTAACGTAGCAGTGTTGCTATGTTTGAGAGATGCTCGTCACAACCAGTTTCATGATTCCTTATTAGGAACTGTCGAAACTAGCCTTATACATGGGCCTATCTTTTTCAATTGCTTCCCTGACCTAACTGTTAGTCTGGATGACAAGAACATCCTTGACGTTCTATTTCTTAATGTCAAATGCCATGGCTATGACATGAAGGAAGGATCTGTCCCAATCACTCTGATATACAGAGTTCAATACAAAGTAATGAACTCTATCAGATCCAACTTCCTCAAAACAAAATGTCACAAATCAGGGGAAACCACTTTGTTTCTCACTGACAACAGTAAGGCCAATATTATTGTGCCTAAAACTATCCAATGGAGTGACATCACCTTACCAGAAACCTGGACCCTAGAAAAGGCTGCTCCTGCGGCACCTAGGTTAACACCAGAATTCCAAGATGTCATTCAATACCAATCTGGAAAGGTTGACCTTGTCTTTAATAGAAGTAACTCCTTTTCCATTCCTAGATCCCTACACTCTGAAGAAAGTTTCAGAACGGCTATGTCTAGAGGAACCTTGTCTAGAAGGTCCTTTTCAACAGAACCCTCCAAACCCCATATTGGAACATCCCATGATGGTTCCACTATCCATTTACAGGGATTCAAAACAACAACCCCTGTAACAACTTCTTATCAAAAGGATGAGGAGGAACCTAGATCTATCCAATCTCCAACCTACTCTTCCCTTAATGAACCTTATGATATCTGAGTTCATTATTGATAAGAAAACCCTTAAGAAAGACTTATACTCTGAGGAATGGTCTCCTCAAAGAGAGTGGTTCTTTCTGCATTATCAGGGTCCCAAAGCTAAGGAAATCCAAGAGAAATTCTATAAATTTCTCAGAAAAATCAAACGTAATGTTCCTTTCTTTTACTGGTTCCGCAAGTATACCATTAGGAAAGGTATTGATTACCCTTTCAAATCCAAATCAGCAGGTAAACAGGAAGTCCCTATTGACGCTACCAAAGGTTCCACAGATACCTTAGAACAAGATAAGTATCTTCAGGCCTTAGATAGCCCTGCCCAGAAAAATAATTCCACTATCAACCATGACCTTCAAAATGATAGTAGGAATGAACTCCTAGCCATAGTCAAAAGGGAGCTTGACCTACTCAAGGCTATAAAACTCAAACCTAACAAGGATAAATCCATCAATATGGTTAAAAACGACCCCTCTAATAATGATAGGGTCATCTGTTTCAAATGCAGTATGCCTGGCCACATCAGCAGACATTGCCCTAACCATCCCCAACCTGGTTATATGCCTAAACACCGAAAGGGAAAAAAGGCAAACCAAGAAGCTAACCAAAAGCCTGATGTCCAGAACAAATCCCAAACTACTCCTCGCATTTGTACTTGTGGTAAGTGTACCTGTGGCAAGAACAAAACTGAAACCCAGGCTACCAACCAACCGCCTGAAAAGCAAAGGGTTAAATCCAGAAAAACTACCACTTGCTTTATCTGTGACAAAATTGGTCACAAAAGCAGAACCTGTCTGATCATTAGGAAGTTAAAAACCCTTAAGATAGATCCTAACACCAAAACCAATATCATTACCCACTGTAAGGATAACAAACCCAGTAGGTATGATAATATCCAAAATTATCTTAAAACCCTAAACCTTGATCCTAAAACCAGTAGCAGAACTTATAAATGGTTATGTCAATCATTCAGAAAACCCTGCTCTGATTCTTATCTTTTTAGTCTTTCAACTGCAGTTAATAGTTTCAATTTTAGCATGTTGTCCCTTATTAAGAATATTGAAAGTAGTATTATCTGGGAATCCCCAGTTATACCACTCTACTTTCATCTTTCTATAAAAGGCATAGATATCCTCTACTTAGGACAACCCGTAGTGTTTAAATCTTTGGATTTTAACCACAATATTATCTCTAATTTTGATATTAATTCTAACCTAAAACAGAATTATATCAAAATAGGGACCAATAGGGGTACCAATAGGATTACTAATGGACCAGTCTCCAGTACTGGTTCTTGTACTGATTCTCATGTTTATCCCTATAATCTTGCTAAAACCTTCTCTAACAAAAGGAAGGATTTCACCATCATTGGTTTCATTCCTGATAAACATGGTAATTTATCTTTTAATCCTGTTAAAACCTTTTTTAATAGAAGTGTTTTAACTATCAAATTTCTTGAACCAGGACATCAATTTAGATTGTCTTTTAAATATAAACTAGTTACATATTATGTTTATATCAAAAGGCACAATATCCAAAGTATTTTTGATATTTTAAGCTTATTTAATTTTGATATATTAAAAATTCAAGTAAAGCTTTCCCAGACTAACCCTCTTATGGTTAATTACAGGGCTACGATCGCTATGGCTTCCAGGACCTCCTCCTCCAGAGGAAGAGGTAGAGGTAAAGGTAAAATCAATCCAGATGCCTTACCAATCACTACAGGAAACCCCATTTTACCAGTTACTACAGGATCCCCCTTACCAATCACCACAGGGTCCTCCATCAAAAAACAAACAGGGTCTTCTTCCCAGAATACCCAACCAATCTTACCCCAAAATCAACCTAAACAAACTAAGCAGGATTATGCTTTTCCTGTTCAAACTCTCCTTGCTCTTCAGGAACACGGAGCAATCAATCTTCCCAGAAGAACTTGGGCCAGCATTGCCGAGGATGGCAGTGACCAAGATATGCCCTCTCTGGACCTGGCTATCCAAGCCCAGAAAAATCTGGTTACCAGGAACAACCCAGGTTCATCCCAAATCACCACAATCAAAACCCAAACAACCCAGGTTCAATACATACCTAAAGAGAATTATTTCTTTTTGACTCATCTA
Source organism: Astragalus membranaceus (assembly GCA_039519185.1). Classification (NCBI taxonomy): domain Eukaryota; kingdom Viridiplantae; phylum Streptophyta; class Magnoliopsida; order Fabales; family Fabaceae; genus Astragalus; species Astragalus membranaceus. The sequence continues at coordinate 99,742,074 of CM076854.1, forward strand.
GAACCTGAGTTCATAGATAAGACCCCTAACAAGATCCCATCTAAGATCTTCCCATCTCAATCCCACTTTATCCCCCTAAGTTCAAACAAAACCCAGACATTCTATGAGTTTATTCTCATAGATACAGAATCCGTGTCTATCAAACATTACAGGGACTCAAAAGACCAAACCTTCATCACCCACTCAACCTTCCAAATTTTAAAGGTTCTAACTCCTACAGACTTTGGCCAAAACCCAAATAGACCCAAGAAATTTTCCCAGAATTTTGATCCTATAGGATACAACTATTGGGACTATGTTAAAGCCTGGGATTATGCTATCCTTGGCTTACAAAACCAAACCTTCAAGCATTCTTGGTTAATCTACTTTAAAAGAGCAACCAAGTACTCCTTCCCCAATTGGTTCCTCCAATGGTGGAATTTCTTTGGGCCAATCCCTGAAATTCTTCCCATTGAAGTCCATGAAGGATTCCAAACCTTTTCGAAAAGATTCAATAAAGATCTTAACCATTACCCAATCTTTTTAAACTTTTTTACCACATTCTCGTTGTCATGGATCTTTTCCTGGCAATACAAGATTGGTGATTATCACCTGAAAAATGTTTCATCTTTTTATAAACAATCTTTTGTCAAATGGTGGCCTAAGTTTGATGCTTCAATGGCATCTTCTCTTAGCGTAACAGAATGGTTCAAAAACAATCCTAGATCTTTGCAGGTTGCTGATCCAGAGACTTGCAGGTTCCTCAATCAGAAGGCTAGGATCTCTGCAGCCCTTGCCGCTTCCACTTCTAAAGAAGATGTTTTGGAAAATTTGCAGAACATTATGAATCTTCTCCAAGATCAAACCATTAACAAGGTTACCTCTTCTTCTTCTGCAAGTAAAACCAGAGGAAAAGAACAAGTTCAAACTGCATCTTCTTCATCCTCTGATTCATTTTACCAGAACGAAGAAGGTTGTTGCGATGATTACTCTCCTGATGATCTTCACTAGAGATCTTCAGAAAACCTTAAAAATCAATCTTTTCAAAACTTTTGTCCTTGAATATGACAACTGTACCACCTTTGGTGGGAAAAACTGTTCAACCACCCTTGAACATGGTGATTGTAGTGCCAGCAGTGGCATGAAAAACTGTTCAACCACCCTTGGACACGGTGACTGTAGTGTCAGTAATGACATGAAAAACTGTCCAGTTTTTACTATTGTTTTACCTAACCAATTATTGTTTCCTATAGTCAAAGACAGCAATCATGGCAGGCAAAGAGCATCTCTGCTTATTGTCCCCCACTAATGCAAATCATCACAAGCAGTCAAAAGGAATCTGCTTTTACCCCTGCTTTCCTTGCCACTTGGCAAAAGGCATCAATCATGGCAGATACGTGGTTCCCACCTCTTGCCACCTTCCAAGACTCCACAGGTTCAAGCCTTGGATACCAAACAGTACCGGTTCCCTGTCCACTATTCAAGTGCATAGTACCGGTCAACATTTCAAGACTCGTTTGCACAGTACAGGTCACCTAAGTGCACAGTCCCACTCAACAGTCTTTGGATTCCAAATAGTAGTCCTTTACTATTCCTACCGGTTAGTAACCGGTTACTATTCAATCTTTCAATTATAAATACGTGCTTAGGCTTATGTTAGAGGGCACGCTTCACCTTACGCTTCAATTACAATTCTCTCTCTAGTTTAGTGAGAAGCCAGAGCAACTTGTAAGCTCTCTTCTTCTTCTTCAATCTCTTCTGCAATCTTGTAAGATCTTCTTCAATCTTCAATCTTGTAACTCATAGACAGTTTACTGTCTTGTATGGAAGGCTTTGCCTCCTAATTTATGTTATTTTGATTCTGCACTTCAATATCATTTCTTGTTTTAGCATTCCGCATGCTACCTACTTCCCCTCTGTCTCTTTAATTTCTTTTATCTTCTGATTCCGATCCCCTCTTGGTATCAGAGCCAGATGGTGGAAGTAGGAATGTAGATATTAACTTTGAACTGTTGTTTACTACTCTGGTTATGCTTTTAATTTAACCATACACTTGTTCATACTCATATTTGCCATAAATGGATATTAATTCTAAATTAAATTAATTTAAAGGTTATACTACTAGTGTACTCTTTGACTATAGCTAAATGCCGCAAGCGTACGTCAATACAGGCGTCTGGCAAGGGCAATTGAAATGTGCCGTATTTATCCGCCTCGATCGGATAATCCTATAGTCAACCAGTCCACTATTTTATAACTATTTAAAAATGAACGTAATAATATTTGAATAATTTAATTATTCATCTATGTTTATATTTTGCAGTAAATACTTGTGTTCTCAGTACTATTATTGTAATATACTGCAGTGAATTATACTAAGATACACTTTTAAGTTCTTTGTTATACCTTTGCACTTAAAATGTTTATGATCAAAATACTTCTAAAGCTTTTCAAAAGAAAAATTTTATATACTCCAAGGACCGTAGAATATTAGTAAGGATATCTGGGTACCTCATTAGCGACGTAAATGGTAGCGAAGTACGTAAGACCCTGCAGGTTGACTGGGCAGTCATATACCATAATTTGAGGTTTATTATCCTAAAGTATTCTAATCCTAAACGGAGAAAAATATTTCGAAAATACTTTATTTTTGGTCATATACATGTTTGAAGCAAGGAATAACTTAGGCTTTGAGTGTTTAAATCTGGTTTAATATACTTCAGTATTTACTTTAATTTTCTATGAACTACGGTAACTTCTACTCCAAAATATGAAATAGAAAATAATTTTATTATTCAAGCTTTGATATCCGGCAACATGGCATTATGAACTGAGTTTTGGACAAAACATGGTTAACCTAAATGGCATTTCCCAGATGGTAAGTAACTAGTTCAGTTTTAATACTTATATTTCTACAAGTAACCAGATGAAGGCAATGATGCTTACGGGTGAGGAAATATTTTTTATATATATGTTTAAAGCCTTTTCCTCACGATTCTCCTGCAGCTCAAGTAGACCTTCATCTTCATCTCAATCTCCTTCGTTTAGCGAAGACCAATCAAGAAAATCTCTTTCAAACAAGATTTTCAAAGAAGAAATTCATTTTGAAAATATCAATCAAGATCTTGATAATTGGGATATTCCAAAGATATCTCACAAAGATCTTTATAAACCAAAAACTTTTTTCTCTAAATCTGATTATATCATCAGAACGGTTGAACAAAAAATCATACTTCGAAAAGATGATGAAGAACTTCATCTTCTCTCTGAGAAAAGTGTGAAAACCCATCAACTGGACAATTTTAACTACTTGCACATAGGAAGTGTCCAGGTAGGTATGAAACCCTTGACTAGAGAATCCCTTAACGTAGCAGTGTTGCTATGTTTGAGAGATGCTCGTCACAACCAGTTTCATGATTCCTTATTAGGAACTGTCGAAACTAGCCTTATACATGGGCCTATCTTTTTCAATTGCTTCCCTGACCTAACTGTTAGTCTGGATGACAAGAACATCCTTGACGTTCTATTTCTTAATGTCAAATGCCATGGCTATGACATGAAGGAAGGATCTGTCCCAATCACTCTGATATACAGAGTTCAATACAAAGTAATGAACTCTATCAGATCCAACTTCCTCAAAACAAAATGTCACAAATCAGGGGAAACCACTTTGTTTCTCACTGACAACAGTAAGGCCAATATTATTGTGCCTAAAACTATCCAATGGAGTGACATCACCTTACCAGAAACCTGGACCCTAGAAAAGGCTGCTCCTGCGGCACCTAGGTTAACACCAGAATTCCAAGATGTCATTCAATACCAATCTGGAAAGGTTGACCTTGTCTTTAATAGAAGTAACTCCTTTTCCATTCCTAGATCCCTACACTCTGAAGAAAGTTTCAGAACGGCTATGTCTAGAGGAACCTTGTCTAGAAGGTCCTTTTCAACAGAACCCTCCAAACCCCATATTGGAACATCCCATGATGGTTCCACTATCCATTTACAGGGATTCAAAACAACAACCCCTGTAACAACTTCTTATCAAAAGGATGAGGAGGAACCTAGATCTATCCAATCTCCAACCTACTCTTCCCTTAATGAACCTTATGATATCTGAGTTCATTATTGATAAGAAAACCCTTAAGAAAGACTTATACTCTGAGGAATGGTCTCCTCAAAGAGAGTGGTTCTTTCTGCATTATCAGGGTCCCAAAGCTAAGGAAATCCAAGAGAAATTCTACAAATTTCTCAGAAAAATCAAACGTAATGTTCCTTTCTTTTACTGGTTCCGCAAGTATACCATTAGGAAAGGTATTGATTACCCTTTCAAATCCAAATCAGCAGGTAAACAGGAAGTCCCTATTGACGCTACCAAAGGTTCCACAGATACCTTAGAACAAGATAAGTATCTTCAGGCCTTAGATAGCCCTGCCCAGAAAAATAATTCCACTATCAACCATGACCTTCAAAATGATAGTAGGAATGAACTCCTAGCCATAGTCAAAAGGGAGCTTGACCTACTCAAGGCTATAAAACTCAAACCTAACAAGGATAAATCCATCAATATGGTTAAAAACGACCCCTCTAATAATGATAGGGTCATCTGTTTCAAATGCAGTATGCCTGGCCACATCAGCAGACATTGCCCTAACCATCCCCAACCTGGTTATATGCCTAAACACCGAAAGGGAAAAAAGGCAAACCAAGAAGCTAACCAAAAGCCTGATGTCCAGAACAAATCCCAAACTACTCCTCGCATTTGTACTTGTGGTAAGTGTACCTGTGGCAAGAACAAAACTGAAACCCAGGCTACCAACCAACCGCCTGAAAAGCAAAGGGTTAAATCCAGAAAAACTACCACTTGCTTTATCTGTGACAAAATTGGTCACAAAAGCAGAACCTGTCTGATCATTAGGAAGTTAAAAACCCTTAAGATAGATCCTAACACCAAAACCAATATCATTACCCACTGTAAGGATAACAAACCCAGTAGGTATGATAATATCCAAAATTATCTTAAAACCCTAAACCTTGATCCTAAAACCAGTAGCAGAACTTATAAATGGTTATGTCAATCATTCAGAAAACCCTGCTCTGATTCTTATCTTTTTAGTCTTTCAACTGCAGTTAATAGTTTCAATTTTAGCATGTTGTCCCTTATTAAGAATATTGAAAGTAGTATTATCTGGGAATCCCCAGTTATACCACTCTACTTTCATCTTTCTATAAAAGGCATAGATATCCTCTACTTAGGACAACCCGTAGTGTTTAAATCTTTGGATTTTAACCACAATATTATCTCTAATTTTGATATTAATTCTAACCTAAAACAGAATTATATCAAAATAGGGACCAATAGGGGTACCAATAGGATTACTAATGGACCAGTCTCCAGTACTGGTTCTTGTACTGATTCTCATGTTTATCCCTATAATCTTGCTAAAACCTTCTCTAACAAAAGGAAGGATTTCACCATCATTGGTTTCATTCCTGATAAACATGGTAATTTATCTTTTAATCCTGTTAAAACCTTTTTTAATAGAAGTGTTTTAACTATCAAATTTCTTGAACCAGGACATCAATTTAGATTGTCTTTTAAATATAAACTAGTTACATATTATGTTTATATCAAAAGGCACAATATCCAAAGTATTTTTGATATTTTAAGCTTATTTAATTTTGATATATTAAAAATTCAAGTAAAGCTTTCCCAGACTAACCCTCTTATGGTTAATTACAGGGCTACGATCGCTATGGCTTCCAGGACCTCCTCCTCCAGAGGAAGAGGTAGAGGTAAAGGTAAAATCAATCCAGATGCCTTACCAATCACTACAGGAAACCCCATTTTACCAGTTACTACAGGATCCCCCTTACCAATCACCACAGGGTCCTCCATCAAAAAACAAACAGGGTCTTCTTCCCAGAATACCCAACCAATCTTACCCCAAAATCAACCTAAACAAACTAAGCAGGATTATGCTTTTCCTGTTCAAACTCTCCTTGCTCTTCAGGAACACGGAGCAATCAATCTTCCCAGAAGAACTTGGGCCAGCATTGCCGAGGATGGCAGTGACCAAGATATGCCCTCTCTGGACCTGGCTATCCAAGCCCAGAAAAATCTGGTTACCAGGAACAACCCAGGTTCATCCCAAATCACCACAATCAAAACCCAAACAACCCAGGTTCAATACATACCTAAAGAGAATTATTTCTTTTTGACTCATCTAGAACCTGAGTTCATAGATAAGACCCCTAACAAGATCCCATCTAAGATCTTCCCATCTCAATCCCACTTTATCCCCCTAAGTTCAAACAAAACCCAGACATTCTATGAGTTTATTCTCATAGATACAGAATCCGTGCCTATCAAACATTACAGGGACCCAAAAGACCAAACCTTCATCACCCACTCAACCTTCCAAATTTTAAAGGTTCTAACTCCTACAGACTTTGGCCAAAACCCAAATAGACCCAAGAAATTTTCCCAGAATTTTGATCCTATAGGATACAACTATTGGGACTATGTTAAAGCCTGGGATTATGCTATCCTTGGCTTACAAAACCAAACCTTCAAGCATTCTTGGTTAATCTACTTTAAAAGAGCAACCAAGTACTCCTTCCCCAATTGGTTCCTCCAATGGTGGAATTTCTTTGGGCCAATCCCTGAAATTCTTCCCATTGAAGTCCATGAAGGATTCCAAACCTTTTCGAAAAGATTCAATAAAGATCTTAACCATTACCCAATCTTTTTAAACTTTTTTACCACATTCTCGTTGTCATGGATCTTTTCCTGGCAATACAAGATTGGTGATTATCACCTGAAAAATGTTTCATCTTTTTATAAACAATCTTTTGTCAAATGGTGGCCTAAGTTTGATGCTTCAATGGCATCTTCTCTTAGCGTAACAGAATGGTTCAAAAACAATCCTAGATCTTTGCAGGTTGCTGATCCAGAGACTTGCAGGTTCCTCAATCAGAAGGCTAGGATCTCTGCAGCCCTTGCCGCTTCCACTTCTAAAGAAGATGTTTTGGAAAATTTGCAGAACATTATGAATCTTCTCCAAGATCAAACCATTAACAAGGTTACCTCTTCTTCTTCTGCAAGTAAAACCAGAGGAAAAGAACAAGTTCAAACTGCATCTTCTTCATCCTCTGATTCATTTTACCAGAACGAAGAAGGTTGTTGCGATGATTACTCTCCTGATGATCTTCACTAGAGATCTTCAGAAAACCTTAAAAATCAATCTTTTCAAAACTTTTGTCCTTGAATATGACAACTTTACCACCTTTGGTGGGAAAAACTGTTCAACCACCCTTGAACATGGTGATTGTAGTGCCAGCAGTGGCATGAAAAACTGTTCAACCACCCTTGGACACGGTGACTGTAGTGTCAGTAATGACATGAAAAACTGTCCAGTTTTTACTATTGTTTTACCTAACCAATTATTGTTTCCTATAGTCAAAGACAGCAATCATGGCAGGCAAAGAGCATCTCTGCTTATTGTCCCCCACTAATGCAAATCATCACAAGCAGTCAAAAGGAATCTGCTTTTACCCCTGCTTTCCTTGCCACTTGGCAAAAGGCATCAATCATGGCAGATACGTGGTTCCCACCTCTTGGCATCAATCTGCTTTTACCCCTGTATTGACGTACGCTTGCGGCATTTAGCTATAGTCAAAGAGTACACTAGTAGTATAACCTTTAAATTAATTTAATTTAGAATTAATATCCATTTATGGCAAATATGAGTATGAACAAGTGTATGGTTAAATTAAAAGCATAACCAGAGTAGTAAACAACAGTTCAAAGTTAATACTTATATTTCTACAAGTAACCAGATGAAGGCAATGATGCTTACGGATGAGGAAATATTTTTTATATATATGTTTAAAGCCTTTTACTCACGATTCTCCTGCAGCTCAAGTAGACCTTCATCTTCATCTCAATCTCCTTCGTTTAGCGAAGACCAATCAAGAAAATCTCTTTCAAACAAGATTTTCAAAGAAGAAATTCATTTTGAAAATATCAATCAAGATCTTGATAATTGGGATATTCCAAAGATATCTCACAAAGATCTTTATAAACCAAAAACTTTTTTCTCTAAATCTGATTATATCATCAGAACGGTTGAACAAAAAATCATACTTCGAAAAGATGATGAAGAACTTCATCTTCTCTCTGAGAAAAGTGTGAAAACCCATCAACTGGACAATTTTAACTACTTGCACATAGGAAGTGTCCAGGTAGGTATGAAACCCTTGACTAGAGAATCCCTTAACGTAGCAGTGTTGCTATGTTTGAGAGATGCTCGTCACAACCAGTTTCATGATTCCTTATTAGGAACTGTCGAAACTAGCCTTATACATGGGCCTATCTTTTTCAATTGCTTCCCTGACCTAACTGTTAGTCTGGATGACAAGAACATCCTTGACGTTCTATTTCTTAATGTCAAATGCCATGGCTATGACATGAAGGAAGGATCTGTCCCAATCACTCTGATATACAGAGTTCAATACAAAGTAATGAACTCTATCAGATCCAACTTCCTCAAAACAAAATGTCACAAATCAGGGGAAACCACTTTGTTTCTCACTGACAACAGTAAGGCCAATATTATTGTGCCTAAAACTATCCAATGGAGTGACATCACCTTACCAGAAACCTGGACCCTAGAAAAGGCTGCTCCTGCGGCACCTAGGTTAACACCAGAATTCCAAGATGTCATTCAATACCAATCTGGAAAGGTTGACCTTGTCTTTAATAGAAGTAACTCCTTTTCCATTCCTAGATCCCTACACTCTGAAGAAAGTTTCAGAACGGCTATGTCTAGAGGAACCTTGTCTAGAAGGTCCTTTTCAACAGAACCCTCCAAACCCCATATTGGAACATCCCATGATGGTTCCACTATCCATTTACAGGGATTCAAAACAACAACCCCTGTAACAACTTCTTATCAAAAGGATGAGGAGGAACCTAGATCTATCCAATCTCCAACCTACTCTTCCCTTAATGAACCTTATGATATCTGAGTTCATTATTGATAAGAAAACCCTTAAGAAAGACTTATACTCTGAGGAATGGTCTCCTCAAAGAGAGTGGTTCTTTCTGCATTATCAGGGTCCCAAAGCTAAGGAAATCCAAGAGAAATTCTATAAATTTCTCAGAAAAATCAAACGTAATGTTCCTTTCTTTTACTGGTTCCGCAAGTATACCATTAGGAAAGGTATTGATTACCCTTTCAAATCCAAATCAGCAGGTAAACAGGAAGTCCCTATTGACGCTACCAAAGGTTCCACAGATACCTTAGAACAAGATAAGTATCTTCAGGCCTTAGATAGCCCTGCCCAGAAAAATAATTCCACTATCAACCATGACCTTCAAAATGATAGTAGGAATGAACTCCTAGCCATAGTCAAAAGGGAGCTTGACCTACTCAAGGCTATAAAACTCAAACCTAACAAGGATAAATCCATCAATATGGTTAAAAACGACCCCTCTAATAATGATAGGGTCATCTGTTTCAAATGCAGTATGCCTGGCCACATCAGCAGACATTGCCCTAACCATCCCCAACCTGGTTATATGCCTAAACACCGAAAGGGAAAAAAGGCAAACCAAGAAGCTAACCAAAAGCCTGATGTCCAGAACAAATCCCAAACTACTCCTCGCATTTGTACTTGTGGTAAGTGTACCTGTGGCAAGAACAAAACTGAAACCCAGGCTACCAACCAACCGCCTGAAAAGCAAAGGGTTAAATCCACAAAAACTACCACTTGCTTTATCTGTGACAAAATTGGTCACAAAAGCAGAACCTGTCTGATCATTAGGAAGTTAAAAACCCTTAAGATAGATCCTAACACCAAAACCAATATCATTACCCACTGTAAGGATAACAAACCCAGTAGGTATGATAATATCCAAAATTATCTTAAAACCCTAAACCTTGATCCTAAAACCAGTAGCAGAACTTATAAATGGTTATGTCAATCATTCAGAAAACCCTGCTCTGATTCTTATCTTTTTAGTCTTTCAACTGCAGTTAATAGTTTCAATTTTAGCATGTTGTCCCTTATTAAGAATATTGAAAGTAGTATTATCTGGGAATCCCCAGTTATACCACTCTACTTTCATCTTTCTATAAAAGGCATAGATATCCTCTACTTAGGACAACCCGTAGTGTTTAAATCTTTGGATTTTAACCACAATATTATCTCTAATTTTGATATTAATTCTAACCTAAAACAGAATTATATCAAAATAGGGACCAATAGGGGTACCAATAGGATTACTAATGGACCAGTCTCCAGTACTGGTTCTTGTACTGATTCTCATGTTTATCCCTATAATCTTGCTAAAACCTTCTCTAACAAAAGGAAGGATTTCACCATCATTGGTTTCATTCCTGATAAACATGGTAATTTATCTTTTAATCCTGTTAAAACCTTTTTTAATAGAAGTGTTTTAACTATCAAATTTCTTGAACCAGGACATCAATTTAGATTGTCTTTTAAATATAAACTAGTTACATATTATGTTTATATCAAAAGGCACAATATCCAAAGTATTTTTGATATTTTAAGCTTATTTAATTTTGATATATTAAAAATTCAAGTAAAGCTTTCCCAGACTAACCCTCTTATGGTTAATTACAGGGCTACGATCGCTATGGCTTCCAGGACCTCCTCCTCCAGAGGAAGAGGTAGAGGTAAAGGTAAAATCAATCCAGATGCCTTACCAATCACTACAGGAAACCCCATTTTACCAGTTACTACAGGATCCCCCTTACCAATCACCACAGGGTCCTCCATCAAAAAACAAACAGGGTCTTCTTCCCAGAATACCCAACCAATCTTACCCCAAAATCAACCTAAACAAACTAAGCAGGATTATGCTTTTCCTGTTCAAACTCTCCTTGCTCTTCAGGAACACGGAGCAATCAATCTTCCCAGAAGAACTTGGGCCAGCATTGCCGAGGATGGCAGTGACCAAGATATGCCCTCTCTGGACCTGGCTATCCAAGCCCAGAAAAATCTGGTTACCAGGAACAACCCAGGTTCATCCCAAATCACCACAATCAAAACCCAAACAACCCAGGTTCAATACATACCTAAAGAGAATTATTTCTTTTTGACTCATCTAGAACCTGAGTTCATAGATAAGACCCCTAACAAGATCCCATCTAAGATCTTCCCATCTCAATCCCACTTTATCCCCCTAAGTTCAAACAAAACCCACACATTCTATGAGTTTATTCTCATAGATACAGAATCCGTGTCTATCAAACATTACAGGGACCCAAAAGACCAAACCTTCATCACCCACTCAACCTTCCAAATTTTAAAGGTTCTAACTCCTACAGACTTTGGCCAAAACCCAAATAGACCCAAGAAATTTTCCCAGAATTTTGATCCTATAGGATACAACTATTGGGACTATGTTAAAGCCTGGGATTATGCTATCCTTGGCTTACAAAACCAAACCTTCAAGCATTCTTGGTTAATCTACTTTAAAAGAGCAACCAAGTACTCCTTCCCCAATTGGTTCCTCCAATGGTGGAATTTCTTTGGGCCAATCCCTGAAATTCTTCCCATTGAAGTCCATGAAGGATTCCAAACCTTTTCGAAAAGATTCAATAAAGATCTTAACCATTACCCAATCTTTTTAAACTTTTTTACCACATTCTCGTTGTCATGGATCTTTTCCTGGCAATACAAGATTGGTGATTATCACCTGAAAAATGTTTCATCTTTTTATAAACAATCTTTTGTCAAATGGTGGCCTAAGTTTGATGCTTCAATGGCATCTTCTCTTAGCGTAACAGAATGGTTCAAAAACAATCCTAGATCTTTGCAGGTTGCTGATCCAGAGACTTGCAGGTTCCTCAATCAGAAGGCTAGGATCTCTGCAGCCCTTGCCGCTTCCACTTCTAAAGAAGATGTTTTGGAAAATTTGCAGAACATTATGAATCTTCTCCAAGATCAAACCATTAACAAGGTTACCTCTTCTTCTTCTGCAAGTAAAACCAGAGGAAAAGAACAAGTTCAAACTGCATCTTCTTCATCCTCTGATTCATTTTACCAGAACGAAGAAGGTTGTTGCGATGATTACTCTCCTGATGATCTTCACTAGAGATCTTCAGAAAACCTTAAAAATCAATCTTTTCAAAACTTTTGTCCTTGAATATGACAACTGTACCACCTTTGGTGGGAAAAACTGTTCAACCACCCTTGAACATGGTGATTGTAGTGCCAGCAGTGGCATGAAAAACTGTTCAACCACCCTTGGACACGGTGACTGTAGTGTCAGTAATGACATGAAAAACTGTCCAGTTTTTACTATTGTTTTACCTAACCAATTATTGTTTCCTATAGTCAAAGACAGCAATCATGGCAGGCAAAGAGCATCTCTGCTTATTGTCCCCCACTAATGCAAATCATCACAAGCAGTCAAAAGGAATCTGCTTTTACCCCTGCTTTCCTTGCCACTTGGCAAAAGGCATCAATCATGGCAGATACGTGGTTCCCACCTCTTGCCACCTTCCAAGACTCCACAGGTTCAAGCCTTGGATACCAAACAGTACCGGTTCCCTGTCCACTATTCAAGTGCATAGTACCGGTCAACATTTCAAGACTCGTTTGCACAGTACAGGTCACCTAAGTGCACAGTCCCACTCAACAGTCTTTGGATTCCAAATAGTAGTCCTTTACTATTCCTACCGGTTAGTAACCGGTTACTATTCAATCTTTCAATTATAAATACGTGCTTAGGCTTATGTTAGAGGGCACGCTTCACCTTACGCTTCAATTACAATTCTCTCTCTAGTTTAGTGAGAAGTCAGAGCAACTTGTAAGCTCTCTTCTTCTTCTTCAATCTCTTCTGCAATCTTGTAAGATCTTCTTCAATCTTCAATCTTGTAACTCATAGACAGTTTACTGTCTTGTATGGAAGGCTTTGCCTCCTAATTTATGTTATTTTGATTCTGCACTTCAATTTCATTTCTTGTTTTAGCATTCCGCATGCTACCTACTTCCCCTCTGTCTCTTTAATTTCTTTTATCTTCTGATTCCGATCCCCTCTTGGTATCAGAAGGATTTAATTGAAGATGCCTTTGATGATCTTAAAGGCATAACAAAGAACTTAAAAGTGTATCTTAGTATAATTCTTTTAAGTTCTTTGCTACCTACTAAAGGCTTTACGGAGGATTTGATTGAAGATGCCTTTGATGATGGCATGATTGACTACTTTGTTCCTTGTGATGATGAAGATACCTTTTGTCTGCCTCTTGTCTACTGGCATGACTACCTTGAGATTGATGAAATTATTGATGCCTGTTAGGGGAATACGCCCCAGAACAGTTGTCGTCTCCAGCTGATGATGGCTGAGAGAGGAATGATTGATGAACCAAGACCAGTTTTTCATACCACTGATGGTACTACAATCGCCATGATCAAGGGCGTTTTTCGAACAGTTTTTCATGCCAGAGGCACTACAATCACCGTGTTCCAGGGTGTAAGAACAGTTTTTCATGCCTGGGGCACTACAATCACCGTATTCCAGGGTGTAAGAACAGTTTTTCATGCCTGGGGCACTACAGTCGTCTTGTTCAGGGACGCTATTAATTGTTAAAAACAAAGAAATTTTGATGAAAGTGTTTTGGAAAACAATTAAATTGAGATTAAGAGAAAGATTAGGGTTCATACCTTTTGAAGAATTTCTCTTGCTGATTTGAGGGGAGAAACCAGAGACATAGTTAAGGCATTTAAAGAGCCTCTGCAACTGGGTTCTGTCAATGATCTGATTGGGAATTTTATCATAGAACTCAATAGCTTTACTGATAGGGATGATTGTTTCCTGGTGAATGCTATGACCAAGAAATTTATTCTTTGCATGGAACAAATTGATTTTTGTTTTGGAGACAGCAAGTCTATTAATAACAGATATGAATATGCTGCTATGCTTGAGATGCTGGTAAAAGGATTGAGAATAATTTAAAACATCATCAATATAGATAATGGTAAATTTTGAATTTTGATTAAAATTCTCATTAATGATTTGAAATTCAGAATGAGCGTTCCAATCATATTGACAAGGAGGGACAGTGAAAGTAGTTTTATACCTGTCCTCTTTTTTTGTTTGCCAAAAGCCAGATTTAATTTTAGAGAAGATTTTTGCATCAAGAAATTTCTCAAGGAGATTTCTCTTGTTGGAAATAGGGAACCTAATCCAGCAAAGATCATGATTGAAAGGTTTGTAATAACAAGTCTGGGAGTTTCCCCTTTTGATCTTAGCTTGTTTATTGATATAAATGTCAGAACAAGACCATGGATTCTTACTCTTGCAAATAAGGGTTTTATCCCAAAGGCCTTTTACTTTCTTTTGACAAAGAAGGAGAGGTTCATGATTCATTTGAATCAGTTTGCCTTTGGTAGGGATTTGCCTATCTTGAAAATCCTTTTCATATGGGAATTCAATTCTATGATGGCTTCTTTCCCAGAAAGCATTGGGAATGTTAGAACAAATAGTATATCAGTTAACTTTGAAGGTATTTCTAAGATTAACTTTGAAGGTATTTCTTAGAAATCCTTTTGATTCTGCACTTCAATTTCATTTCTTGTTTTAGCATTCCGCATGCTACCTACTTCCCCTCTGTCTCTTTAATTTCTTTTATCTTCTGATTCCGATCCCCTCTTGGTATCAGAGCCAGATGGTGGAAGTAGGAATGGGGTATTAACTTTGAATTTTAAGTTGCTTATCTAAGCAATGCTTTACAGTTACTTATTTATGTTCTTAATTAATTAAGTGCCATAAATAGGGGGTATTAATATTGAAAGTTTATGAAAATATAAAGTATATTATACTATAGTGTACTCTTTGACTATAGCTAAATGCCGCAGCGTACGTCAATACAGGCGTCTGGCAAGGGCAATTGAAAAGTGCCGTATTTATCCGCCTCGATCGGATAATCCTATAGTCAAGTTGTCTACTATTTTATAATTAATAATTATTATTTATGTTTTTATTCATCTGGATCATATTCTGCAATTTAATTACAAAGTGTTCTTTACAAAGCTTTATGTACTTTTTATATATTTCCTTTTGAATTATTACTTATTCATCTAGTTTATATTCTGCAAATTAATTATTTATGTTTATGATCAACCGGTTAAAAGGTTCCTAAAATATTTTGGTCAAAACTCTTTGTGTATGAGGATGGTTCTCAAGAACGACCCACTCGTATTTACGTGGCATCCGTAAGACCCGTTGGAGAGGGCGAATATAAGTCCATAAATTAACCGAGGTACTGGGCAGTGTTTGGTCAATTCTTGTCTTGAGGTTCCTCAACCAAAGAGCGGAAATTTTAAGAAAAGCCTTTTGTTTGATCATACTACAAACATAATTAATTTTCTTGATATAATTTAGAAAATAACTTTTAATTCAAGTTTAAATATATTCTGGGATAACTATTGCCTTGTCTTGTAACAATTATAATTAACTCTAGAATATGTTTTTAGAAAGTAATTGCAATTTCAAGTTTAATACCCAGATAGTATGGCCTTAATCTGATGTATGAACAAGTACAGGTAACTCTAAGGTATTTTTTAGAAGGTAAGTTATTAAGTTCATTTTTAATACCTATATTCTTATCAAACCAAGTGAAGGCGATGATGCTTATGGGTGAGGAAAAACTATCTATACATTTCTTTAAAGCTTTTTCCTCACAATCTCCTGGTATGTCTCCTATCCTCTCACCCTCTTCTAGTTTTATGACTCCATCTCCTTCAAATCAATCTTTTAAAAATATCGATCAAAACAAAGATCAAAACAAAGATCTTTGCAATCTTGGTCAAACCTCTCTTAATAAGGATCAATCTTTTTCAAAGCAAGTCTTCAAAAAAGAAACCCGTTTTGAAAATCAAACCTCTTTATCTAAGTTTATCATAGATAAAAAATCCCTTAAAAAGGATTTTAATTCTGAAGAATGGTCTCTTCACAGAGAGTGGTTCTTCCAAAATTTCCAAGGTGATAAAGGTTACTTTATCCAGGAGAAATTTTATAGATTCCTTAAAAGGGTCAAACTCAATATCCCTTTCTTTCGCTGGTTTCAAGCTTACACCATAACAAAAAACATTGATTATCCCTTCCGTAATAACCATGACGGGAGAAAGACCAATACTATTTGGCACCTCAAAGATGGCCAAATGGTCCAATCCGAGCTACCCCCCAAAATACCTTTTGCTCCTAATAAGAAAAGACCTGTCTCTGCCGAACACATCAGAGACCTCACCAAAAGGGTCAGAGACCTCATGGAGCAATCCAATAAGCCCCAAACCTCAATTATTTCTACCAAGGTAGAAGACCTTGCTGCCAAATATGCCTATGGCTGGCAACGCATTTACCGTGTTGAACAGAATAGCACGAAGGAACTCTTAGCCAAAGTCAAGAAGGAGCTTGCCCTTCTCAAAACTAAGGCCCCTAACACTCCCTCACCTAAAAGTTTTAGGTCCACCAAAGTATTAAGTAAAACCTCTTCTGGTAACCCAGAAGGTATGGCCAGCAAACCAAAGCACTGCGACAAGAAACAGGCCGATAAACCTAAAACCCAGGAAAGGCCTCAAGCTACTCCAAACACTTGCTGCACTTGTGGTAAGAATCAAACCAAAACTCAGGATAGTAACCAATCTACCAAAAAACAGCATGATAGCCTCAAAGGGCCTATCACTTGCTTCACTTGCGGCAAAACTGGCCACAAGAGCAAAACCTGTAGGATCGTAAAAAAGCTTAAAGCCCTTAGGTTAGATCCTAGTATCAAAACCAATATCATCAATTGCTTCAAAAGTGACAGAACCAGTCACACTAACAGGTATGATAGGATCAAAGGGAAACTTGAAGCCCTAGGTTTAGATCCTGAAACCACAGATAAGGTTAATAAATTATTAATCCTATCTTCAAAAAATGGTTCTGACACTAGCTTAGAATCCACTAACCGTTCTTCTGAAACCCCTATCCAAACCCAGAAGAATGTGTTAACCAATCAGCAATTAATCATTAATCACCATAATAACCATTGGTCCGGAAACAACTCATCTCTTGAGGCTTCTGCTTCCGAGAATGTTAAAATATCCACTAATGATTATTTAGGTCAGATTGATATTAATCTGCTCTCAGCTATTATTCAATTCTTTAAAACTAATGCATCCTCTTTCCCTTTTCAAAAAACGGAGGGTGATACAATAGCTGGTTACCCAGAGCAACCTACCAAAACTAAGTATACCCTTAGGGAAGGTCTCTCTGCGAATCTTTTCAATACAAATATCTTTTCTAGTTCTGACCTGAGTTCTGGTCTTGAACAAAATCAAGTCAAAATAGATAAGAATATCAATATCAATTTATATGTCTTTTCTGATCATTATAACTGGAACGTTATCTTTGACCTTAAAATTACTTTCTCAGAATTCCAAAATACTCTGAAAAGGCTTATTAGTCCTCATACCAGTTCTCCCATTATTGACATTTTGCATCAAGCAGGTTATGGTGTTCTTAATCCCAATACCCAAAAAACCTTTGTTTATGTCAATACTAATACCAGATCTTATGGTAAGTATCTTGGTCAAACTGGTAAAACCCAACCACAAAGTCTTGTTAGTTATCCTTATATCTCAGAATCTTTTCAGCAACACAGCAATCACGTTAAAACCTTTCTGATCAAAAGAGATGTTTTGACAAAAGATTTAGCTGTCTCTGAATCTCAATCCAATTTACTTATCCAAAAGTTTCCTATTTGTATTACTTATAATTTTAGTAAAGGAACTTTACAAAAGGATCATCATCCTAGTAATCCTATCGTCTGCTTCAATTGTGGTAAGTCATGTCACATAAGCAGAAGCTGTAGGGTCATAGGAAAACTCAAGACTCTTAAGCTTGATCCTGATATTAAGGACAAGATTAACAATTTGTTAGCCCAATTTCCAGAAGAATCCTCTGATCATTCTTCTAAAAACCTAAATCATATCCAGGAGGATGTTTTAACTGACTCCTCTAATCAAATTAGTGTCCTCACCAGAGAACATGATCTTCTCTTTGAGGCAAACCTCCCTAAAAGTCCTCTCGTAACCAATAGGTTCAATCTTAGAAATACCTTTAAGAGGTTAGGGAAAACTAGTGTCAAACCTGTTACTTCTCATGATCTTCATATCAAAGTTAAAGGTCTAAATCTGAAACAGGCTGATCACCAGTCAAACATTGACCAATGGAATGACCGTGAGGATAGTTCATCCTTCCTTGGTCTTATCAATTATGTCAGGATTCACAAATTTTGCATAAACATCAATATTGTCATGAGTGATTTCATCCTTGGTCTTATTCCTACAAAATATTTTGAAAAGACTTCTAAACAACTTAGTGCTGCAAATGGCTCTAAGTCAAAAATCAATTTCAAAATCTATACCTCCTTTCTTCTTGTTAAGAATTTGAAAAACAAAGCGACTTTAGGTACTCCTTCCATAAGATCAGTCTTCCCTTTTCAAGTTACTAAGGAAGGTATAATAGCCCAGCTTTTGGGACAACCAATTATTTTTAAGTTTTTGAGAAAACCTTTTATCAGAAACTTAAACTCAAATTCTTATCAAATTATTTTTCTGAAAGGAAAAGTCTCTTTTAGGAATATTGACCATCAGTTGCAAAAACAGGATAGTCAATTCAAAATCAAAAGTCTTTTAGAACAAATTCAATCTACTATTTGTTCTAACATTCCCAATGCTTTCTGGGAAAGAAGCCATCATAGAATTGAATTCCCATATGAAAAGGATTTTCAAGATAGGCAAATCCCTACCAAAGGCAAACTGATTCAAAT
Organism: Astragalus membranaceus; assembly: GCA_039519185.1. Lineage (NCBI taxonomy): Eukaryota > Viridiplantae > Streptophyta > Magnoliopsida > Fabales > Fabaceae > Astragalus > Astragalus membranaceus. The sequence goes on from CM076854.1 coordinate 99,760,904, forward strand.
GAATCATGAACCTCTCCTTCTTTGTCAAAAGAAAGTAAAAGGCCTTTGGGATAAAACCCTTATTTGCAAGACTAAGAATCCATGGTCTTGTTCTGACATTTATATCAATAAACAAGCTAAGATCAAAAGGGGAAACTCCCAGACTTGTTATTACAAACCTTTCAATCATGATCTTTGCTGGATTAGGTTCCCTATTTCCAACAAGAGAAATCTCCTTGAGAAATTTCTTGATGCAAAAATCTTCTCTAAAATTAAATCTGGCTTTTGGCAAACAAAAAAAGAGGACAGGTATAAAACTACTTTCACTGTCCCTCCTTGTCAATATGATTGGAACGCTCATTCTGAATTTCAAATCATTAATGAGAATTTTAATCAAAATTCAAAATTTACCATTATCTATATTGATGATGTTTTAAATTATTCTCAATCCTTTTACCAGCATCTCAAGCATAGCAGCATATTCATATCTGTTATTAATAGACTTGCTGTCTCCAAAACAAAAATCAATTTGTTCCATGCAAAGAATAAATTTCTTGGTCATAGCATTCACCAGGAAACAATCATCCCTATCAGTAAAGCTATTGAGTTCTATGATAAAATTCCCAATCAGATCATTGACAGAACCCAGTTGCAGAGGCTCTTTAAATGCCTTAACTATGTCTCTGGTTTCTCCCCTCAAATCAGCAAGAGAAATTCTTCAAAAGGTATGAACCCTAATCTTTCTCTTAATCTCAATTTAATTGTTTTCCAAAACACTTTCATCAAAATTTCTTTGTTTTTAACAATTAATAGCGTCCCTGAACAAGACGACTGTAGTGCCCCAGGCATGAAAAACTGTTCTTACACCCTGGAATACGGTGATTGTAGTGCCCCAGGCATGAAAAACTGTTCTTACACCCTGGAACACGGTGATTGTAGTGCCTCTGGCATGAAAAACTGTTCGAAAAACGCCCTTGATCATGGCGATTGTAGTACCATCAGTGGTATGAAAAACTGGTCTTGGTTCATCAATCATTCCTCTCTCAGCCATCATCAGCTGGAGACGACAACTGTTCTGGGGCGTATTCCCCTAACAGGCATCAATAATTTCATCAATCTCAAGGTAGTCATGCCAGTAGACAAGAGGCAGACAAAAGGTATCTTCATCATCACAAGGAACAAAGTAGTCAATCATGCCATCATCAAAGGCATCTTCAATCAAATCCTCCGTAAAGCAAATAGTGCCTTGTCACCAATTAGCACTATTTCTTGGATTCCAAAGAGTCCAAGTCACCAAGATACTCAATCCAAGTCACCAAGCATTGGATTCCATAACCAATTATTGTTCCCTGTTTACGTGGCCCCCTCTAGTCAAAGCCACAGCAATCATGGCAGACAAAGAGCATCTCTGCTTTTGTACCCCACCAATTCAAAGCATCAATCATGGCAGACAAGAATCCACTTTTATCACCCTCCTAGACTCCACAGGTTCAAACCTTGGATGCTAAACAGTACCGGTTCCCTGACCACTATTCAAGTGCATAGTACCGGTCAACAATTCAAGACTCAAGTGCACAGTGCAGGTCACCTAAGTGCACAGTCCCAGTCAACAGTCATTGGATTCCAAACAGTAGTCCTTTACTGTTCCTACCGGTTAGTGACTGGTTACTATTTCAATTTCAATCTATATATACGTGCTTAGGCTTATGTTAGAAGGCACGCTTCACCTTACGCTTCAATTACAATTCTCTCTCTAGTTTAGTGAGAAGCCAGAGCAACTTGTAAGCTCTCTTCTTCTTCTTCAATCTCTTCTGCAATCTTGTAAGATCTTCTTCAATCTTCAATCTTGTAACTCATAGACAGTTTACTGTCTTGTATGGAAGGCTTTGCCTCCTAATTTATGTTATTTTGATTGAACCTATTGAAGATAACCTATGGCTTCTTTCCCCTCTTAAAGGTATTTCTAAGATTGAACCTATTGGTTACGAGAGGACTTTTAGGGAGGTTTGCCTCAAAGAGAAGATCATGTTCTCTGGTGAGGACACTAATTTGATTAGAGGAGTCAGTTAAAACATCCTCCTGGATATGATTTAGGTTTTTAGAAGAATGATCAGAGGATTCTTCTGGAAATTGGGCTAACAAATTGTTAATCTTGTCCTTAATATCAGGATCAAGCTTAAGAGTCTTGAGTTTTCCTATGACCCTACAGCTTCTGCTTATGTGACATGACTTACCACAATTGAAGCAGACGATAGGATTACTAGGATGATGATCCTTTTGTAAAGTTCCTTTACTAAAATTATAAGTAATACAAATAGGAAACTTTTGGATAAGTAAATTGGATTGAGATTCAGAGACAGCTAAATCTTTTGTCAAAACATCTCTTTTGATCAGAAAGGTTTTAACGTGATTGCTGTGTTGCTGAAAAGATTCTGAGATATAAGGATAACTAACAAGACTTTGTGGTTGGGTTTTACCAGTTTGACCAAGATACTTACCATAAGATCTGGTATTAGTATTGACATAAACAAAGGTTTTTTGGGTATTGGGATTAAGAACACCATAACCTGCTTGATGCAAAATGTCAATAATGGGAGAACTGGTATGAGGACTAATAAGCCTTTTCAGAGTATTTTGGAATTCTGAGAAAGTAATTTTAAGGTCAAAGATAACGTTCCAGTTATAATGATCAGAAAAGACATATAAATTGATATTGATATTCTTATCTATTTTGACTTGATTTTGTTCAAGACCAGAACTCAGGTCAGAACTAGAAAAGATATTTGTATTGAAAAGATTCGCAGAGAGACCTTCCCTAAGGGTATACTTAGTTTTGGTAGGTTGCTCTGGGTAACCAGCTATTGTATCACCCTCCGTTTTTTGAAAAGCATAACCAGAGTAGTAAACAACAGTTCAAAGTTAATATCTACATTCCTACTTCCCCTCTTTGACTATACTATTTGACTATACCAAGAGATATTAACTTAGAACAAATAGTATATCAGTGTCCCTCTTTGACTATACCAAGACTTCCCCTATATATATCATTGCAGTTATCCCTGTATTTTTTTGTATATCAGTGCAGTTGTGCAGTGTTTTTTTATGTATCAGTGCAGTTATCTCATAGTTTCAATTGATTATTTGAGTTGATTAGTAGATTATTGTAGATAGTAAAAGATAGATAGTAGATTATCAGTAACAAATATTTATCCCGTGTTTTTTTATATATGAATAACAATTATTTGTCCTTTTTTAGGTATTAGTGACAAATATTTGTCGCGTGTGTTTTAAATGGAAAATATTAATCCCGTGTTTTTTTAAATATCACTACAATTATTCCCGTGTTTTTTATATATCAGTGCAGTTATCCCGTAGTTTCAATTGATTATTTTAGTTGATTAGTAGATTATAGTAGATACTAAAAGAGAGATAGTAGATTATCAATAAGAAATATTTATTTTAAATATTAATCAGTAGTTTAAATAGTCAATAATTATTATTGTTTTTTAGATAGTAGGTTTATAGTAGTCTTCAAAAAATTTAGGCTAAATTATAGTTTTGGTCCCCCTATTTTCAAAAATTCAGACATTTGGTCCTCCTATTTTAAAACTCAGACATTTGGTCCCCCAATTTTAAAAAATCAAAGACATTTAGTCTCAAGAGGAATTTTCAGTTTTTTATGGCTAATAATCAAAGACATTTGGTCCCTCAATTTTAAAAAATCAAAGACATTTGGTCCCCCAATTTTAAAAAATCAAAGACATTTGGTCCCTCTTTGGACTAAATGTATTTGATTTTTTAAAATTGGGGGACCAAATGTCTTAGTTTTAAAATAGGGGGACTAAATGTCTGAATTTTTGAAAATAGGGGGACCAAAACTATAATTTAGCCAAAAATTTAATTATCAATGACAAATATTAATCCTGTGTTTTTTTATATATTGGTGTAGTTATCCCGTGTGTTTTTATATATCATTGTAGTTATCTCAAAGTTTCAATTGATTATTTGAGTTGATTAGTAGATTATAGTAGATTATTGCAGTTATCCCGTGTTTTTATATTAGATTATTTGAGTTGATTAGTAGATTATAGTAGATTATTGCAGTTATCCCATGTTTTTTTAGATAGTAGGTTTATTGTAGTTTTCTAAAATTATAATTATCAATGGTAAATATTAATTATAAATTGTCAAAAAAAATTATAAATATCAATGGTAAATAATAATCCCGTGTTTTTTAATTATAAATTGGCAAAAAAAATTATAAATATCAATGGTAAATATTAATCCCGTGTTTTTTTATATATCAATGTAGTTATCCCGGGTTTTTTTATTTATCAGTGCAGTTATCTCGTAGTTTTAATTGATTATTTTAATTGATTAGTAGATTATAGTAGATAATAAAAGTTAGATATTAGATTATCAATAAGAAATATTTGTTTTAAATATTAATTACTAATTTAAATAGTCATTAAGTCTTCTTGTTTTTTAGATAGTAGGTTTATAGTAGTAGTCTTCAAAATTTTTAATTAAAGTAGTGTTTGTATAAATTTAGAAATTTAGTTAAAAGAATTAAAGTGAAGTGATAAGAGAAAGAGAATAATTATTTATGGGAAAGTATAGTAAAAGAAAAAAAGGAAGAAAGAGAGTGTAAAAGAAAAGTGAAAAGGAGGAAATAGAGTGGAAAAAGAGAGTGTAATAAAAAAGTGAAAAGTAAGAAAGAGAGTGTAAGAATAAAGAGAAAAAAAGAAGAAATAGAGTGTAATGACATTTTTACCCTCAAAAATTTGAGGTGTCTTTTAGATAGAATTAGGGTATTGGTAAAATCATATGTGGTTTAGTTGTATAAATATAGTGTAGATTACTAATTTAAATAGTCATTAAGTCTTCTTGTTTTTTAGATAGTAGGTTTATAGTAGTAGTCTTCAAAATTTTTAATTAAAGTAGTGTTTGTATAAATTTAGAAATTTAGTTAAAAGAATTAAAGTGAAGTGATAAGAGAAAGAGAATAATTATTTATGGGAAAGTATAGTAAAAAAAAGGAAGAAAGAGAGTGTAAAAGAAAAGTGAAAAGGAGGAAATAGAGTGGAAAAAGAAAGAGAAAAAAGGAAAAAAGAGAGTGTAAGAAAAAAGTGAAAAGTAAGAAAGAGAGTGTAAGAATAAAGAGAAAAAAAGAAGAAATAGAGTGTAATGACATTTTTACCCTCAAAAATTTGAGGTGTCTTTTAGATAGAATGAGGGTATTGGTAAAATCATATGTGGTTTAGTTGTATAAATATAGTGTAGATTTAGTTAAAAGAATTAAAGTGAAGTGATAAGAGAAAGAGAATAATTATTTATGGGAAAGTATAGTAAAAGAAAAAAAGGAAGAAAGAGAGTGTAAAAGAAAAGTGAAAAGGAGGAAATAGAGTGGAAAAAGAGAGTGTAATAAAAAAGTGAAAAGTAAGAAAGAGAGTGTAAGAATAAAGAGAAAAAAAGAAGAAATAGAGTGTAATGACATTTTTACCCTCAAAAATTTGAGGTGTCTTTTAGATAGAATGAGGGTATTGGTAAAATCATATGTGGTTTAGTTGTATAAATATAGTGTAGATTACTAATTTAAATAGTCATTAAGTCATCTTGTTTTTTAGATAGTAGGTTTATAGTAGTAGTCTTCAAAATTTTTAATTAAAGTAGTGTTTGTATAAATTTAGAAATTTAGTTAAAAGAATTAAAGTGAGGTGATAAGAGAATGAGAATAATTATTTATGGGAAAGTATAGTAAAAAAAAAGGAAGAAAGAGAGTGTAAAAGAAAAGTGAAAAGGAGGAAATAGAGTGGAAAAAGAAAGAGAAAAAAGGAAAAAAGAGAGTGTAAGAAAAAAGTGAAAAGTAAGAAAGAGAGTGTAAGAATAAAGAGAAAAAAATAAGAAATAGAGTGTAATGACATTTTTACCCTCAAAAATTTGAGGTGTCTTTTAGATAGAATGAGGGTATTGGTAAAATTATATGTGGTTTAGTTGTATAAATACTAGTAACATACCTGTGCATCTGCACGGGTTGATCGCGTTGTCTGGTATAGTTTGAATCAGATTGATTTCTAGAATTTAAATAATGTAAATCGAAGCTATGTTTGTAAGAGGTAGATAGACGAAGTTAAAGTAAGTTTTGTGGTTACGATAAATAAAATTTCTCTTTTATTTTGGTAATAATGATATTTAAAAAAATTTTCTTCATACTGTTAATTTTTGTTAATTAATGACATATTAGTATTAAATTGAATAGAAATGATGTAAATGAAACAGTTCCATAGAAATTTCAATGTCTCAAACTTAAAATACAAAAGCAGATATTAATAGTTGTTTAATGCTTTAAAACACAGTTAAATAGTCTAAACATTACCTCGTGAAAATAAAGACAAATTTAAAGTAGATAAAAATAGTTTCAAATATAAAATATATAAATATTAAAATCTAAAAATGTAAAAGTATCATTTAGAAACAATATGTGCATTTATCCTGTGTTTTTATATATCAGTGTTGTTATCTTGTGTTTTTTAATATATCAGTGTGGCTATCCTGTGTTTTTATATATATCATTGAAGTTATCCCCGTGTTTTTATATATATCAGTGCCATCATTCCGTGTTTTTTATGTATCAGTACAGTTATCTCATAGTTTCAATTGATTGTTTGAGTTGATTAGTAGATTATAGTAGATAGTTAAAGATAGATATTAGATTATCAATAAGAAATATTTATCCTGTATTTTTTATAAATCAGTGACAATTATTTGTCCTTTTTTAGATATTAGTGACAATTTGTCACGTGTGTTTTAAATATTAATCAGTTTAAATAGTCATTAAGTCTTCTTGTTTTTTTAGATAGTAGGTTTATAGTAGTATTCAAAAATTATAATTATCAATGACAAATATTAATCCCGTGTTTTTTTATATATCACTACAGTTATCCCGTGTTTTTTTTATATATCATTGCAGTTTTCTCGTAGTTTCAATTGATTATTTTAGTTGATTAGTAGATTATAGTAGATAGTAAAAGTTAGATAGTAGATTATCAATGAGAAATATTTGTTTTAAATATTAATTATTAGTTTAAATAGCCATTAAGTCTTCTTGTTTTTTAGGTAGTAGGTTTGTAGTAGTAGTCTTCACAATTTTTAATTATCAATGACAAATATTAATCTCGTGTTTTTTTATATATCAGTGCAGTTATCCCGTGTTTTTTATATATCAGTGCAGTTATCTCGTAGTTTCAATTGATTGTTTTAGTTGATTAGTAGATAATAATAGATAGTAAAAGAGAGATAGTAGATTGGTCCAAAAAAAAAGAGATAGTAGATTATCAATAAGAAATATTTGTTTTAAATATTAATCAGTAGTTTAAAGTCATTAAATCTTCTTGTTTTTTAGATAATAGTTTTATAGTAGTCTTCAAAAATTTTAATTATCAATTACAAATATTAATCATGTGTTTTTTTATATATTATTGCAGTTATCTTGTGTTTTTTTATATATCATTGCAGTTATCTCGTAGTTTCAATTGATTATTTGAGTTGATTAGTAGATTATATATAGTAGATAGTAAAAGATAGATAGTAGATTATCAATAAGAAATATTTATCCCGTGTTTTTTACAAATCAGTGACAATTATTTGTTCTTTTTTAGGTATTAGTGACAAATATTTGTCACGTGTGTTTAAATATTAATCAGTTTAAATAGTCACTAAGGCTTCTTGTTTTTTAGATAGTAGGTTTATAGTAGTTTTCAAAAATTATAATTATCAATGACAAATATTAATCTCGTGTTTTTTTTATATCAGTGCAGTTATCCCGTGTTTTTTATATAACATTGCTGTTATCTCGTAGTTTTAATTGATTATTTTAGTTGATTAGTAGATTATAGTAGATAGTAAAAGTTAGATAGTAGATTATCAATGAGAAATATTTGTTTTAAATATTAATCAGTAGTTTAAATAGTCATTACATCTTCTTGTTTTTTAGATAATAGGTTCATAGTATGCTTCAATAATTTTAATTATCAATTACAAATATTAATCCCGTGTTTTGTATATATCAGTGCAGTTAACCCGTGTTTTTTATATATCATTGCAGTTATCTCGTAGTTTCAATTGATTTTTTTAGTTGATTAGTAGATTATAGTAGGTTATCAATGAGAAATATTTGTTTTAAATATTAATCAGTAGTTTAATCCTATGTTTTTTATATATCAGTACAGTTATCCCATATTTTTTATATATATAATTGCAGTTATCTCGTAGTTTCAATTGATTCTTTTAGTTGATTAGTAGATTATATTAGATAGTAAAAGATAAATATCAATAAGAGGTGATATTCGATTATCAATAAGAGTATAAACAAATTTCGGAGAGAAAAATTAAAATTTTAGTAGATTATAGTAGATAGTAAAAGATAGATAGTAGATTATCAATAAGAGTGTATAAATTTAGAAATTTAGTTAAAAAACTAAAGTATAATGATAATAGAAAGAGAAAAATTATTTATGGAAAAAGTAAAAGTAAAGTAAAAAGAAAAAAAGGGAAGAAAGAGAGTGTAAGAGAGAAGTGAAAATGAGGAAAGAGAGTGTAAGAAGAGAGAGAAAAAAAAGGAAGAAATAGAGTGTAAAAAGGAAAAAGGAAGAAAGAGAGTGTAAGAGAAAAGTGAAAAAGAGAAAAGAGAGTGTAAAAAAAAAGAAAAGAAGAGAGGGTAATGACCTAAATACCCTTTGGAGTTATTATAGAGTGGCAATGTGTCAAGTAAGTGTGAAGGCTTTTATGGGTAATTTAAGTGTGGTTTATTAGTATAAATAGATATTAGATAGTGTAGATCGGAGAATGTGAAGCTTCTTCGTGACGTGGTAATCTTGAAGCTAATAAAGCATAAATGCCGTTTCCCTAGTTTTGGATTATTTATTATTAAAAGGGAAATACTTCTTAATACCAGAACGAAAGGTATGCGAGAGAATAAACTCAACTATTCAAAAATACATGGGGATGTGTGGTGTTAGAAATAACTAACCGGATCCTTTTATTTTCTGACATTTCGTCGCAAAGCTTTTTTTTTTTGACAATGTCGCAAAGCTATTATTAAAAACAAACGAAAACCACGGATTCAGACAGTTTCAGTTTTTGGTTTTTTAGTTTTCAAAAAATATATATTTAAAAATAAAATGTGTTTGGTAAAATTGTTGGGGATTCTGCGGCGCAGCAGACAGGAGAGGGAAGGGAGAGCGACGGCGCTAGAGAGAGGAAAGGGAGCAATAAAACAGTGAGATTGTAAAGTGATAGGATTAGGTTAAAAGGCAATCAAAAGCATTATTATTCACTAACTAGTGATCCCTATTTATACACAAAACTTAAAGTCAGGCCCAGGCCCATATTTCGACTAGGCCCAATATGCCAACTACTAACTACACCTTCTACTGTTACTAATTACACTGCAACTTCTACAGCTAACTATAACTTCGACTAGGTAGTATTTCGACAGCTACTTATTACAAATACAAGCAATACACAATTACAAGGTATATTCCAATATTCCCTCCTAATTTGTATTGCTACGTGACATCATTCCAAGCATTGTCCTCAGTTCTTCGAATCTTCCTTTCTGCAATGGCTTGGTCATTGTTTCTGTCGAATTGTCCTTTCTGCAATGCATTGGTCATTGCTAAGTGACACTTCAGTTTTGGCCCCCAGTCACCAGGCGGCAACTCTGCATATAGCCAGAGTTCTTGTTTCTCTGTCGAATCTTTCCTGTCGAGAGGAATTCGGCACCCATGTGCCCAAAGTGTGTTGCCTGATCTTGCCCACACCCTGTCGAACCTGTGTTGCCCCTTGTCGAACTGTTTCGAACTCTGTCGAACTGGGCTGCAACTTTTCGATCTGTTCTGCCCCTTTTCGAGCTGTTTCGCACTCTGTCGAACCGGGCTGCAACTTTCAATACTTGGTGCCCAATACAAGGGTTCTTTCTCAATGGTTACTAATTTTGCCTTACCCTTGGCCACTTCACCATCTATTGCCTTCTTTTGCGCTGGAAGTTCGACTAGCTTCCAGGTATCATTCTTCTCTATTGATTTCGACTCATCAATCATAGCTTCCTTCCACTCCTTTCGACTAAGAGCTTGCTCCAGACTCACTGGTTTTGCTTCAGCCATCAGTTCGAATTGAGTTAACTCTCCCTCTGCAGTTACAGCAGAATCTGGGATTGTGTCGAAATCATTTAGCTCTACTGATTTCTGCCTTTCCCTTTGCAACCTTCTGAGAGGTTCGACAGCAATGGGTTCTTCTGGCTCTTTAGTTTCGACCTCGTCGACATCCTGATCACTCTGATCATGAACTTCTTCTAAGTCCATTGTTGTCAGTTTTTCACAACATTCTTCGACAGTTCTCTTCAGGCAATGTTCTTCGACAACCTGCAATTCGACACACTTCTCTTCAGTCGAATTTGTATCTGGTTTCAACAACAGCAACTCTGGGTCTATAGTCGTCATGAATGATAATTCCTCATCATCGTTGCTGGCTATGTTGGAGGTATCCCCAGTGTTTCGACTGGCCTGCCACACACACATAGCACAAGTATTTTGAGCATTACAAGTGTATCCACTTATACAAGTGTTCACACTGTTCTGCTCGCTACTTTCAGCAATTTCGTCAAGATGAGTGTTATCTTCAATCTCATCTTCGACTGCCATCAGCACTAGCCCATCTGAGTCGGAGTCTGTGTCACTGTCACTCGCAAAATTGGCTTCAGCATCTCTAGAAACCTTCTTGTTTTTACACCTGTTTCTATAATGCCCAAATTGCTGACAGTTGTAGCATTGCACTTTCGACAGGTCACCTTTCTTGTCGAAAGATCCCTTCTTCTTGTCGAAATCATTCTGCTTACTGCTTGATCCTTCTTCTCTACCTCTTTCGACCCTGTTACTTGCCTTCCAATTCTTCTTAGAGGAATATGAAAGTAAGGCTTGTTCAGTTTCTCTCTCTGAACTTCTCTGCCTTATCCTCAATTCATGTGCCTCTAAGGAACCCTGAAGTTCATCTAACTTCAATGTATCTAGGTCCTTGGATTCTTCAATGGCTGTAACAACGTAGTCGAATTTCTCGGTTAAGGATCGAAGCACCTTTTCGACCTTCTTCACTTCTTCGACAGTCTCACCATTTCCCCTCATTTGATTAGTTAATGCTACTAACCTCGTAATAAATTCGCCAATCGATTCTGCTTCTGACATCTTCAGGGCTTCGAACTGCTTTCTGAGCGACTGGAGTCGAATCTTCTTCATTCTGTCTGCTCCGCCATACGAGCTCTTGAGGATGTCCCACGCTGCCTTTGCTGATTCACAGTCGATGATCAGGTTCAGGACATTCGAATCGACACACTGGTGAAGTAAAAACAGCCCTTTTCCGTCTCTCTTTCTCATCGCATTGTGGCTGTTTCTCACCGCTTCTGTGGTGTCATCTGCCACGGGTGGAACTCCATCGTTCACGATGTCAAGTACATCTTGATATCTGAACAGCACATTCATCTGCGAACACCATCTCTCAAAGTCCTTTCCATCGAAAATGGGGAGGCTCCCCGGAATACCTCCACCATAGTTATCTCTCGCTGCCATGGATCTTAAAGCTCTGATACCAGTTTGTTGGGGATTCTGCGGCGCAGCAGACAGGAGAGGGAAGGGAGAGCGACGGCGCTAGAGAGAGGAAAGGGAGCAATAAAACAGTGAGACTGTAAAGTGATAGGATTAGGTTAAAAGGCAATCAAAAGCATTATTATTCACTAACTAGTGATCCCTATTTATACACAAAACCTAAAGTCAGGCCCAGGCCCATATTTCGACTAGGCCCAATATGCCAACTACTAACTACACCTTCTACTGTTACTAATTACACTGCAACTTCTACAGCTAACTTTAACTTCGACTAGGTAGTATTTCGACAGCTACTTATTACAAATACAAGCAATACACAATTACAAGGTATATTCCAATAAAATATGAGTCACAATGGTTTTTAAACTATTTTCTAAACACTGTGACATCTTTTTTTTTAAAATCATATATAAAAGAAAGATTTTAAAATCTATCTTACCTGAACACTATGAAAAGGAAAGAAAAAGTTGGAAAACCAAAAACTACTTGCTTTGAGAAAAGAAAAGGTGGAACGATTAATAAGTGTAAATTTGCTATATTAACTAAGAAAAGCTTTGACTTGCTTATATTTGATAACATGACTTTGTTGATGGTTTTGCTTAATCATGTATATATGTACAAAAATATTTTAATAAAAAACCCAATATCTTAATCTTAATAATACTAAACCATGAATCACACACATAAGCCGTCCACGTCACCCGACAGATTAAAATACGTCATTGATGACATAATCACACGTCATCATTGACTCACCAACAATGCATCCACGTGGACTACGGTAAACAGACAATAAAAAAACAGGCTTCTGGCTCGCGGCATACGTACAAGAGTGATTACCCTAATAAATTTCTTTCTAAACTGTTTTTAATGGATCCACGAAATTAGGTGTTCAAATAAGGAGAAGTTGACTAAATCCACCTCCTTAACAATTGCTCCATATGTTTCTACTTCAAAGGCTAAATAATATCATGCCTATTTGAATTTGCAGATGCATTCTTTCCAAATTAAAAAGTCATATTCCAATTCCCATTAAATCCGTGAGTTAGCAATGAGTAGGCCACTTAATTAACCTCAATTAATACCCACATTTTAAACATATACAAGTCAATGGGGAGATATTTCAACCATAACCAAAATATATGAGAAATCACAGCCATGCATCTCCTCCAAAACCGCATATCCAGGCACTACGCCAGAATTGTTGAAATTAGTCGCACACATAAGCAGCGCTTGCCATAAAAGCGCTACTCAATCTGCAAAAAATTTAACAATGGGCAGCGCTTGGTTGGGAGCGTTACTCATTCATGTACGGGCTAAATCAATTGGCAGCGCTTTATGGGGTGAGCGCTGCCCATAGATGAAATGCGCTGAGTGATGGACAGCGCTTGGGGTGAGCGCTGCCTATTGCTGATTCTCACTATACGAATAGGCAGCGCTTTTGGGATGGAGCGCTGCCAATTGATGAAACCCGCAGACTAATGAACAGCGCTTTGGGCTGAGCGCTGCCCATTCCTGAACACGCTATACGAATAAGCAGCGCTTTTCTGTTGGAGCGCTGCCTATTCCTTTAAGTTTATTTTGTTAATTTCGCGTCTTCCTCCCTCTCACTCTCACTCACACTTCCAGTAGCTCTTACGCACGGTCTCACTCTCACTCTCTCACTCACGTCCCTATCCCTCTCACTCTCACACTCCATTTACATTTTCGTTCCCTCACTCTCATTTTCGTTCCCTCGCATTTTCTTCCCTCTCTCATTTTCGTTGCCCACTACCTCTCACTCTCACCATTTTTTTTGTTGGGTCCGTACGGAGCTTTTCCATTTTCGTTGGGTTCGTGAAGCTTGCATTTTCGTTCCACTTTCACCAAAGGTAATATATATCATCGCATTTTGTTCTAGTTATTTTAATGGCATATTGGAACCTTAGGTTAGTTGATTCAATGTTGATGCTTGTTGATTGGTTCTTTGAAAGTATGTGTAGGTGTAGTATTTGTTGAAATGTAGGTGTAGTATTTGTTGAAATGTCCAAATGAAATGCTTGTTAATTTAATGTTGCTCTAGGTTAATGGATTCATGTGTTGTAGTTATAAATTTGAAAAATTTAGGATTGATGTTGATGATTTGTTGTTTAATGCGAATTTAATGGCATTGCATTTTGTTCTAGTTCTTTTAATGGCATTGGAACCTTAGGTTAGATGATTCAATGTTGATGCTTGTTGATTGGTTCTTTGAAAGTAGGTTAGTGTTTCTAAACTTAAGGGGAAATGTAGGTGTAGTATTTGTTGAAATGTCCAAATAAATGCTTGTTAATTTAATGTTGCTCTAGGTTAATGGATTCTTGTGTTGTATTTATAAATTTGAAAAATTTAGGATTGATGTTGATGATTTGTTGTTTAATGCGAATTTAATGCGAATTGTTTGTTAGGTTTTGCGAGTTTGGTTTGCCAGAGCTTCGCGTTCATTGTTCGAGTTCGTCCTAGTTTGAGTGTTCGTTCTAGTTCATTCGAGTTCATTGTTGCTTCCACGTGTTCAGGTACTTTTGTTGTTTTCTTATATTTATTATATGAAGAATGACATTATTGAAGACATTAAAGTCTTTGATTTTTTTAGCTGAAAATAGTTGAATGTCTTAGCTTCAAAAAAATTGTTCGTTGTGTGTTTTTCACCTGTAATAGGTTTAAGTTCTCTTATCAGGATTTTATTATAATATTGGGAAATTATGGATAGAAAGTGGATGTCTGCCAATCGTCTGTCCGAGGAATATGTCGCTGGAGTGGATTATTTTGTGAACTGTGCTGTTAAACGTTTAGGGACTTCTAGTGATATCAAATGTCCTTGTTTAAGTTGTTGTTATGTAAAATCGGTTAATGCAGAGGAGTTGGCAGGACATTTAAAGGGTTACGGAATTGATCAAAGTTATACTTGTTGGACAATGCATGGTGAGGAAAGAGGTGAATCTTCAAATATGGGTAATAATACCGAGAGATGTGCGCCGGTTGACACTGAAAGACCTACATTGGATGGGGACGAATTTGAAGAGATGGCAAAGGCTGTTGAAGACGATCTGAATGACTGTCCTCAAATGTTTGAGAAGTTGATAACGGATGCGGAGACACCGTTGTATTCGGGTTGTACTGAATTCACAAAATTATTGGCTGTGATAAAGTTGTATAACTTGAAAACTTGCCACGGATGGACGGATAAGAGCTTTACGGAATTACTCGCACTATTGAAAGAAATGTTGCCGAAGGATAATGTGCTCCCTTCTCGGACGTATGATGCAAAACAAATGTTAGGGTCCATTGGCTTGAACTATGAGAAGATACACGCTTGTCCCAATGATTCCATTTTATTTCGGAATGAACATGCATTGTTAAAGTTGTGTCCTAAATGTAACGCATCGCGGTATAAAAAGAAAGAATCTGCTCTAGAAAAGGTGTTGTGGTATTTTCCCATAATTCCTCGATTTAGGCTTATGTACCGTAGTTCAGAAGATGCAAAACACTTGACATGGCATGAGGATGAAAGGATTAAAGATGGCATGCTACGTCACCCGGCGGATTCTCCGCAGTGGAAAAAAATTGATATTGTTTTTCCTGATTTCGGGTTGGATTCAAGAAACCTACGACTTGCATTGTCTGCTGATGGATTTAACCCGCACGGTATTCAGAGTAGCTCCCATAGTACTTGGCCCGTGATTTTGGCGATCTATAACTTACCTCGATGGCTTTGCATGAAACGCAAATATATGATGTTGTCATTGTTAATTTCTGGGCCCAACCAACCAGGAAATGATATTGATGTATACTTGGCTCCTTTAATTGAAGACTTGAAGTTAATGTGGGAGACTGGAGTAGAGGTGTATGATGGGTTCAGAGAAGAAAGTTTCACCCTGAGGGCTATGATTTTTGGCACAATTAATGACTTTCCAGCTTATGGAAATCTATCTGGGTATAGTAACAAAGGTCAGTGTGCATGCCCTATATGTGAAGATAACACTGATTGGATGTGGTTGAAACATGGTAAGAAGAATATCTACCCTGGTCATCGTAGATTTTTGCCATCTACTCATCAGTATCGACTGTTGAAAAAGGCATTCAATGGGAATACCGAAACCCGTAAAGCTTCCATGCCTTTGACGGGTGAACAACTATTTGAAAAAGTGAAAGATTTGAACATTAAATTTGGGAAGCCTTTTGCCGGAGAGCTTGCCAAATGGGGGTGGAAGAAAAAGTCGATTTTTTTTGAGTTGCCATACTGGAAGTCATTATATGTAAGGCACTTCATTAATGTGATGCATGTTGAAAAAAATGTTTTTGAAAGTGTCATTGGTACTTTACTCAATATACCAGGAAAGACTAAATGACACTTTTTGAAACAAATATTGAGTAAAGTACCAATGACACTTTCAAAAACATTTTTTTCAACATGCATCACATCAATGAAGTGTTACATATAATGACTTCCAGTATGGCAACTCAAAGAAAATTGACTTTTTCTTCCACCCCCGTTTGGCAAGCTCTCCGGCAAAAGGCTTCCCAAATTTAATGTTCAAATCTTTCACTTTTTCAAATAGTTGTTCACCCGTCAAAGGCATGGAAGCTTTACGGGTTTCGGTATTCCCATTGAATGCCTTTTTCAACAGTCGATACTGATGAGTAGATGGCAAAAATCTACGATGACCAGGGTAGATATTCTTCTTACCATGTTTCAACCACATCCAATCAGTGTTATCTTCACATATAGGGCATGCACACTGACCTTTGTTACTATACCCAGATAGATTTCCATAAGCTGGAAAGTCATTAATTGTGCCAAAAATCATAGCCCTCAGGGTGAAACTTTCTTCTCTGAACCCATCATACACCTCTACTCCAGTCTCCCACATTAACTTCAAGTCTTCAATTAAAGGAGCCAAGTATACATCAATATCATTTCCTGGTTGGTTGGGCCCAGAAATTAACAATGACAACATCATATATTTGCGTTTCATGCAAAGCCATGGAGGTAAGTTATAGATCGCCAAAATCACGGGCCAAGTACTATGGGAGCTACTCTGAATACCGTGCGGGTTAAATCCATCAGCAGACAATGCAAGTCGTAGGTTTCTTGAATCCAACCCGAAATCAGGAAAATCAATATCAATTTTTTTCCACTGCGGAGAATCCGCCGGGTGTCGTAGCATGCCATCTTTAATCCTTTCATCCTCATGCCATGTCAAGTGTTTTGCATCTTCTGAACTACGGTACATGCGCCTAAATCGAGGAATTATGGGAAAATACCACAACACCTTTTCTGGAGCAGATTCTTTCTTTTTATACCGCGATGCGTTACATTTAGGACACAACTTTAACAATGCATGTTCATTCCGAAATAAAATGCAATCATTGGGACAAGCGTGTATCTTCTCATAGTTCAAGCCAATGGACCCTAACATTTGTTTTGCATCATACGTCCGAGAAGGGAGCACATTATCCTTCGGCAACATTTCTTTCAATAGTGCGAGTAATTCCGTAAAGCTCTTATCCGTCCATCCGTGGCAAGTTTTCAAGTTATAAAACTTTATCACAGCCAATAATTTTGTGAATTCAGTACAACCCGAATACAACGGTGTCTCCGCATCCGTTATCAACTTCTCAAACATTTGAGGACAGTCATTAAGATCGTCTTCAACAGCCTTTGCCATCTCTTCAAATTCGTCCCCATCCAATGTAGGTCTTTCAGTGTCAACCGGCGCACATCTCTCGGTATTATTACCCATATTTGAAGATTCACCTCTTTCCTCACCATGCATTGTCCAACAAGTATAACTTTGATCAATTCCGTAACCCTTTAAATGTCCTGCCAACTCCTCTGCATTAACCGATTTTACGTAACAACAACTTAAACAAGGACATTTGATATCACTAGAAGTCCCTAAACGTTTAACAGCACAGTTCACAAAATAATCCACTCCAGCGACATATTCCTTGGACAGACGATTGGCAGACATCCACTTTCTATCCATAATTTCCCAATATTATAATAAAATCCTGATAAGAGAACTTAAACCTATTACAGGTGAAAAACACACAACGAACAATTTTTTCGAAGCTAAGACATTCAACTATTTTCAGCTAAAAAAATCAAAGACTTTAATGTCTTCAATAATGTCATTCTTCATATAATAAATATAAGAAAACAACAAAAGTACCTGAACACGTGGAAGCAACAATGAACTCGAATGAACTAGAACGAACACTCGAACCAGGACGAACTCGAACAATGAACGCGAAGCTCTGGCAAACCAAACTCGCAAAACCTAACAAACAATTCGCATTAAATTCGCATTAAACAACAAATCATCAACATCAATCCTAAATTTTTCAAATTTATAAATACAACACAAGAATCCATTAACCTAGAGCAACATTAAATTAACAAGCATGTATTTGGACATTTCAACAAATACTACACCTACATTTCCCCTTAAGTTTAGAAACACTAACCTACTTTCAAAGAACCAATCAACAAGCATCAACATTGAATCATCTAACCTAAGGTTCCAATGCCATTAAAAGAACTAGAACAAAATGCAATGCCATTAAATTCGCATTAAACAACAAATCATCAACATCAATCCTAAATTTTTCAAATTTATAACTACAACACATGAATCCATTAACCTAGAGCAACATTAAATTAACAAGCATTTCATTTGGACATTTCAACAAATACTACACCTACATTTCATTTGGACATTTCAACAAATACTACACCTACACATACTTTCAAAGAACCAATCAACAAGCATCAACATTGAATCATCTAACCTAAGGTTCCAATATGCCATTAAAATAACTAGAACAAAATGCAATGATATATATTACCTTTGGTGAAAGTGGAACGAAAATGCAAGCTTCACGAACCCAACGAAAATGGAAAAGCTCCGTACGGACCCAACAAAAAAAATGGTGAGAGTGAGAGGTAGTGGGCAACGAAAATGAGAGAGGGAAGAAAATGTGAGGGAACGAAAATATAAATGGAGTGTGAGAGTGAGAGGGATAGGGACGTGAGTGAGAGAGTGAGAGTGAGAGTGAGAGTGAGAGTGAGAGTGAGACCGTGCGTAAGAGCTACTGGAAGTGTGAGTGGGAGTGAGAGGGAGGAAGACGCGAAATTAACAAAATAAAATTAAAGGAATAGGCAGCTCTCCAACAGAAAAGTGCTGCTTATTCGTATAGCGTGTTCAGGAATGGGCAGCGCTCAGCCCAAAGCGTTGTTCATTAGTCTGCGCATTTCATCAATTGGCAGCGCTCCATCCCAAAAGCGCTGCCTATTCGTATAGCGAGAATCAGCAATAGGCAGCGCTCACCCCAAGCGCTGTCCATCACTCAGCGCATTTCATCTATGGGCAGTGCTCACCCCATAAAGCGCTGCCAATTGATTTAGCCCGTACATGAATGAGTAGCGCTCCCAACCAAGCGCTGCCCATTGTTAAATTTTTTGCAGATTGAGTAGCGCTTTTATGGCAAGCGCTGCTTATGTGTGCGACTAATTTCAACAATTCTGGCGTAGTGCTGGGTTTTTGTAGCTCTACTTTGTATGTTTGTGTGTGTGTAGACACACGCACCTATAAGTAGTTGATAACTAAAGTTCAATTATAGTGTCATTGTTTTGTTATACTTAGGACTTATTTGCTTTTTTATGATTGAATCTCTCTGTTTTCCAACATTTCTCATATTTTTTCCTTACATATTCATTGTTTATTTAATTTAATCATTATAATTGTTTTTCTCAATTTTTCCCCCTCTACCTCCTTAAGCTTTTCAATATCGTTAACTACATCATTTTCTGTTCTCAAAGTGACATTATGTATAATTCATAATAGCTAGGAGTTTTAGAGGGGTGCTTTCTTTGCTAAAATGTGGTGCCATTCCTAGAAAGGCATGCATTGTGTTGTTGGTTGTTTTTTTTTGTTTAATTAAAGAGTTAGTTTGTTTACGTTTCCACATAAATTATGATAATATATTGATATATTGATTTCAAATTTTGTAGGTTGAATATATTATTAATGAACCAAAGGAGCCTCCGAGAGATACTTGACATAAAAATGTTAGTAAAATAAGACGTTTCATCAGGATATGTATTTCACAACATTGGAAAACTGAATATCAATTTTTTACATACTCTTTAGGTGTTTTCTGTAACACCCCGATAATTTCTAACTTGTAGAAATCACCGAAATGCACCACTGGCATATATCAGAGTACCTCCTGTTTCAAATACTAAACACGAACTAAAACCTCGATGCTAAAAACCATCAAGTGCACTTGCATAACTCAACATAAAACACATAATGCGTTCCTTACACCACTCATAACTAGTGTTCAGTACCCAAAATAGAAAGTATGCGGAAGCGATTTACAACTTTTACAAGCATAAGTCGTACAATCGAACATGCTATGATAAGAAGAAAAAAAAATACAAGACATGACAGAAATAAAATATCAGCGTCTCCTCCAAGCAGCTCCATAACCTTACTTCATTACCTTTAATCATTCCTGCTTCTCTGAAAAACCACAAATCATAAAGGGTGAGATAACATATCTCAGTTAGTTCTATCGAGACCTCTTACTAACTCTCTCGGTTCATTATGCTTAATTCATAAAGTCGTAGTCCCTAAAGTTGACTATGTGGAAACCTGAACGTGTAACTCCTAGCCCTCCTAAGCGACATACGAGAAACACACATAACAATGATTCTTAGCATATCACCGGCAACTTTATTTGAAAGCTACCGGCAAACCCATTCCCTGACCATTCTCTATCAGGGACAAACGATGACGGGGCCTAGGTTTTGGGGCTCATGACTTCCCCTCCCACTAGTACGCTAATCTCCACCCTCATTGGGCCGTCTACCCGCATTGGGCCATCAACAGTCAATAACAAGAACATAACATAACATTATTATTATTACCATTATAACCTTAGTGATCTCACTCGTGACTACTAAGCTTGTTACCCTGACTTATAGACATCTACTGTTAAACCACCTACATTCATGTATCTCAAACACAATCAACACTACCCGCATTGGGCCGTCACATAAACAATATACCCGCATTGGGACGTCTACCCGCATTGGACCGTCAACAAACAATGTACCTGCATTGGGCCGTCTACTCGCATTGGGCCGTCAACAAACAATGTACCCGCATTGGGCCGTCACATAAACAACCAACAAGGACATAACATTAACTTCAACATGGAACATAAAATTGTTATCATTAGAACTAAGCAAACAAGGTTTTGGCCCATCCTCCAAGGGAAACATCACACTTCATCAATCATAATTACTTTCAATCACAGTCAACATAATCATAAACATCAAACAATTCATTGAAAACATAATCCGCTAAAGAAGCAACAATTCAAACATTCTAATTCAGCAATTGTACCTAAACTTTGAGAATTTATTTAACCTATCAAACGGCCACGAAATTTAGCAAACGACCCCTCTATGGAAAGCTAAGGACGTCTAGTTTCTGACTATGTTTTTAGAGTTGTAGAATGATGGGTCAATAAATACAGTTTTAGCAAATAAAACAGTATGTTCAGAAAACGGGACTGCGACTGTGACCTAAATTGCGATCCTTCTAAAATTACCAAAACCCACTCAAAGAAATAAAAATCATTCGAAAATGAGTTCAATTGAAACCACCATGCCCAAAACACTGACCCTATTCCCAGATTGTTTTCAGAATTTTACCCTAACTTGTGGAGCCTATAACTTGAGCTACACAATTCTCGATTCAACCAAATCATAGCCAAATTAATGAGCATTCAGTCTAGTTTCTAAAATGATAGACCACATGATTTTTGGATTCACAAAACATTCCCAGTTTCAAAAAGACCGTACCTGTGTCTAGAATGCTTCCAGAATATTACCCTATCTTGTGAAACTTATAATTTGAGTTATACAACTCCAATTTGACCCAAATAAGTGTCAAAATGACCTAAATTAAGTCTAGTTTCTAAAATGATAGGCCACGTGATTTTCTAGTCAGTAATTCGTTCCTTGTCACTGAATTACTGAACCTATTGCAGAACATTCGGAAACAGTGAAATTAGCAATACAATTAACACCAAGCAAGCACCAAATTAATCCAACACATGTTTCAGTCACCCACGGTATTGACACGAAAATTAAATCCCTAAGCGAGTATAGAACTCACCAATTGCGATGAAAATCGCAAAATGCCGAGACTCCTATTGACTCAAACGAACTTCGAATACACGAACTATCCCCGTACGGTTTCCACTTGCTCTCACGAACACCAATCCATAATCAACTCTGATCCAGCAACCACAAACCCTTCCCTTGCTGCTCTAGGTAGAAATGTAGGTTCTGGAATCCCAAAGGAACTGAAGTGGAGGTACCCTAACAGCCCCAAATGGAAAAATGCTGAACATGCAAACTAGGGAGGCACAATTTCATGGACTTGAAGCTTGGACAGATTTGGTAAAAATTGGTGTGTGGAGCTTTTCGAAATTATAGATGAAGGAAATGGAATTGGAGAAGGATCAGCTACTGAGATTGTTTCCACACTAGCCTCTAACCTTAGCAACTATCATCAAGGAGACAAAACTCCATTGTTGGCCCCTTTAGAGCTTGGCCTTCGAAAATCGGAATAGATGAAGGAGGAAGATGTTGGTTATAATCTTTATCTCAGATTGAAGAGGATGATGTGAGGGTTACAATGGGCAAGGAATTAAGAACATGCATAGAGGATCTCTCCCCTTCCCTTCTCTTCCCCTCTTCTCGCGAACCCCCCCCCCCCCCCCTTTTCTTTCTCTCAAGCTTCTCTTTTCTATTTCTGGAAAATGAATGAAGTGTTTTGCTGGGTGGGGGTGTTTGGTTCAGCTGGCTCACTTAAGGGATGGTGAAATTACCTTACTACCCTTCAGCTACTTATTCTCCTCATCCTAGCTAACACATGATTTAAGGAAATTAATTTGACTTAGCAACCAAGCACACAAGTATTAGCAAGTCATTAATTAATATTTCACTTTCTAGCAATATATATATATGTATACGATTATGTTAAATAAACACTAGAACTATTTCTAATATCGCCTATATAGTTTATTTAATCTATCACCATAAATCTTATAACAGCCGATGAAGTTTTTAAAATTTTGGGATGTTACATTTTCTTAATTGGGTCATTACTTTTTTTATATTAGCATTATTGGGTCATCTAATTCCGGACTGAATTGCTTCACATCAGTTGCAAGTAAGTGGTTATTTTTTGTTATGATTTTTAATCAGCTTTATAATAAAGCCCCATGGTGCATCAGATGAATTGCTTTACTTAGTGGATGAGTATGTATTTTCACAAATGATATATAACAACAAATGATCTCCAAAAATAAGGGAAACTTTGATTCATTTCGATATATAATATATCTTGCAATATGGCATCATGAGATACGTGCTAATATACTATTTGCTTTAATTAAAAGATCTGAACAAGCATGAGATTTTTATGATGTTTGTGTTTCTCTGTTTGTTATTTTTTCAGGGAATGGATTGTGAACCACTTGAAGTTCACCAAGTCAAACAATTGTTGTCAAATATTATGAAGTCATTTAGACAATCTGAGAATGTGGCATCATGAGATACTTTTGAACACATGCAAATATACTATTTGCTTTAGTTAGAAGATCTGAACAAGCATAAGATTTTTATGCTGATTCTGTTTCTCTATTTGTTACTTTTTCAGGGAATGGATTGTGAACCACTTGAAGTTCACCAATTCAAACAATTGTTGTCAAATGTTATCATTGTCATTTAGACAAGAAAACATGCTTCATCTGCTTCCAGTCATAAAAGCTTCCTCATATTTTGTGTACTATTTCTTATTTGAATAAAGGGATATCTTAAGGTAAATGGTTTCTTTTGGCACCAAGGGATATGAGAAGGATTAACCTTGCTGCCATTCAAATTTTTTATAGATAGTTTGCAAAAATGATAGACATAAGGGGGTAAATAGTTTCGTCCATTCACCTTATCATTTTCTTCCTTTTGAGTGTCTTTGAAATTAATTGATGGATACCCTTTTGTGGTGGCTTTGAAATTACTAGGCAGTTTTGAAGAAATATATTTTTCAATTGCGGTGGCTTTCTGTTGATATTACTGAGATATTCAACCTGCTCTCTTGGGAACTTCAACTTTTTAGTTTTTCAATTTGAAGAGTTTCTCTTCTTTTTAGTTGCGAATGTGCAAGCTAAAATTGTCCTTAACTAATGCTTTTCTACTGTACTTTCATGTGCTCTATGAATTAATGGTGTTTTATTTACTTGAAGATCAAGGAGTTTGGTTTTTTCTTTCTATACAGCTGAATTTGGGATGATGATGAACTATTAAATGTTTACTATATGTGTTAAATGAGTGATGTTTGTTTGGTGAGGGATGATAGTAGAATTGGTTGCTTTAATAGTTTTTCCGGAATGTGGGAACCGAATATATGCCAAAATGCAAATAAAACAATTTCTGAGACGGAAATGCAATAACAGATTTTTACTTATATTCTCCTAAATTGTTACATGCGTCTTTCATATTTAAAAACTTTGTCTAAACATACTAAATACCACTCCTACATTCGAGATTATGGAATGTATATCTTTTAATCCAAAATTAAATTTATATATTAGCCTAAAATAATTATATATAAATATCTTTTATATATATATATATATATATATATATATATATTATATAACATAATTGGTTTATTTTAGCCGGTGTACAAAGTAATCAATATATCACATACACGTAAACATACAACTGCCACTTTTTTATGTCCCAAACAACAAATTCAAATATTAAGTTAAAAGAAAATGTATACCCGTGCAGCGCACGGGTCATACAAACTAGTACTATTAAAGGACAATGCAAAAAATAAAATCTAATATAAATTTATACAGTTGCTAGTCCACTAAAATTACATATTAGGCCATTGGTACTAAAATTTCTATTTTATCCATTGCTAATTTTTTGCCATTACAAAGAAAGTATTTTCATCACTTTTGATTTCTTACGGAGAAATCATACTTTCTTTGGAATTAATTTTTATAGGTTTTTTATACCGATTTGAATTTATTAATTTTTCCTCATTTGCAGATAAAAATTTCTTACTCAAAATTTCATCTCTTATTTTTTTAGAAATAAATATTTGGCTTTTGAGTTCGCCAATCTATTTCATCAAAACACTCAATATTAAAGTCTCTAGTTTTCCAATTTATACTTTTTGTTTTTGAGTCTCGATGGTTAACAATTACATGTTATTGCTATAATTATTTTTGTATTATGATTTTTGATTTCGTACGAAAAAACATAACACGTTGTTGCTATAATCATTTGTTATATTTTGCTTTCATGAATGCTTTTATTTTTTAAATAAATGAACATTTTGCTTTGGAGTTTCGGCAAGAAAATGTTACATGTTGTCAAATGAATTATTTTTATAATTTTCTTTTGATTTCCATCGGGGAAACGTTAGATGTTGTTGTTAAATTTCCGTATTTTTGAGTCTCGGTGGCAAAACAATATTACACGTTGTCAGAATACAAATACTTTAAATTTTAGGTTTAAATATGTTTTTAGCCCCTGCAAATAGGGGGCCATTTGGTTTTAGTCCCTCCAATATTTTTTTTTAAAAAAACTCCTCGCAAAAGCAACTTTTTTGATTTTAGTCCTTTAGTTAGACGGATGCTACAAAAAACGTCTATGTGGCTAACAGAACTGTGATTTGGCATTTCTTTTTCTTTTCTATTATTTTAAATGCTAATTGGCTGCCATGTAATTAAATCTTATTTTAATTAAGGCTTATATATTTTAATTAATTTGGCTTGTTCTTCTCTCCCCCCACTGTGCGTTTCACTCAACTCTCTCTCGAATCTCTTCGTCCTTCGTCTCTCGCTCTCTCTCTCTCTCTTTGCTCTTCTCTCCCTCACCCATCTCTTACGTCACTCTCTGCGCATGCCAAACCTTCATCTTCTCTCACTTCTCATCTTCTCTTAAGTGACGAGGAAGTGGACTTTGAAGTGTGGAGAGTTAGTTTAAAGAGAAAGAGAGTGAGAGACAGAGCGAAAAGAATGGTAAGGATTTGATAGAAACGCGAAAGGAGTGTGAAGAAGAATGATTCAAACTTCAATGGCATTATTTCCCTGGAAAACGAAACGAAACGTCCTCCAATCTTCTCTCCTCTTCGTCCCGTTTCTGTTACTCTTTCTGGGTTTGGAAAAAATTGTTCTTTTGTTCGTGATGGTTCTGATTGGGGCGTGTAAGTGGATGATGGCAGTGGTACTAATGGGGAAGATGTGTTCTGGTTTGAGATTTGGGGTTGAGGATGACTGTAATTTGGGGATTTAGGGTTTTTTATGTTGAACCCTCATTTATACACACACACACACACACACACAAACACACAGACGAAGAAGATGGGTAAGATTTGGGGATGTCAATGAAATTGAGGATTTAGGGTTTTTTGGGGCTTGAAATCTTCTTTCTAGTATTCTTTCATGAACCTGCAACACGCCTCACCGCGAACCACCCTCCCTGCTCCTCTCTGCCATCACAATCTTTCTCTCTCAACTCCATTTTTGTGTTTTCCTCTCACTTTGTTCCTCTCCCCCGCCCCATTCTGTTAGTGGCTTTGTGTTTGGTGAAGATGGAGATGAGAGGGATTATGGTGAAGATGGAGATAAGAGGGATTATGGTGAAACAAGTTGAGATTCATCAATGGCAGAAGAAGAAGGATATGAATTCTGGAAATGAGAAGAAGAAGGGTTGAAATTAATTAAAATAAAAAAAAATGACATGGCAGTCTTAGTCAGCATTAAAAAATTAGAAAAGAATAAAAAATGCAACGTAGACGTTTTTTGTAACGTCTCAAAAAAGTGAATTTTGCAAGGGGTTTTTAAAAAAAAAAATTGGAGGGACTAAAACCAAATGACCCCCTATTTGCAGGGGCTAAAAACATATTTAAACCTAAATTTTATTTACACAAATGTCAATATTTTTTATAAATGATTATTTTACTTTTGAGTCTCAACGGGAAACAATTACACATTACTGATATAACTATTTTTGTATTATGACATCATAAATATATTTACAATTTTCATACGAATGTGTCATTACAACTGTTCTGACCTCTAACTAATCAATTTAGGACACTGTGTAAGGTCCTATCACTGAAGGTCTATGACTTTTAGTAGCTGAGAGATGAGTTTTTCAAAACATGCATGATGCATCAAAATAGTTTTGAAAAATATTTTATAAAATTGCATGCATGCATAAGGTGGCAACAAAAACCCTAAAACTACTTTTTGTTGAAAGATTAAAACCCTAAAAATAGTTTTGTTGAAGGCTTGAAATCAAAATCCTATTCTTTTACAAAGATAATAGATTATGGTAATAGATTAGGTGCCTGAATGTTTTCAGAGCACATAATCGATTACTCTCCTATTTTAATTAAAACAAATAATCGATTAGTGGCTTGCCTTTCTTTCGTTTTTTATAAACATAAATCGATTATGCCTTCATTTCCACCAAAACACATAATCGATTAAGGTATTGCCTTTCCCTCCTTTCTTGACAAATTAATCGATTACCTATGCATACAACTACATCATATAATCGATTATGAAGCCATCCTTGACAACAATAATCGATTATCCCATCCTATAACCACATGTCATAATCGATTATCAAGCTATTCAATGTTTCCATATCTATCAAATAATCGATTATGCACCTTCTTAACTACTATCAAATAATCGATTATGCTTGCATTAAATGGTTTTCAAAAATCAATTTTTTCCTACGCCTATAAATAGGCAAGTGTGTTTCACAATTCAAACACACCACTTTTCACAAATCTCTACTTCTCACATACATCTTCTAAATCTGAGAGAGAGAGAGAGAAAATAGAGCTTCGACTTTCATATCATTTTCTATTTTCCATATCACTCATCTCTTGGTCACTATACTATCATTATATCTGAGGTGATTGGATCATAGATTTTTGTTTGTATTCGTTACTCTATTTGTGGGGTCACTCTGAAATCCTGGGATTTGTTCTTGGGTCTCTCAATCAGGAGATTGAGTTGGTTTGAAATCCTGGGAAGTTTTCTTGGGTCTCTCAATCAGGAGATTGAGTTGGTTTGAAATCCTGGGAAGTTTTCTTGGGTCTCTCAATCAGGAGATTGAGTTGGTTTGAAATCCTGGGAGGTGATCTTGGGTCGTTCAATCAGGGAAGATTGAAGTGGTATTGAAATCCTGGGAGGTGCTCTTGGGTCGTTCAATCAGGAGATTGAAGCGGTGGTGAAATCCTTAGCTAGGTGCTCGGGTTCTCAGTTCGGGGGAATTGAGATTTGCTATTTTGAAGTTGCCTGTTTGTAAACAATTCTTCAATATAGTGGTTACCATCAAGTCCAAAGGTTGCAAAGCCTGAGGCCGAGGACGTAGAGCTTTTATCCCGAACCTCGCTAAATTCCTGGTGTATCTCTATCCCTGCTCTTTTACTTTATTTGTCATTTCTGTTTGTTTATTTTTATACTGTGCTAAACATAAAACATCTGTTTATTGTTAAAACCAATCATAGCGTAGTCAGCATAATACATATCCCTATTCTGATCTGTCTATCTATCATCTTCCATATCACTGCAATTGATCTACTCTCTACTATATTCAATATCACTACACTTCTTATAAATAATCTTATTGTGTATATTGAAAATAGTATAACATCTCATTGTGCCTAAATCTGCCTGCTTGCACCATATAAGGTTTAAATCTAAGTTTCCGCATTTGATTTAAAACAAACTTATCATTTATTTTGAAAAGAATCCAAGAATTACACATAACCTTATTCACCCCCCCCCCCTCTAAGGTTATCGGATAGTCTAACACTACTTACCCAGGGTCAACCCAATACAAAAAATAACTAATCATCTAACAAACTTAACAAACTTTAAAACTGATTTAAAATTTAACCAGTTAAAGTATTTGAGCTCTAACCATCCTCTAACTAGGATGTAGTCCTAATACTCCCCCTCAAGTTAGGGGCATAAATGTCTAGAACACCTAACTTGGACATGGAACCGGAGAATTTGCAATGAGGCAAGGCTTTAGTGAATATATCCGCCTACTGTTGATGAGTTGGGAGGTGGATGAGCTTCAACAAACCAGAATGGACGTGTTGTCCAATGAAATGACAATCAATTTCGATGTGTTTCGATCTTTCATTGGATGTTGGATTTTCAGCAAGTTGAATGGCTGATTTATTATCACACAAGACAATTATTGACTCAATGTTGACTTGAAAAGCTGTTGCAGCCACAAAAGTTCACTGGTGAGGGAGGCCAGTGCTCTGTATTCGGCCTCTGCTGATGATCTAGCAACTGTAGGTTGCTTCTTTGATTTCCAGCAAATGAGAAAAGAGCCAAGGTAAACACATAATCCAGTTATTGATCTTCTAGTGACCTTGCAATTGCCCTAATCAGAATCCACTTAAGCTAAGACTGATGTATTGTTGTTGGATGGAAAGAGAAGTCCTTGACCAGGACTGTGTTTGAGATATTGCAGGACCTGGTGCACTGCCTGAAGATTAGGGAGTCTAGATTTGGCCATAAATGACTGAGCTTGTTGATGGCAAAGGTTATATCTGGTCTGGAGATGGTTAGATACATCAATCGGCCCAAGAGTCGTCTATAAATGGAAGCATCAGGCACGATATTTCCTGTATGGTCATCAAGAATGGATCCTGGGTCCATGGGAATCTTGGCAGGTTTGGATCTGCAAAGCCAGTGTCTTCAGGTAACTCAAGAGTATACTTTCGTTGACTCAAGTGGATGCCTTGAGATGATTTTGCAATTTCTAATCCAAGGAAATACTCGAGATCACCCAAGACTTTTAAGTTGAATTTGGATTGGAGATGCTGGGTGGTCTGAGAAATGAGACCTGAGTTGGGGCTATCAATGATGATGTCATCCACATAAACTAAAAGGAGCACAAGAGAGTGACCACTGCCTTGGTAGAATAGATAATAGTCGGCAACAGACTGTTGAAAGCCCAAACCGATAATAGCAATGGTGAATTTCTGAAACCATTGTCTAGATGCTTGCCTCAAGCCATAGAGGGATTTGTGTAATTTGTACACTTGATTCTCCCCCTTAGTAGGATACCCCAAGGGTAGATCCATGTAGACTTCTTCAAATAGATCACCATTAAGAAAGACATTGTTTATGTCTAATAGAGACATATGCCATTGTTTTTGTGCAGCCGATGAAAAGAAGGACTCTAACTGTGGTAAATTTTTCCACAAGTGAAAAAGTATCCATTAAGTCCATTCCCAGTGGTTGAGTGTAGCCTTTTGCCACCAAGCGTGCTTCATGTCTTTCAATGGTGCCATCAGAGTTGAATTTTGTTTTGTAGATCCATCTACAACCTATAGTTTGCTTGCCAGAGGGAAGAGGAACAATTGACCAAGTGTGATTATCCTCAAGGGCTTTGAGTTCAGTATCCGTTGCTGCTCTCCATTGGGGATACTTGACAGCTTGATGTTAAAATTTTGGTTCATAATGAGGTGTGATATTGAAAATGAAGGATTGATAGGGTTTGGATAATTTTGAGTAGGTGAGATATTGAGAGATTGGATAGGATAGGTATTGGACATAGTCATTGAGGTGGGGGGTTATGAGGTCTGGTTTATTTTCTGGAAGATGTTTGGGTAGGTGTGTTATTTGTAGGGACTATATCAAGGGTAGTTTCATATTCTGGTGCTGCAGTAGCAGTAGGTTCTTGATGTGAGCCCACATGCATGCCTAGCCTAATCATGGAGCTTGGATGAAAGTCACAAGGAACAAAGCTCAAAAGACCAAAAACAAGAAGTCAAGGGAAAATACTTTAATGTGTTTAATCTAATTATTAAGACAAAAGCACATTAAAGGTGACCATGTAAACAATAGGGTATTTCTAGGATAACCAAACCCTAGTGTTCTCTATGCTTGCTTTCTTTTTTTAATAATTGTAAGAACTTGTAATTTGAGCCATGTTGGCTTTAGTAGGAGGCTACGGCCTTGTATAGGAAGGAATGGCATTGGGCCTTGTTTTGTGTTTTGAATTGGAATTTAGTTTGAGGGCTTAGAATCCATTAGGTCCACAATATAAATACCCTAAGTCCAAGTGTAATTGCGAGACTTTGATGAATGTGAAATCATTTGCTACATTTTGCAGAAGCTAGAGCCGTGAGAGCCAAAGAGAGGCGTGAGGCGTGAGAGCTCGAGGGCATTGTAGAGGTGAGTTCATCATGTTCTCCTTGGTTGTTGGAATGGAACCTTGACACCTACCTTTGAGGCTTGGAGAAGCTCAAAGCGGCGTGTGGTCTTCATCTTCTTCCTAAGGAAGAAGTGGCGGACATCATTCTCCACTTCATCTCTATTCTTTCCACATTTGATTCTTTCTTCACTTTTGTGTTCTTCAAGTAAGTTTCATGATCTAATCTTGAAATTGTGTTCTTATTCATCTTCATGACATAGAGATTTGTAATTTTCTAGATCCTAAATTTAGTGATACATGTGTGGATTCACATCAAGGTGCCTTAGGAAACCTTTGCATGATGTATCACATGAACCTAGGGTTTTCACCTCTAACTATTTCCTTGCACATAGTTTTGTTAATTTCTTGTTTAGGACACCTTTGAATTTGTTGCCAAAACCACTCTTGTGTGGACAAAGTAAGGAACTTCAAGGCACTTCTGAGAGTGAGCCCCAAAAGGGAAAGGTAAAGGTAATTGAGACACTTATTAATGTTGAAAAATTGCAAAGGTATTATATTCTCCCTATACTCTTCATTCCTTCTTCTAGGTATGTTTCAATTCCTTAGAAGCTGGCCTTGCTTTGGATTTTACTTAAACATGTGTTTGGAATTTGCATGAGTAGGCTATTATTTGGGGCCACTCATTTTCCTTTTGATCCCGGTGGAGCATAAGCAATTCTAGCATTAGTCTAGTTGTCTGTTGTTTTTCAAAATAAGTGATTTTTTTCCATCTTTGATGTAGGTTTCTAAGAGGGGACATGGTGTTTGGATGAAGTGTTTCCTATACTTTGTTTTCTTTTAATAATTGTACATTTGTAAGACATTTTAATTTTGGGCCACTTTGGGCTTTGTTTAGGGAGACTTTGGCCATGGGCCTTTGGTTGTGTGCAAATTGGGCTTATGTTGTGGACTTAGGATCCATAGAGTCCACAATATAAATACCCTACCTTCATGTGTAATTCTTAGAACTTCTTGGATGAATGAAATCATTTCCTCAATTTTGCAAAGTTGAAAGCCTAGAGAGATACCTAGTAAGAGGTGAGAGTGGCGACATATGAGAGGTGAGGTTCATCATTAAGTTTCTCCAATGGTTCTTGAAGAAGAGGACCTTTCTCACAACCTTGGGGCTAGGAGCACTCAAGGCTAGTTGATCTTATTGCCTTCCAAGAAGGTGTGGCGATCATTCATTTCCACATCCATCTCTAGTCTCATCCATCTTTGATCTTTCTTCTACTTTTCATGTAAGTTCATTGTGTTTTTTGGTGTATGTTAATCGTCTTCCTCGATTTGTTAAGAACACTTGTCTTGATCTTGTGTGAGAATTATTGAATTGTCAAAATTCTAGATCCTATCCTGCTTGATCTATTTTGGATCATATCAGTTCTGGTGTTGCTATGACAGCAGTGTCAGTTTGTGTCACAACATCAGTATTTGGTGGAGGAATGTGGTCTGGTTGAGGAGTGGTTTGAGAGAGGTTATCTGTGAGAGGCTCAAGGATGGCTTTGGGCAATACAGGTCTCCAAAGGGGTCTGAGTCACAAGTGGGTTGTGAAGTATGAAAAAGGAATTTGTCCTCATCAAAGAAGTGGACATCTCTCGATATGAAGAATTTTTTAGTCTCTAAGCCGTATAGTTTGTATCCCTTGTAACCCAGGGGATAACCCATAAACACGGTGGGAATAGCCATTGGTGAGAATTTGTTTCTTTGATTTAAAGGGACAGCACCATAAGTGAGACATCCAAATACTCTGAAATGTTCATAAGATGGCAACTTCTGGTATAAGATCTCATAGGGGGATTTGTCTTTGAGGGATGGAGTGGGGACTCTATTGATGAGGAACACAGTTGTGTTGAGGCATTCTCCCCAAAACTGTATGGGAACTTTTGACTGAAAAGGTAAGGATTTAGCCACATTCAATAGATGTTGATGTTTTCTTTATACTACTGAGTTTTGCTCAGGTCTATATGGACAACTAATCTGGTGAAGAGTACCTTGTTCTTAGAGAAATTCTGTCAATTTCAGTTCTTGGGCATTGTCTGATCGTATTTGTTTAATCACTTTGCCAAATTGATTTTTGACAAAAGAAAAGAATGCCTTAATGAGGGTAGGAGCTTCTGATTTGTGATGCATCAAATACACCCAAGTGAACCGAGAACAATCATCCACAACTGTGAGGAAGAATCTCTTCCCATCATGTGTGGAGTGTTGGTAAGGTCCCCAAGTGTCAACATGAACAAGATCAAAAGTTTCTGCTGAGTAATGGTTATTCGAAATAAAAGACAAGCGCCTAAACTTTGAAAGAGGGCAAATAAGGCAATCACTAGAAACACAAGATTTAAAAGGAACATAAATTTTAGACTTAAATATGTTTTAGGCCCCTGCAAATATAGGGTGTTTTGGTTTAAGCCCCTGCAAATTTTTTTGTTGTTAAAAGCCCTTGCAAAATGAAATATTTTGTTATAAGCCCTTCTCAACATATCCAGCAATCATAGCTTTCCATGTTAAGACTAACATTTTAGTCATAGAAGGGCTTATAACAAAATATGTCATTTTGCAAGGGCTTTTAACAAAAAAAAAAATTTGCAGGGGCTTAAACCAAAACACCCTATATTTGCAGGGGCCTAAAACATATTTAAGCCTAAATTTTATTACTGAAAATTTTCAACACTTTCTCAGATGCGTGTCCTAGTCTTGAGTGCCACAAGGCATGATCAAGAGGTTTATTTACATCAGCATTACAAGCAAAACCAGAAAATACATTTTGTGTATATGAAGGAACAAGGGAACAAGAATCTAGTGTGAGTGTGTGCTCAGTATATAGAACGAACAGTTTATCATGCAGGTCACCTCTGCCAATCATCTTGAGGGACTGAGTGTCCTGGAAGGTAACAAAAGTGTCAGCAAAATACACACTAATGTGATGTGCAGGTGTGAGTTCAGGTAGAGAGATCAAATTAACATGAAAGGAATGTATGTGCAAGACATTGTGCAATGTGATATTGGAGTTTAATTTGACTGAACCAGTGCCTACAACTTGAACTTTCATGTGATTAGGCAAAAGAACAAATTTATTTGACAATTTCTTGAAGTTATAAAGAAAATTGGGAAAGCATTTGATGTGTGTCGTAGCACCAGAATCAACAATCCATGCATTAGGAGCTAGAAAAGGAGCCATTAAGGTGGAAAAAGACATACCTATGGTCTCAAGACCAGCAGATTCCTTTTGATCTTGTTGAGATGTGTTGGTGAGGCTTGCCATTTGAGTTTGTAACAGGGCAAGAACTTGTTGGCATTGCTAAGAGGACCACTGCTTGCCTGCAAATTTGTCATTCCAGGATGTTGTTGACAGATGAAGCAGAAGCAGATTTTTTAAAGCCCGAAGGGTAACCATGGAGTTTGAAGCATTTCTCCTTGGTGTGACCAAGAACATTGCAGTGGGAACATAGAGGACGTTCCTTCTTGGTGTTTTTGCCTTTGGCAGTGGTTGGAGGGACTGCACAGGCCAGTTCAGGAACAGAAGCAGGCTGAATACCAACAGCTCTTTGGGTTTCATCTTGTAGAAGCATGGAAAATGCTTCATCAATGTCAAGGATAGGCTTCATCAACAAGATTTGGCCACGAGCATGAGTAAAAGAATCATTCAATCCCATGAGGAATGGCATTACAAACTCTTCCTTGATTGACTCAAGAAGTGGATACACACCACCACAATTGCATTTGTGATCTGTTTTGAGTTCTCTCCTAATTCTGCCGAAATTGACTTGAATCAAGTAAAATAGACGTTGATGGAGTCAGTACCTTGCACGCAATGAAGAATATTTTTCCTCAATTAGAAGATTCTTGGACCATTCTTGATGTTGAAACGTTTTTCAAGATCATTCCAAGTTGTCGCTGCTGAAGTGGAATAGATCACGCTAGCACTGATTTCCTTGGTAAGGGAATTCAATATCCACGATGCGATGCTATCGTTACGCTTCCATAGGCGAAGCTTGTTTGCATCATCAGAGCTAGGTTGTGGAATTGTTCCATCGACAAATCCAAGTTTGTTGCGACCGTCGAGAGCAAGCGTCATGGAGTGGCGCCAATTGAGATAATTTGAGTCGTCGGGAGGCTTCGAAACAAGCACCAATTCAGCATTGTCGGTATGATGGATGAAAAAGGGGTCAGAATTATCTGCAGAAGCCATCGATTGCTCAGATAAGCGAGATGAAGAAGACGATGCAAATGGAAAAGGAGATCAGAGAAGAAGCGTTCTTTCAACTGATACCATATTAAGCTATTGAAGCTATGAACGAGAGTGATAAGCTGTAAGAGAATAAATTTCTCTGAAAACAGAAAGAGCCAAAATGAATCTCGTTAATTTGATTAACTGTACACAAGGGTTTATATACAACTAGTTAACCAGG
This sequence comes from Astragalus membranaceus, assembly GCA_039519185.1. Lineage (NCBI taxonomy): Eukaryota > Viridiplantae > Streptophyta > Magnoliopsida > Fabales > Fabaceae > Astragalus > Astragalus membranaceus. Next base: position 99,796,309 of record CM076854.1, read on the forward strand.
GTTAACCTAATACAAAAATTAACTAATCATCTAACAAGCTTAACAAACTTTATAGCGGATTTAAAACTAAATCAGTTAAAGTAGTTGAGCTCTAACTATCCACTAACTAGGATTCCAAATATCCTCCCCTCCCCTCCAAACACCCAAACGCACCTATAGTCCTTTCACACTAGAGATATACCTCTGAATCCGAATCTTTTCTATCTCACTTTCCTTCAAACTAGTCTCCATGAACAAGTTAGGTAGGGATTTTCTAAACAGTTGCACTACGCCGGAAGTTGAGAAAAAGGGCGCCCTATTGGGCAACGCTCTTTAAGGAAGCGTTGCTTTTGGTTAAAACGCGCTGGGAATGGGCAGCGCTTTTTAAGGAAGCGCTGCTTTTGGTTAAAATGCGCTAGGGCATTGGACAGCGCTTTTTAGGAAGCGCTGCCTATGGTGAACGCGCTGGGGGAGATGGGCAGCGCTTTTTAGGATGCGCTGCCTATGGTGGAACGCGCTGGGTTGATGGGCAGCGCTTTTTAAAAAGCCCTACTTATGCCCAAAACATGGAAATGAATGGGTAGCGCTTTTTAATTTTAATCAATAAAATTCTTCTCACTCACTCTCAAAATGAAGAGTTGCGAACCAGAAACCTTTTACTTCTTCTTTTCTTCACTTCACTTCATTTTTTTTCTTTTCTTGCGTTTTTTCTTTCACTGCTTCTACTAGGGTTTTTTTATTTCTTGATAAATCTTACAGATTCAAGGTATACGAAGCCTCCAATGGTGATTAGAAGCACAGATACAAAGGTAATTACTTTGTGATTTTGCATCTGTTTTACAATTCCTCTTTGTAAAAACTCTAATTTCTCTCTGGGTTTGTTTCACATGTGACTGTTGCGTATGAATGAGATGGTGAATGATTTCAAGATACTGAGACAACACTCTCACAGGTTGTATTCCTCCCTTTCTTTCTATTAGATTTGTTTTTCTTCTCTTTCTCTCTAATGAACAAACCCCTAACTTGTGTGTTTTTCTTTTGCAAGGTAACCACACTCAGAAAATTAGAAGAAGAAAGAACTTGAAAGAGGAACAATAGACTTGAAGAAGGAAATTGTTATCTGAAAAGTGTAAACAAAATTAGGTGAACAATAAAAAATAAAGAAAAACTGAAAAAACTTGAAAGAGGAACAATAAACAAAAACAGAAAAAGAAAAATAAACAAAATAAATAAAAAATTAAAAAAAATATACAATGGGCAGCGCTGCCTATAGGTGAACGCGTTGGGGCGATGGGCAACGCTTTTTAGGAAGCCCTGCCTATAGGAGAACGCGTGGGGCGATGGGCAGTGCTTTTTAGGAAGTGCTGCCCATTGTGGGAAAGGAATCAACAGCACTCAAAAGCGTTGCCCAAGGCTAAAAAAAAGTGCTGCCCATCCTCAAATCTGTTGTAGTGTTGAGCCTAAAAAATGGCTTGAATTTCCCAAGCGTTCCCCAATTACCCTTCTTTTGAATGTGTATCCACTCCCATAATAGAAGTAGTTTCCGGTATGTGACTTATATTTTTCTTTTGGTAGATATTAGGCGGGCAATTTTCTCTTCTTCCTTTTGTTTAAAACCTTTTAATCTGAAATACCCGCTTTTTGTGCCATCATTTTTTTATAACAACACAACGTAATTCATTTCATTTAAAATAATAAAAGTAATACATGTTAGAATTACATCATAATCATGAAGACTAGTTGTCACAATGACCACCCTAGCAAGGGAATGAGTAGTCAAATATGCATGCCTGGTAGTATACTACATATAAGAGTTGTTACTAAAAAACTAAACAATGACTTACATTTGTTTAAAATACTACCAAGCTCAATAAACATAGTCCTATTTGAATTAAAAGCATCAACCACCAGTTTGACATCCATACAAAAGACCACATCCTATATATTAAGCTCCTTCAACCATTTGATAGCAAAATAGAATCCATAAGCTTCACCTTGCTCCACATCTGTAACCGGCTGAAACCAAAGTGTATGTGCTCCAAGATTTATACCAAACTCTTCTCTTAGGCACAGACAAATACCCACTTTATCATCGGTTTGTCAAAAAGAAGCATCAATGTTGCATATGACCAACCCCCTTGACGGCTTCGTCCAAACCGTGTTATCTGGTGTTGGTGTTGGCAACAACGGGATAGTAGCGGGAACGAGCTTGACGCCAACCATTATAAAGTGAAAAACCTCACCAGATAGCATCATTCACTTCTTAATGTCTCACACATTTAAATTTCGGCTTCTCCACAAACTCTAAATTGTCATGGCAATAACAACTTGCTTATCTTCGTTCAACTCTATATAGATGTAAGTTATACTAATATACTGATCTAACTTTTTTGAGGCCGGAAAATGAATAATATATAGTGTTACGAATTGGGCCCAATCCACAATAGTGAGACCCATAAACAGAAACAGATCCATTAACCAATGACCAAGATCTAAGCGCCAGATCAAACGGTCCAGATCAATTTGGTCAAACACCACTTTGGCTCTATAAATAAGCATTCAATGCAACCATTAAAGGTATGATATCTCACCATATTCTCACCTGTACTAGACTCTCTACCTGACTTGAGCGTCGGAGTGTCTTTGCAGGTACCACACCTCCTGGATCGGATCGGAACATTGTTGATCAAGACCGACTACTACCTACTATCTCGGATTGCCTACAAGATTAGAGATGCGGTACAGAACATTGACGACCACAGTGGGAGAATCTTATGCTCTATTTCTTCTCCCATTTCCTTGATTAACAATGCCTCCCCAATTACGTCCTAGAACAATCTAGAGTGTCATTGAGAGACCGGTTCTTCAGCCAGTCACACAACCGGTCCTGCGAGAAGTGATCCCGAAAGGAGTGGCAGTCACTTGTCCGAACTCAAATCGTTCCCGCAATTCGGTTCAGACAGTGGACCTCGGGAGCTCAGCCCGGAACCGACTTCCACCTCCCCCTCAGGCGGTCCCGGTACCAATCGATGTTGTCCAACAACTCGTCCAACTATTGAATCGGCAAGCCAAGACTAACCAACAATGCAGCCACCGTTTCTCATAGATGGAAGCGGAAATCGCGGAGCTTCGAGCTCGCGGTGTCCCGGATCAGAATTCACCTCAGCGCAGTTCTCCCAGGCGTAGGAATCACGGTCGCAGGGGCCACCGATCTCCTGCCTGGAGAAGGCATCACCACCGCTCCCCACCTCGTCGTAAAAGGGAAATGGGTCTCGGACTCCTCCAAGTCGGATTCAAGATGAAGACTACTACCCTGAAGACTCCCCACAACATAGCTCGGCTTTAGCTTCCTCTTCGCCGAGACGAGTTCCAGGAGCAGGGAAAAGTCCCCTAGACTGGAGCATTGTCGCCCCCGCTCGCGGAGATCTCCAGATAAGTACGATTATCGCTGATCTTCACCCCGGGAGAAGGCGGCAAAGCGAAAAGGACCTTTCACTGCCAAGATCGGTTACTATTTGGTACTGAGAAAATCCACCAAAAGGTTTAAAAATGCATGACAGGACGGGCGATCCTGACCGCCACCTTGACTATTTTGACACGGTGATGCAATACCGGAATATCCCGGAGGAAATGAAGTGCCGAATTTTCCCCCTCACTCTGGAGAAGGTAGCCTCGGACTGGTTCAGGTCCGTTAAACCGAACACTATCTCTTCATGGGATCAACTGGCTAAGCTTTTCTCTGCTCAGTTTGCTCACTCCAAAAGCAAACCAAAACACCGGAAAGTCTTGGCAGCCATTCAGCAAGGCGGGAATGAACCTCTCTGGGACTACATTGAAAGATTCAAACGTGAAGCTGCTCAAGTCCGAGACCTGGACGACTCTTTCCGATCTACTTCATGGAGGCCGGACTCTGTGAATGAAGCTTGTTCCAGACCAACATCGGAGTAAATGAACCTAAGACTCTCGCGGAGTTCCTCCAGTGATCTCAAAATTTCATTGACCATGAAGAAGGAATTAACGCAGGTCGGGCTCTCGCCAGGCCCGGACCATCTAAGCCGAGGAACGAGAAAGATAATCAGAATGAGAAAGAGCAACGAAACAATAGGGAGTCCATGCCCCGCAATCGTCATCAAGTATATTCCGACCTCAATGAGACCAGAGCCAAAATCTTGGCAGATTGCTTGAACACCGATTTTAAGGACGTAAAGTTTCCAATTCCACTCCCTCACAGGTCGGGACAGCGTTCCAATAAATACTGTCGGTATCACCGAAGTAGCGGCCATAACACCAATCACTGCAACGCTTTGAAGGCCGATATTGAAGACATGATCAAAAGAGGGAAGCTTAGCCATTGTGTTAAGAAAAATTCTCAGCAGGGAGACGAGATCAAGGAAGAGAAAGACGACTCTTAAGAGATGAAACCGTCTCCACAGCCTACTTTTCTTTGGCTTCAAACCCTGCAACTTGAAGCTCAAGCTCTTTAACCCTGCCGCTAGCAGAGTCTCTCTCAGTTACCAGCTTTCCTTTTTCCTTTTGGAGATCGAAAAGGTCTTTCTGTGCTTTGGCCAAAGTGGCAGAGATTGACTCATACTTCTTTCGATCCTCTTCCCTCCGAGCTCGTTCCTCGTCCCTCTCTTTCAGGGCATCTGAAGAAAAAGAAAGTAGATAATACAAGTTGAGAACATAGCCAGCAAAAGCAGTAAAAGAAGGAGACCTTGGGTTCCTATGTTACCTTTAGCCCGGTTTTCAGCTTCTTCCCTCTGTACCTTCGAAATGTCGGCCAGGTGCCTAAAGACTTGCATCGAGGCTTCCACTAGGTCGACACAGTACTCCTCAAAGTTCTTTTTCAAGAACTCACTATCTGCCGAGATGCTAGAAGACTTACGCTTCTTCGTTGGGTCTTTTCCATGGTAGCCTTTCGTAGAGACCTTGGGAGAACCGTCCTGATAAGATCGCCCCCTCTTTCCCTAAAGCTGAGAGGAAGAAGCATTAATTGGGGGGAGCCGGTCCACCTACGCCAAATTTTGCTGACGTCTCCGGTGTTGAAGGTCGGCAGCCTGATCTTCAAGATCTCGAGCAGTGACAGTGGTGATAGGAACGGCGTTCACAAGCTCATCCCGTCGAGGGGTCTGCTGAGGGGTTGGTTGAGCTTCGACACTACTTTTGCACAGGGAAGCCCTCTTTTCAGTCAAAGCTTTCATGTGGGCGAACTTGTCAGTAGACATCGTATCTGCAAAACAAACAAATATCAAAACGAGTTAGAAGACTTGAAGAAATAAAATTGAAATAAATAGAGAAATCCGATCCTACCTAAAGCTCTTGAGACCGCTGATCTAGTACCAGCCCTAACCAAAGCTTCGGTGTTAAAGCCCCTGATAGCAGGATTGGTAAAAGGTATCTGATCGGCACAGTGGATCAGAACCGCCTTGGTTTCTTCATCTACCTCGCTCAGCCTCGCCTCACTCACAATATATGCAGCAAGTTTACGATTATAGTGGGCGAGGCTCCAACCAATGGGGAGCTTGGTAGACTCCAAAGACTTCCCGTCCTCGCTGAACTTCCCAACATAATCCACAACATTGGAATTGACGGGCTCGACAAAAAAGAATTTTTCCTTCCACGGACCCTTCAAAGAATCGGTATAAGGCTTGAAAATCTTGGTATTTTTCCTTGCACGAAGGCTTACGTGCTCATAACGATTTCCCGATCCTGTCTCATGCCTTCTGTTGATCTCGAATAGATGGAAGAATAGATTGACTGAAACCGGTCTCTCGAGATGAAGACACACCAACTCGAAGGCCCGGAGGAACGCCCATGAATTGGGGTGTAATTGGGAGGGCGCCAAGTTCAGCGTACCTAAACTGACTATTGAAGGGCGGTAAACGGAGGTCGGATATTCATATCCCTGATCGTCACATCATACATCACAAACTTAAGGGCAGAAGCCCAAACAGCGGCGTGCTGATCTCCCTTGATTCCCTCTGCAGTCCAGATCATTCCCTTTTTACCCGAGATTTTGTCAACGATCCTGCTCATATCACATCCGGCCACATATAGAGATCGGATCTGCATTAAAGACTCGGACACCCAAGAATATTCCTGAGGGGTTGACAAAGGCATTAAAAGGGGTACGTCGACGGCCCCAACCCCGGTGCTGGAATACCCGTCTGTGGCAATCTCAGTATTTCGATTTTCTCCTTCGCCGTCTTCATCGTTTTGGTTTCCATCTTCGCCGTCATCATTGTTCCGACTCTCTTCCCCGTGCTTGAAACCATCCTCGAAATCAGAACTCGTGTCACCAGATCCTTGAGAGTTGTAGCTCCCCTGTTCCTCCCCAGACTGAACAGCTTCAGACGAATCCGACCCAACTAGCACAACGTTAACCTGTCGATTCTCATTTGAAACGTCCTCTACATCTAGCACGTCTATTGGATCTTCGGGGGACTGATCATCATCCTGAAGATGATCCTCCACATCTGGTTCATTTGTTGGAACTTCGGGAGAATGGTCATCGACCCGAAGATCGTCCTCTGCTTGGTCGCTCGTGGGAGCTAAGCCGGATGCTCTTAAACCTCGGGCTCGGCAGGTGCGTTATTGCCAAGACGGTTGTCCTCTGGGATCTCTGATCCGGAAGCCATCAATTTTACTACTTTCAGACGATTATCTGAGGTGACTCTAAGGGTTTGTTTCGTCCTCGTCAGTTCGAACCTGGAGGAATGGGGGCATGCAATGTCAGGATCAAGCGACGTGGTGGGTCCGCGACCAAGTCGGAACCTGACATGACGACCCCCACCCTATGTGAATAAAAGCAGACAGGGGGAGTCCCAGCAAAAACAAAAAAGCAAGGTAAAGATACTAACCTCGTTTACCAGAAGCGCGGCGAAGCCAAATTTCTTTGCGAAGCTTCACGATCTCAACCCACTGGAACGGATGGACTCTCACCACGATATGCTAGCTCGAAAATGAAGTAACGGAAGCTCGAAATGCCAATGTAAAGATCGAAAGCCAGAGCAAAATCACAAACAGCAAAACAAATGGAGGAGGCTGAACCCCTATATATAGTGGGCCAAAGGTCACGAATTGGGCCAAAGTTGAAAAGACACGTCCAAATCAATTACATCACTGACACATGCGTGAAACGATGCGCCATCATTACTCCAGTCGCCATCGAACGACGTGTCCAATCAGCAACATTAAAGACAGGCGCGTAAATCGATGCGCCATCATTAAACAAGAACCTTGAGTCACTCAACGGTCGTCTCTGTCTTGTGATCGCAAGCTCGGCTTTGTGAAGATCCGCGCTGGGGGAAAAAACTCATGTGAGCACAAGCCTGGCTTCGTGAAAGATCACAGCTCGGGAACAAGATCCCAGTCACTCTGAGAAAGGGTCAACAGAACCTTCAGGAATGTAAACTCGGCTCTGGAGCTCGGATAAGCTTACATGTCAAGATCGCCTCACATGCGACCTTACTTGGGGGGCAACTGTTATCTCGGATCAGAACATTGTTGATCAAGACCGACGACTACTTACTATCTCGGATTGCCTACAAGATCGGAGATACGGTACAGAACATATAGTAAAACAAGAATACGTGAATATTCTGACAGATGTACAAACAACCTCAAAACAAGGAGAAAAAAAAGTTTTTCTTTTGTTTATTCTACTCTTACCAAAATAAAAGAGAGAAAAAGTGAACCATATAAACACGGGTTAAATATATTTTTGATTCCAATAAAATTTAGATTTTTTGGTTTTAGTCCCTCAAACTTTTTTCATCAATTTTTGGCCTCCAAGTTTTATTTTTCATCAATTTTAGTCCCTCACGACTTTAATAGCGTTTTTTTATGTTTTATAAACGCTACCAGAGTCGTCTCAAACAATTTGAAGAGGCCTGATTCAAATCTTAAAAATTGAGCCCCTAATTATACTTTTATATTATACATACTAAATTTTGTCATGAATCATATACTAATTTTTTTCATGAACCATATCTAAAAAAATTAAAATGCTAAAGTACCTCAAAACACACCGCTTAATGTCTTACTTTACGTATTTTGTCACGAAATTATTTTTTGTCATCAAACTGGTTATTGCGGAAGGAACTTGGCATATTTGTACATCTAAAATTCTTTTTGAAATCTAAGGGTGTGTTTGGGAGTTTCGATGGGAGGGGAAGGGAGGGCATGGGACTAATAGTGTAAATTCTCTAGTGATGGGGAGAAAATTAATTTATTCCCCTAAACCCTCCCAACCCATCTCCTAGTTTATTTTTGGAGCCCCTCTAAAACCCCCCAAATTTCGAGAGTTTTGGAGGAGTTCCAAAAATAAACTAGGAGAGGGGTTTAGAGGGATAATTTTTCTCATTATCGCTAAAGAATTTACACTATTAGTCACATGCCCTCTCCTCCCCTCCCCTCCGAACTCCCAAACACACCCTAAAGTACTCATTTGGGGGCCCCTAAAAATTGGATTAGGTTGAGGCCATGTGCTATTGCACAGTCCGCACAGCCAAATCACCAGTCATTCCTAATTACTCTATCTCAGTTTTTATCTTTTGAGTCCCACTTTCTTACACCACCTCTTAATGTTTTTAATCTCACATTTAAAACTCACTTTTCTGTTTCCTCTCTCAGTACTCTTATCAACTCAACTATACATTTAATCAAAACAACCACTACCAAAAATACCAAACTACACTTTTCTAAAACTCACTTTTTGATGACAAATATGTCATTCCTAATTTCTTATTTCTTAACTTTTTTAATCACACGTTTAAAACTCACTTTTCTCTTTCCTCTCTCACTCTTATCTTTCTCATTTTTCTCTCTATCTCTCCCCTCTACTCTCTCTCTCTCTCTCTCTCTCTCTCTCTCTCTCTCTCTCTCTCTCTCTCTCTCTCCCTCCCTCCCTCCCTCCCTCCCTCTCTTCACATTTCTATATTTTTTAACTATATAACCTTTTTAATCAAAACTCCCACTATATTTTTCTTTCTTCCATCACTACAAAAAAACACTTATTTGCGAGGGACATTAGCAAGGGAATGTTAGCGAGGGAATGTGGAATGTCGTTCTAGCTCTAGGTTAGCGGCGGAATTATTGGCATTAGCGACGGACTAGTCCCTCACTAATGGTTGGCGACGTAATTAATGACATTAGCGACGGACCAGTCCCTCGCTAAGTGGAGGCAGGAATTTAAAAAATGTAGCACGAAAAACAAGGTGATTAGCGACTGAATTGGTCCCTCGCTAACGTGAATCTGACTGCTGCGCAGTCCTTGGGAATGGAACTAAGTCCCTCACTAATGCCAACTGACAGTTAGCGACGGACCAGTCCCTCGCAAAGGGCGGATTTTGTTTTTTTACTTTAATTAACCACACACCACAAACTCTCATTTCATCTTATCTCTTCTCTCACCTCTTCCCTCTTTCACTGCGAATTCTCTCCACCTTCCAACACCACCACCATGAACTCTTCTCCTCTTCCTTCCTCTCTCTCTCCTACGAATTTCTTTCCTCTTTTTCTCTTCTCTCCACCTTCCACCACCACAAACTCCTATCGTCCATCTCTCTTTCTCTCTCTCTCTCTCTCCCTCTCTCTCTCCTATGAAGTGAACCACAACCACCACCACCACATAGCTCCTCCCACCACCACCACCACATAGCTCCTCCCACCACCACCACCACCGCATAGCTCCTCTCAACCACCACCACCACCACATTAATAATATAATATAATGTTCATTACTAATATAATAATAAATATATAAAAAACAGGTTAAAAAAATTAAAACAACACATAAAACAAGCTATTCAAATTGGGACACGTGGCAATCAGAATTGGGACGCGTGACAGGCAAAATTAGCTAGGGAAACTGATTCACTCCCTAATTAGCGAGGGAACTGTCCATTGCTAATTAGCGAGGGATTCAAATTCCCTCGCTAATGGATTAGCGAGGAGCAATTTAGCGAGGGAATCATTCCCTCACTAATTCCCTCTCAAATGGTGATTAGCGACGTAAATTGGACGTTTTGCGAGGGAAAATTCCCTCGCTAATAACCTTTTTTTGTAGTGCATTTAATCTTGATAAATATCAATTAGCTTCAATTATCAACTATACATTTAATCAAAACAACCACTACCAAAAATAGCAAACTATCATTTTCTGAAACTCACTTTTTGAGAACAAATATGTCATTCCTATCTTTTTTATTTATTTTTGTGGGTCCCACTTTCTCACAACATTTCTTAACTCTTTTAACCTCACATTTAAAATTCACTTTTCTCTTTCCTCTCTCACTCTTATTTTTCTCTCCATCTCTCTCCCCTCTATTCTCTCTTCCTCTCTTCATATTTCTATTTTTTAAAACTATCTATAATCTTTGTTTGGCTATAAAACTATCTATAATCTTATTAATCAAAACAGCCACTACTAAAATCGCTATTTTTCTTTCATCTCTTTCAGCTTGATAAAATGTTAGACAGAAAAACATTTTTACTTTTATAACGGGTAAACATTACATATTATTGGTATAATTTCATTACTTTTGATTTCTTACAAGGAAACATCACACGTTAATGGGTAAACATCACATGTTGGTATGATTTCTTTATTTGTTATAAATGAATATTTTGCATTTGAACTGCAACAAGAAAATACTAGATATCGCCGAAAAACTTATTTTTTATATTTTGTTTTTTAGTTTCAACGAGTAAACATTGTACGTTGTTGCTATAATTTCATCACTATTAATTCTCTATGGTGGAACGTTACTCATTGTCAGAATAATGATTTTATATTCTGCTTTTGAGTTACAACGGAAAAATGTTACATGTCATTGGTATAATTTTATTGCTGATAAAATGTGTTTCTTATATTTATTCGCCATGGAGCTACATTATTCCTACATGATTGGTAATTACCTAACGATAAAAAATGTCAATTGAAAATATTTTAAAGTTATGAAACTTTGTTTCTTATCAACTTGAAAGATTTAGTGTAATCGAATTTTATCTGAGTCTATTTATATAAAGAATACGATGTATGGTGTAAAAGTGTTTACAAAAGAATGCGGACACCATTTAAATTCATAATATTGAATAATAAAAAGAATGTTCTAGCATACACAATTCATGATCTATTTCCATTTTTACCAACTATATCATTTATTTATCATATAATATAACTAGTATTTTACCCGTGCGTAGCCGTGCATATGCACGGGTGATACTGTATCTGTTATAATTTGCTATGAAATTATAAATACGTTGAAAGTTGCAAAATGTAATAAAAAACAGGGAAAAACTTGATAAAAGGCTATATTTTCAAATTTATTAAAATAGTTGTGTTTGAAAATGTTTAAAAAAAGTCGGTATCTTCTTATAATGTTAATAATGGAGTAAAAAAGAAGAAAAATAAAAATGATATTTTGGGTAAAATATGCATCCCCGTTGGCTCTCCTGTTGGCACTCACGTTGGCCCTCTCATTGGCACTTCTGTTGGCGCTCTCGTTACCTCTATCGTTGTCACTCCTGTTGCCACTCCCGTTGCCACTCTAGTTGCCGATCTCATTGCCAGTCTCTCGTTGCCACTCCGTTGCCACATGTTAAGTCATATTTTTCTATATGATTTAATATTGATTAAATCATATGCGTTTAATTAATTTCGTTGCCACTCCCGTTGTCACGTATTATGACTTATTTTTTTCTATATAATTTAATGATATTCAATTATAAAAAAAGTTATTTTGTAATTTTTGGTAGTGATTAAAGTTTTTATACAATTTTCAGTGGTTAATAATTTAATTTTTTGAAAAAAATTAATTTTAAACTTTTGTTAGAGGTACATTTTTTTTTACAATGGATAGTGGTAAAAATGATTAATTTTACCGTTGTCAAAAAAATGATGAATTTTAGTAGTTTGAGTAGATTATAAAAATAGTGACTCATTTTTTTTCAGGAAAAAACGGAATTTTTTTTAATGTTTTCACAAAAAACAATGAAAAAAATTCGGAAAAAAAACAGTTAAATTTAAAAAAACAGTTTATTAAAAAGTACAATTTTAAAATAAAAAAAACAGTCAAAAAAAAAGAAAAACTGACACGCGTCAGTGTGTCAGCGCATCAGCGCTTCAGACTTTTTTAAAGCTGCCAAAAAGCTGCAAATATAAAAAAACCGTCAAAAAAAAAAGAAAAAGAAAAACTGACACGCGTTAGTGTGTCAGCGCATCAGCGCTTCAGACTTTTTTTTAAAGCTGCCAAAAAGCTGCAAATATTTGTTTTTTGGTAGTCATTTTACGATTTTACCCCCAATTTTTGTCAAATGTCAAAATTTAAATACGTCTAAAAATGTAAAACTGCTAGCGTGTGTTTTAATTATATTAGAGTAAAAGTAGATTAGAGTAGATAATATTACTCGTTTTGATGATATACATGCCTTTAAACAAAATTAGATAGATCTGTCAAAAAGAAGAAAAAAAAGAAAAACAAAATTAGATATAGAGTTGAGAGGGGGACCCAGTTCTCAAACATAGGCAACCGTGAAAGCGAAACAAGTTCACCATGGGACCCACAAATTGGACCCCCGCCAAAACCAGAACACTCTCTCTCGTACACACAGAGACCAAAACGTAACAAATACAGAATCTCATTTGTTTATTCAACAATGAACAAAACGCATACCTGTATTTATAATTTTATATTACAATACCAATATACAAAGAAGAAAGAAGCTATGATGATGTTGATAATGTTGATGAACACCACCAACGTGGAAGAATGATTCATTGCTGCCATCACCACTACCACTATTGATTTCTTTCTACTCCTTTACTTCACTTCGCTTCTAACCCAACTTAGTTCATTAATTTCCTCACCTAATTATCTTTTGGATCTTCCTCGGGATCTTCGATACCTGTGTTTTGTAACCATAACATAGATACCCACGTGGATTTTCCACTTCTATTTTTTGCTTTCTGCTGGTATTGGTAAGTTCTATTCTTGATTCTTCACAAAACTTTGTTCAATTCTGTTAGATGCTGCATTTTCTCATTGCTTTCTGATTCTGGGTATTTTGTATTTCTAAAGAAAAACAGAACCTTGGGTTAAAAGTAAAGATTTTTCTCATTGTTTTTGGTTCTATCTTTTTATTGGGAATGTGGGTTTCTTTGTTGTTAATATTTCAGGAAGAGGATATTTGACATTTATTTTGATTTACTTATTGCGTTTATTTTCTGATTTCCAATTGTTGACCTGTGTTGCAAGTTGAATGAATTTTGTGTTTGTGTTCTGATTCGAGTTCTGAGTAGAGGTTATAACTTATGTCATGACATGATATGAATTTATGTTTAAGCATAATATCAATTTCATAATATCATTATATGAATGGTGCACATGAGTATAGTAGATATCCATCATTTTTGCTCACCAAATGTTTTGTAGCAACTCTATATGCATTTCCTTTTCTAAATTAAAATTCATTCACTTGCCTTTATTGTGGTTTTCTGCAATAAATGATTCTGGACTTTGTCAAAATCAAATTTCCATGTTTCTCTGAACTATTAACTACTTGTTGAGTTGTGTTAGGTGCCAAAAAAAAATACTTTTATGTGATTAATTTTGGACTTTTTAGATTTCTAATACCTGCACATATTTTTGGATATTTCTTTACAACTTGTTTAACTGATTTAAATGTTAACATTTCCAGATCAAGGAAGAAACTCTCACAGTATGAACTTATAGGGAGCAAAACTTGCCTGTGTAATATATATGTTATGTTATGCCATGCCATTGAACATACATCCAAGTAATGAACTATTAACCCTTTCATGAGAGTGGTCTAGTTTAGACTTTAGACCTCAGAAAGATAAAATGAAGCAGCAAAGGAGCTCAAAGTCAGCAATGGAAAGTGCTCCAAAAAATGTAAATAAGATGAAAACAAAATCTGTTGTTAATGATCCTTGTAATAATGAAAAGTTGGAAACATTAAGAGAAATTTTTCAGCGCGAAAGTGTAGAGGAAAGTTCAAGTTCAACACAAAGTGAAGAGCTTATCAAATACATGTCTAATTTGCCAGGTTATCTAAAACGTTCTGATAGAGGTAAAAATGTTCAAGAGAAGGCTTTAAATGTTGGGGTTCTTGATTGGTCACAACTTGAAAAATGGAAAAACAAGCAATCATTCAATAGAAGTGAAGAATCAACATCATCATCAAAAGCGGCTACCATATCATCTACCACTTCTAGAAGCCATAAAAAGCTTTATGATAGAAAAGGTTTGCATTCTTCAGGTATCAAGGGAGATTATAAAGAAGCCCTTCATAAAAGTTCCAAACTTTCTTCTCATAATATGAAACAATATCAGTGTTCTGAAACTGAAAAGAGCATGAAGAGTTTGCAACAGCATAGCCTTAAGAAAAAGGAAAGAAATTTAAGTTTTTCTGATAAGGGAGTTCCAACATTAGAACCAAAAGATAAAGGTGTCTCATTTGATTCTCAGAAGAAAATGAGTTCCAGAAGTAATGAAGCCAAGATAAAGATGAATCGGTGGCCGGAGCCAGAAGTTGATGTTGATCAAAAACAATGCCATGGTATGCCAAGAGATATTGTTCTGCTTCGTCCGAGAAAATTTCTGCAATCGCGATTTGATGATTATTTTCAGCTTTCTCAATCAATGACTTCATCTGATGAGAATTTTGAAGAATCAAGCCAGAGTAGTTCCTCATACATTTCCCTTTCTGAGAAGTTTCACACTGAAGATCCTTATTCTGAAACTCTACATTCATGTGTACTTCCTTCTGTGACTGGTCTTGATGGTTCTTCTGTTGTATCGAAGAAACCTGATTGCTCGAAAAAGAAGTCTGGTCTTCAACCAAAAGATACTTGCATCGAAAAGGATGTGTTCGACATCAAACTGAGAAATCAGTGTTCTTTCAGTGATGTGAAGGAATCAAAGGACCATGAAACGGCCGAGAGGGTGAGGAGTAACTCATCCCAAAGTCGGATTGACTTCGGCTTAAATCGGATTGGAAGAAGTTCAAGTTACAAGGAGGGAACTAACCTTCCAAAACTAAGCTCCATGTATGTTAGTACAAAGTCTGGTCCAGTGATATCTGAATCTTCTGTTTGTTTAGATAATTCAAGCAAAGATAAGATAAAGGGTCATAAAAGAAGCAAGTCCAGCCCCTTCTTGAGGTTATTAGACCCCATTAGGAAGCATAAATCATCATACATAGACCATTCATCTGAAAGCAGTTTTAGGACAAGCAATCTGCATTGTGAAGAGAGCAAGGAATCATCAACTCAAGCTATTTTGCAGCTAACAATAAAAAATGGACTACCTTTGTTTAAATTTGTGTTGAACAATGAAAGAAAGGTTTTTGCAGCTACCATGAATAGTTTAGCATCACTTGAGAAGGATGATGGAAGCTGCTATTTCACATTCTATCTTCTTAATGAAATTAAGAAAAAGAGTGGTAAATGGATGAGTCATTGGAGTAAAGAAAAGAAATGTGGATTTGTGTATAATATTGTTGGTCAGATGAAGATTTCTAGCTCTAAAATCACTGATTCAAGCACACGGTGTATGGCGAAAGATTATGTACTATTCGGCGTTGGAATTGACGAAACAGATCCAGGACCAAAAGAGTTCATCAAGAGTAGGGAGCATGCAGCTGCTGTTATTGAGATTCCTTGTGATAGTTTAAGTCATGAAGGAGTTCATTTTATGAAGAAGGAATGCTTAAAGTGTCTCCTTGCAAATGAAACATGCTTTTGCATCTCACAAGAAATTGATATTTTTAGTAGTATCACTGTTATACTTCCAGGTGGTGTACATAGTTCACCAATCAAAGGAGAGCCTTCACCATTGATTCATAGATGGAGATTGGGTGGATTATGTGATTGTGGAGGTTGGGATGTTGGTTGCAAACTTCTTGTTCTCTCTAACCAGAACCCAAGTTCAAAAACCCACCCCAAGAGATTTCAACTTTTTGTTAAGGTATGTTTTCACTTTTCTACATCTACCCTCCTCAGACCCCTCTTGTTGGGAGACTCCCTCCACTTGGGCCGCCCTTTATGCTTTTATTTTTTTACCAGTTGCCACGATTCATGAATATACTCCTTCCATTTCAGTATATATGAATCCTAAATTACCCCTATTAATTCTTCTTGAACATTAAAAAAGGAAAGAAAAGTTGGGAAACTAAAAGTTACTTGCGTGAAAAGAAAAAAGGCGCAACTAATAAGGATAATTTTGGTACATCAACTAAAAAAAGCTTTGATATGCTTATATTTGATAACATGACTATACAGATGTTTTTGCCTATCTACGAAAACCGAGGGAGTATACAATTGTATCCCTCCTATTGGAAACATCTAGTTACTGGAGGATCTGAACCCCCCGACCCCTCTTGGTGGGAGTATCCCTCCAAGAGGGGAGCCTCAGGCACTCGACCACCCTTTATGCTTTTATTTTTCTGCCATTGGCCACGATCCATAAATATACTTCCTTCGTTTTTGCATATAAGCAAAAGGCGGATGTGCACGCCCTTTAAGAACACGTAAAAAGGAAGTATAATTCCTAAATTTCTCCTGTTAATTCTTCTTGAACACTATGAAAAAGAAAAGAAAAGTTATTTGCATTGAGAAAAGAAAAAAGGAGCAACTAATAAGGGAAAATCCGGTACATCAACTAAGATATGCTTATATTTGATAACATGACTATGTAGATGTTTTTGCTTATATACGAAAACAGAGAGGGAGTATACAATTGTATAATTATGGATGTATCCCATTTAATAACATCCATGTCATAAATTTCAGGAAGAAGCTGAGCAAAGTACACCTTTATTCATTTTGGAACCTTTGAAGGATGGACTCTACTCAGTTGAATTCAGTTCAACAATCAATCATTTACAAGCATTCTTTATTTCTGTTGCTGTTTTAAGTAGTCAGAAACTACCAAGTTGCTTGGAAATGAGTAACAGGCAAGGAGAGATCAATAAAGAGCTCAGTTTCAAGAACATTAATGAACTTCAAGAGAAAGCAACTAAAAATTATAATAGAATTCCACCAGTCTCCCCTGTTGACAGAGTTTAAAGTGGAGGTTTTTCTACCATCATAGATAGATGTTATATATTGTATATCTCTTAAAAAGCTGAGGATTATAAGTTGAAGCACTGTAAAATATTTTTACATTTACTTTCTTCTCCCTCTTATAGCAATTCCACTGACATTCCCACTAAAGTGGCTGTTGTGGAAGAAAATGGTGTTCTTATTGTATTATTAATTGTACAAAAGAACCACTGCACAAATACTATCATTTTACAAAACACAATATGAATGAATAAAACTGGCAGGGTTATCTACTGCACAACTTGGTCACTGAAAACAGAACAGGTGAAACTACATAATATGATCTACCAAAGTATTTGAGGCCGTACCCTTCAGAAGTTCTCTCATTTTTTTTGTTTACTGGAGATTATTGATAGTAAGGAATATATCTAGGAGACAGTTTACAGTAAGACTTATTTCTTATAGCATTTTAATAGATAATAATCGTAGATACCTGGATTTTCTAATCATATTTAGAAACTAGGAAATCAATTATGCTTTTTCTTTGTTGTCAAAAAAAATTATGCTTTTTCTTTCATAACAGCTAAACATTCTCTGTACCAATGAATATCAATTATTACCAATATTTGGTTATCAAAATCGCGTAAGAATCACCATCATGAAACATCATACCATATATACAAAAATCGGCTTTGGCTTATCTTACTGAGCACTTTCCTTAGTAACTCTTACTAAACAAATAATAGTCATTGGATTCTCAAACTTTTAATAAAATTTAATATAATGGTTAGTATTAAATAAGAGTATTGTTGTCACAGTTATTATTTGTTTTAATTAAATTAAATAATTAAATTAAATTAACTATTAAATCACGCCCTATTTTTTAGGGACAGTTACAAAACTAAATCAGAATTTGTTTCCACGTTCTTCTCTTTCACGTTTCCTTTTTTTTTTCACGTTCTTCTTCTTGACGTTCTTCTTCTCTTTTCCATGTTCTTCTTCTGCACGCCATTGCATCACGCAAAGGAAGTCGCAAAAACGCACTCACGCAAGGAAATAGGCCACGACGCACACCGTTGATGCAAAAACGGACACCGTTGAACCACGTCATTGAGGCACGCTCTTCCTTTACGCCATTGATGTCTCATTATGCAGGTTGATTTCTTCTTCTTCTCGTTTTCAGGCTGGTTTTGCTACACTTAACCATTGTTATGCAAAAATGTGGTTAGTGGCCACTAACCATTGTTATGCACATGTGTGGTTAGTGACATCAAACCATTGGCATCTAACCATAGTTATGCATATATGTGGTTAGTGGCCACTAACTATTACTATGCACATTTGTGGTTAGTGATATCTAACCATTGGTATCTAACCACATTTATGCATATCTGTGGTTAGTGGGCACTAACCATTGCGAGCACATTTGTGGTTAGTGACATCTAACCATTATGGTACAAATCTGTGGTTAATGAACAATTTTTTTATGTGAAAAAAAACACCCAAATTTTTTTTGATAAAAGATGAAACGAGAGGTGCGAACGAAAAAGAGATGAATTCGTTTCAGTGGTGAGTTCGTTTCAGAAAATACGAGAGAGATGGAACGAAAGTTTGAAGCATGATAGACTGATAGTAACGTTTGATTTTGTTACCGTATCTGAAGTGAAATTTTAGCCAAAAATAACTCCTAGAAAATAGGGATATTGATTAACTATATTTTTAATTATTAGATAAGTTACCTATATACCCATTTAGTAAGAATTACTAAGCATTTCTTTAGTAACGTAAGTCATACTCGTGAACTTGGCAACAGAACCGCTATTGAGACTATATCAACCTAATTTAACCATGATTCTCTCCAATATCAATGATCGTGACAAGACCACGGCCGTGACTTAGAACTTTGGATAAGATTTGTCTGCAACATAAAGCTCAACTCATGTTTGAAAGCCTCATGCTAAAATATGACCCTTTTTCTAGAAGAATGATGGTAAGATCATGGATTAAACTCCAAACCACATGGTAACAGAAGCTCTAATACCATTCATCTCAATGTCTCATTAACCAATTATCTTGAAAGTTTAAACTGTTTGTGAAGGCCCATAAATGGATTTATAATTCTATCAATGTTCAATATTTCTGAAATACAACCAAGTATGCAGAAGTACAAGATATGTATGTGCATAATTTAACCTGTCAAGAGAACTAAGCTGGTCAGCTAAGGCTCATAAATGATTTTATATTATATTTCTATTAATGTCAAATAAAACTCATATGCTGTCATGCCATGTATGGACGGACATTAGATGTCGTGCTTGCTTATCAGTTATCAACCTGCCTCTCTTACGTTTCGTGCGACCTGCTTTGGGAACCAGACCTTAGATTCTGGGTTTTAGGGATGCGAGCGAGCTCGAAAAAGGAGGGAGCGAAGCGGTGCTTGCGAGTGTTCGACGGCACTCATGGTGGTTTTGTACGTGCTCGCGGTGGTTCGACAATATTCGTGGTGGTTTGTTGTTTCAGCGTTTTCGAAATTATACCGAAGAAATTACTGGGATGAGTCGCGGACTAGGTCGCTCTCTTTAAGACGTTTCGTGGCACTGCTCGATGGTGCAAGCAGACTATCAACCACGACGCCCCCAGGATAAAACAGCCCAGTTACGATCATGACTGCACAGTCAGTAATCGCTCGAGATATACACCTCTCAATATGGTTTATAACCACTCAAGAATATGGCTCGTAGGCCACTCTTAGAGAAGAAGAAGAAGAAGAAACGAATATTTATGAGGGAGAAGAGAAGAGAACTCGGAACTGCATCGAGTTTTCGGTGTTTAAAATGAATTGGGGGAAGGCCTCTTTTATAGGCTTCAATAACCGGCTTCGTGCGCAAGTCATGGGACTTCGTGCGCAAGTTACGAATCATGGATCCTTGGCGCGCAAGTTACGAAGGTTCGTGCGCACGTCTAACTTGGAGCGCAAGTTCGCAACGGTTCGTCGAATCTAGTCGGTTCAATGAATCTGGACAAGCACGTTCCAAAAAATAAAATATAAGTTTAATTAATTTCGCAAAAAATACTTTACACCTCACAGCCCAAGCCCAAGCCCGAGCCCGGCCCGGCCGGGCGGACGGACGGCGGTGGCGCGCGCGTGTGTGGTGGTCAGTTAGAGTGCGTGCTTGCCCGTTCACAAAACTGGGTACCCCTTGGGCCCCAACCCAAAGGTGTGAACTTCCCACTTATAAGCACTCTTCAAGTGCTTAGTCCAAGCAATGTGGGACTTTGTAAATTCACACCAATGTTCCAACAATCCCCCACTTGAATTTAAAACAGTTCCAGAAATAGCGTCAAGCGCCTCCATAAGATTGTGCATAAGCAGAGGTGTCGTACGACTTGAACCTTGCGTAGCGGTTAAGATTTAGATTCAACAAGAGTGACTCGTAGTCTTGAACTCTATCTCTAATCGTCGAAACCACACACAACCTTTTCCATAGGTGTATTCTCATATGCCCGTGCGTTTATGGCCCTGCACGTCTATCCCAGTTTAGTGAACGCTCTAGGAATTTCTGCCCAAAATGCCATAGGAAGCGGCCCCACTTCCACATTCACAAAGGTGAGTCTATCAAGAGTACTCCTGTAGCTAGGTACTCTACTCCACATGGAGTATAGATCTCATTAAGAGTTTCTATTATCTCAACCTTACATCGCTTCAGAAATCATGCTTATTTACTTTTAATAGCATGTTCATCTCCTGCCACTTCACAACTTGTTATTACCCATTGAACCTAATTCTTGGGATCTCCAGTCTTTTAGGTCGGGTTGCCATTGTGAGTGACTCATGGTTCTAAAGGCAGTAGTCCCATCTTTTGAGATGTACTTTGGACTTTCTCTCTGGCTAATCCTTTCGTCAAAGGATCGGCTAAGTTCTGATCAGTGCGTACGTGATCCACTCTCACAGCTCCTTTTGTTAGTAGCTCTCTAACTGTGCTGTGCTTACGACGGATTTGTCGTTTCTTACCGTTGGAATAACGGTTCTCTATTTTGCAATAGCCACGGTACTATCGCAGTGGATCAACACAGCTGGCATCGGTGTTTCCCAGAAGGGAATCTTTGCTAGTAGGCATCTTAACCAGCTAGCTTCTTCACTGGCTGTCGCTAGTGCTATCATTTCAGACTCCATAGTGGACTGAGCCAAAATGGTCTGTTTCTTAGATTTCCAGGAAACGGCGCCACCGGCTATACTGAATATGTAGCCACTGGTTGCTTTGGAATCATCTGACAGAGTGTTCCAATCAGCGTCACTGTACCCTTCAAGTACAGCTGGAAATCTCTGATAGTGTAATCCTAGAGTCATGGTTCTTTTAAGATATCTCATGACTCTTTCAATAGCATGCCAATGCTCGATACTAGGTCGACTGGTAAACCTGCATAGCAATCCCACAACATAGGCGATGTCGGGTCTAGTACAATCAGTAGCATACCTTAGGCTGCCAATGATGCTCGCATATTCCGTTTGTCTAACACTGTCACCAGTGTTCTTAAAAAGTTTGACACTTGGATCATAGGGAGAACATGCAGGTTTACAGTCAAAATAATTGTATTTCTTTAAGATCTTCTCAATATAATGAGATTGATCCAAGGAAATTCCTTTCTCGGACCTAGTGATCTTGATCCCGAGGATTACATTAGCTTCTCCGAGGTCTTTCATATCAAAGTTGTTGCACAACAATGATTTCACTTTATTTATGGCATGAATGTTTGATCCAAATATTAGCAGATCGTCTACATAGAGACATATGATAGTGCAAATGTCACTCTCAGTTTTGTAATAAATGCATTTGTCACTTTCATTCACTTTGAACTCATTCGAGATAATCAAATTATCGAACTTCTCATGCCATTGTTTGGGAGCTTGTTTGAGACCATACAGAGACTTGTCCAACCTACAGACCTTGTGTTCTTGCCCATGGACTACAAAACCTTCAGGTTGCTCCATATAGATTTCTTCTTCTAATTTGCCATTCAAAAAGGCGGTCTTTACATCCATTTGGTGTACTTCTAAGTTATAAATAGAAGCCAGAGCAATTAGTACCCTTATGGATGTAATTCTGGTAACAGGCGAATATGTATCAAAGAAATCTATGTTCTCTCTTTGTCTAAAACCTTTGGCTACAAGGCGAGCCTTGTACTTATCAACAGTGCCATCAGGTTTTAGCTTTCTTTTCAGAATCCATTTACAACCAATGGTTTTGCAACCAGGAGGCAAGTCCACTAAGTGCCATGTCTTGTTAGACTCTAGAGAATCCATCTCATCATTTATGGCTTCTTGCCACAAGTCAGCATCCAATGAAGACAGAGCTTCGTGAATGCTAGTAGGATCCTCCTCTAGTGTATAGACCGTGTAGTCGGGTCCATAGTCTTTAGCAACACGTGCTCTCTTACTTCTTCTAGGTTCTATTTCCCTTTCTACGTTGTTTTCAACGCTCCTAGGCACAGGAACCTTACTAGTTCCAGAGCCCCCACTATTTCTTGATTTAAAGGGAAATTTACTTTCATAGAAGTCAACATCGTTTGACTCGATGGTTACTTTTGCATTCAGGTCATAGAATCTGTATGCTTTGCTGTTTACTGCATAACCAATGAATACACATTCATAGGCTCTACTGGCAAGTTTGACTCTTTTTGGGTCTGGGATCCTTACATAGGCCAGACAGCCCCAAGTTCGGAAATAAGACACATTTGGTTGTCTTTTCTTTATCAATTCATAAGGAGAAATTTTATTCCTAGATTTAGGAACTCTGTTCAGTACATAACATACTTTTATTAAAATTTCACCCCACCAGTGTGATGCAGCGCCCGAATTAAGCATAATCGCAACTGTCAATTCGGTAAGGGTTCTATTTTTCCTTTCTGCTTTACCATTCATTTCAGGTGAATATAGTGCAGTCGTTTCATGTATGATTCCATTCAACTTATAAAAGTCATTAAACAACTAGGAATCATACTCAGTTCCTCTATCGCTTCGAAAACGCTTTATCTTTTTTTTTTCAAATTGATTTTCAATTTCCTTTACAAGAATTTTGAACATGTCAAGCGCTTCACTTTTATTTTTCATAAGGTATACAAAAGTGTAGTCTGAGCAATCGTCAATAAATGTGATAAACTAGCGTTTACCATTTCTGGTCAAAGTTCCGTCTAGTTCGCAAATATCAGAGTGTATTAAGTCTAATGGCTCTGATTCTCTAATGACGGATTTGTGAGACGACTTTGTAATTTTGGCTTGAGTACAAAATTCGCATTTATGAAAATCGGTTAACAATAGTTTGGGAATTATCCCTAAATTGCTCATATTCGAAATAATGCGCTTATTGACATGACATAAACGAGAGTGCCAAATATTAAAATCACACAACATATACGCAGAAGGAAAAACTTTATTAAGTTCGACATCTCCAATACCTGCAACAGTAGTGGTGTGAGCGTCGCCCAACAGCACTTTCTTATCATCAACCGCCTTGTATGTTTTAAACATAGCACGGTTGTTGCATACATGGCGAGAAGAGCCAGTATCATTCCACCAGTCATCAGATCCACCAACCATGTTGATTTCAGTAATCATAGCAGTAAAGTGCTGCTCTTCAGTCAGGTTAGCCTGCGGAGCAGGATTGGGCCCGTTCCTACACTTGCGTGCCATATGACCTGGTCTTCCACACTTGTAACAAAGGAATGGAAGAGCAGCTTCATTCTTTGGTTGTGGTGGTGGCTGAGGTTTGGCATTTGGGGACTTTGGAGTGTTCCCATTCTTGTGGTTGCGGTTCTTTTGAATCTGATTACGGTTCTGATTCTTGAAATGTTTGCCAGTTGGCTTCAGAACCGCTCCTGGTTTCTTGTTCGAAACAAACAAGATTTCATCATTCTGATCTTGTTTCCGAGATTCCTCCTCAATCCGGAGTCGGGTAATCAAACTTTCCAAAGAGAACTCTTTGGTCTTGTGCCTGAGAGAATTTTTGAAATCCTTCCAGGCAGGAGGAAGTTTGTCAATAATAACAGCTACTTGAAATTGTTCATCTAAGGCCATGCCTTCAGAGACTATTTCATGAGCTATTTTCTGTATCTCATGTGACTGAGTCTCTACAGATTTATCATCTGTCATCTTGAAGTTGAGGTAGCGGCTCACAGCATATTTTTTAGTGCCTGCTTCCTCAGTGTCATACTTCTTTTTCAGAGCATTCCATACCTCTTTAGCGGACTTGCAAGAGCTGTAATAATCATAAAGATCATCACTCAGTCCATTAAGAATGAAGTTCTTACAGAGGTAGTCATTGTCGTTCCAAAGCAATATCTCTTTGGCTGTTTTAGTCTGATCTGCCTGTTCGGCTGTTTCGTCGACTACTGGAATCTCATCGGTCAAGACATTAGCAACTTTTTTTCATAGTTAAGAAAAACTGCATCTTTTGTTGCCAACGCTTGAAGTGGAATCCCTCAAACCGAAATGGTTTGTTGAAGTCGGAAACAGTGGGACCAGTAATCTCTTCGGTAGTCATGGTTGAAAAGAAACGTCTTAAAATTGTTGTTTCAGCGTTTTCGAAATTATACTGAAGAAATTACTGGGATGAGTCGCGGACTAGGTCGCTCTCTTTAAGACGTTTCGTGGCACTGCTCGATGGTGCAAGCAGACTATCAACCACGACGCCCCCAGGATAAAACAGCCCAGTTACGATCATGACTGCACAGTCAGTAATCGCTCGAGATATACACCTCTCAATATGGTTTATAACCACTCAAGAATATGGCTCGTAGGCCACTCTTAGAGAAGAAGAAGAAGAAACGAATATTTATGAGGGAGAAGAGAAGAGAACTCGGAACTGCATCGAGTTTTCGGTGTTTAAAATGAATTGGGGGAAGGCCTCTTTTATAGGCTTCAATAACCGGCTTCGTGCGCAAGTCATGGGACTTCGTGCGCAAGTTACGAATCATGGATCCTTGGCGCGCAAGTTACGAAGGTTCGTGCGCACGTCTAACTTGGAGCGCAAGTTCGCAACGGTTCGTCGAATCTAGTCGGTTCAATGAATCTGGACAAGCACGTTCCAAAAAATAAAATATAAGTTTAATTAATTTCGCAAAAAATACTTTACACCTCACAGCCCAAGCCCAAGCCCGAGCCCGGCCCGGCCGGTGGGACGGACGGCGGCGGCGGCGCGCGCGCGTGTGTGGTGGTCAGTTAGAGTGCGTGCTTGCCCGTTCACAAAACTGGGTACCCCTTGGGCCCCAACCCAAAGGTGTGAACTTCCCACTTATAAGCACTCTTCAAGTGCTTACGTTTCGTGCGACCTGCTTTGGGAACCAGACCTTAGATTCTGGGTTTTAGGGATGCGAGCGAGCTCGAAAAAGGAGGGAGCGAAGCGGTGCTTGCGAGTGTTCGACGGCACTCATGGTGGTTTTGTACGTGCTCGCGGTGGTTCGACAATATTCGTGGTGGTTCGACGGCGATATGCCATCATAATGTTGTGTTGATTCGCTATTTGCTGTGTCCAATCCAGTTTAGAAGTTTTACTTGTGATGTTGTGAGGTTGAAGCATAGACTTGCTTGGTTTTGGTGGGGTCGTTACTTGGTGTTGTTTATGGCCAATGGGTGCTTTCTTTACAATCTGATTCTCCGTAGGTGGCGCTTGAGGTGCTTTTGTTTCAAGGTGGTTGTAAGTTCCATTTGTGCTAGATATCTAGGTGTGGTCTTTTTCTTTGTGGTTGTTGCTTCGGTGTTGCTATTGTAATGCGGTGTTTGGGCTTTGGGGTTCGGGTTATCAGGAGTTGGGTGGTGTGATTTGTTTGTGTTTATATATCTGGTGTCCACTTGTTTAGAGGTTTGTCTTTATTGGCTTTTTGTATCAAGTCTATGGAGTTAGTTAGGTGTATTGGTGTACTTTGGCTTTCCCCACCTTTTATCCTAGTCATCGCATTTTACCTCTGCTATGTGTCATCAATGAATCTATTTTAATTATCAAAAAATCAATGAATCTACAAGAGATACCATATTTATCGCCTCTAGATATAAAATACAGATTCAGACTGCAGAATAACTGAAAGTGAAATATTAATTTACCCTTAGTAATTTCACCATATCAATATATGTTCCTAACTATTTCCCTTGGGAGGATCTAGCTAGAACAAGAGTAAGATGATAGTAGAATGAGTATAGAGAGTAGAGAGTAAAATCGTGTTCCCTTCATTAGCCTCAAGAGCGTCTTTATATAGTACAAGGGCAATAATGAGTAATAAATGCATATCCTAGCTGTTACAGATTTGGGGGCGCAATTGTAGGGCTTTTGACTTGACCGTTTTGTCTTTGACTTTTCCTTGGGAGTTTCATGTTTGACTGGTTCATTTCGCACTTTGACTGGCGTTTGTTTTTGCGCCCCCAGAAATGCCTGTTGTGGGAGTTTTGTCTTCCCTTGCTATATAAGAAGGGGTTAGGGTCTTCATTTTTGCTATCCATGGCTTTTCCTATTGTTGCGATTCTTTGTGGTGTTGAGATCGCTCCTCTCTTCTTGAGTCTTCTGCACAACCCCATCAAGCTTTGGCGCGTTAGGGTTGTCAGGAGATTCAAGATGGGGGTTGTTGATCTTCGTGAGTTGTGGATATTTCCTGGCGACGCCTCTGTTCGAGGTGTTGGGGCTGCGTAGAAGACTCAAAATGTGGCATCCCTACATGTTCAGGTTGCCACTTGCTAGAGGTGGTTCATCAGCTGTTCGAGGAGAGCTTTGCCAAAGGTATTGCGAAGGGTCGTCGTATGTGATGCCCTCTGGCCATATTAGCAGGCAATCCTCGAGCTATCATTTGTGACGCTTCCGAATTTTCCAGGCAGGAGCTTAAGGTTCATCTGCTTCGTCTTCAGTCGGTTGAGAAGGCTTGCAGAGACTTGCCGATTTGACACCGGACCTGCGCAATGGTGATCAAGCAGAGAAAAGACTCGGCCCAAGTGGACCTTCATAGAAATGAATAAATGTTAATTTTTTATTACTTTGTTATTGGTGCGTTGTATTCACCGTCTTTGTCGGAAAATCCGTGTGAAAATAATTAAGGTTATGAATTGAAACGTTAAATAAAGAGAATCCACTTCATATCATAAAAAATTAAAGAGAATTAATTTAGGCTTGAGTTGGTCATTGTGAACGAGACAACTCAAAATTGCAATTGTTAAAGAGACCCCACGGTTCATTAACCACACCCCAAACATAGACTTAATATGA
This sequence comes from Astragalus membranaceus, assembly GCA_039519185.1. NCBI lineage: Eukaryota > Viridiplantae > Streptophyta > Magnoliopsida > Fabales > Fabaceae > Astragalus > Astragalus membranaceus. The sequence continues at coordinate 99,823,597 of CM076854.1, forward strand.
CTAAAGTACCCCTGCTCTCACATCTCTTTCCTCTTCCATTTAGGCTATGTTTTGATATCTTAAAATGATCGTAGCGAAGCTTTATGAAGGTGTTTTTAGTCCATTAGTTGAGTACTTTATGACAACAACAACAAAATTCTCATTCCACTTTTCAACCAAACATAGCCTTACCATGAACAATATTTTTTCAAACATCCTCACACCTGTTTCCCCTCTCCCCCTAATGCTCAATGTCCCTCTCTGGTCTTTCTCTTCGCCCCCTCCCTCTTCATTATTCTCCAACAACCTTTTTTCCCTCTTCCAAATTAAGTAGCTTCCTTGATATCGAAAAAAATAACAACTTCCTTCTTCTCCATAATAACTGTTTTTTTTTTGCCTTTTTTTGCAATTACTATGTAATGTAAATAGGTTATTTACCATACCTAACATACCACCTTCCTTCATTTCATTCGACTCCATTCCATGACATACCACCAATTTTACTAAAGTTAATATTACCGGCATAGATGTGAGTACTACACACTCCTTGTAGGGGGGGTGGAGCTGGTGGAATTTGATCTTTCTCTCTCCCCACTAACAAGAAGTATCATTAATCCACTAGTACTTGTCATTGAAAAAAAAATCCTACACATTCCTTAATAAGCTGGTGCAAAAGCAATTTATTTCAAGGAGTTAAGAAAACGGGAACTCTATATATCTTCCACGTAACGTTTGTGGTCGCGTTTCTTTTTGGAATTATATCCAACCTTCATATCTATCATTATCACCCCCACACCCAAGTGGTTTACCACTTTATTTGGATAAATAACAGGAACTAAGCCACTTCTACTACAGGTACCTACAAACATGTGAGGAAATTAAAGAACATTTGTTGGTCTTGTTTTATTGTTCTTTGGTCTTACGTGAGAAGAAAAGAAAATTCTTTATCAACTTAATATTTTCATGTATTTTACTCAATACATTAATGTATATTGTCTTTGAATAACTGTATGTAAATTTTGTTAAAAAAAGAATAAAGAATAAATTTAACTAATTCGAATCTTATATTACTAATTTGCATCTTATATTCTTTACCAAAAAAAAATCTATTGTTAATGATAGGTTGGTTTTCTGGTTTGAACTTTGAAGGATCTAAACGACCGATCAATAAAAGGTACATATCGCATATGCCCCACATGAAGATTAGCACAATTCAAATTTCAAAATAATCAAAGAGCCAAGTGTGGGGGCTTGACCAACGACCTTTGACGTCGTCAACTCTCTCTATAAAGGAGGCTATGACCAAAGCTTCCAATTTTTGTTATGACCAAAGCTAGAACATGTGGTACTCTAATTTTGGAGCGTAATTTTTAACACGTTAATATGTAAAACCAGTGGCTTAATCTGCCTTAGGACACGGGGTCAACCCGGTGCTCTGGGTTCGATTCCTACGGTGGACAAATTCGGTGTTGGCCAGTGCGAAATTTGATCTTAAGCATGAGCAGAGATTAGTCGTTCGTTGAAAGTGTTGGGACACTCTGTGGGTAGCCAGCACTGGTCCGAACCAAAAAATATGTAAAACTAGTATTAAACGGTTTCAAAAATTTCTTAGCATTACAACGCTTCATATGTGACGAATCTGTGTTAAATGGTTTATTAATGTAACTTAAATGTCACCGGGTTCTCATATAACACATATATTTCTTAATAACCGATGTTATATGTTATTTCCCGAATTTTAATTTGTTGAAACCCTATATTTCATTTTGCGTTGTACTCTTTCCATTTGTGCTTTCTTCGTATGCTCTCTCCACTTTGTGCTCGCTATTGAGAATGCACAACTCAAAGAAGAAATTGAGCATTTGTGCTCTGTTTCACTGAAATGAGAAATGAGACTAATTACATTTATAGTGCTATTGTGCTACTTATATATACAGTGGTTCAAGCACAACTAACCATTGTTAGCTTGTAACCAACTCTAACAAAGCTAACTATATAATTAACTGATAAAACACACTATATTAACTTAATTAACAAAATTAATTAGAGTGGTAACTCTAATGGCCCTCCTCAAGTTGGGAGGTATATGCAAGAACTCTCAACTTGCTGTACACGAGGGAGAGCTTTTGTTAGAGGATCTGCAAGCTGTTTAGCTGAGGCAAGTTGCACCAATTTTAGGAATCTCGATTGCACGTATTCCCTAATGAAATGTACATCGATATCAACTTGTTTGGACCTTTGGTGGGTGTGCGGGTTGCTAGCCAATTGGACAGCTGATTTGCTATCACAAAAGACCATAACTGATGAAACAGAAACATTAAACATACGCATGAGTTGTTTCAGCCAGAGTAACTCAGAGGTAAGTGATGTCAAGGCCATGTATTCTAGTTCAGCAGAATATCTTGCCATTGTTGTCTGCTTCTTGGATTTCCAAGCCACGAGAGATTCCCCAAGAAAGATGCAGAAACTTGTAGGGACTTACTGGAGATCTGGCAGCTTCCTCAATCATCATCAACAAAGGCAGTGAGCTTTAAGGATGAGTTAGTGGGAGGAAAATTAACCCTTATCGGGAGTCCCTTTCAAATACCTAAGGACATGGTGCACAACGTGTAGGCATGGCAACAAAACCCGTACCCGTGGGTACAAACCCGAACCCGCCTCGATTTGACGGGTTTTCCCCGATTTGACGGGTTTTCCCCGCTTTGGGGACGGGGCGGGTAATGATGATATAGATCCCGACCCCAAACGCGCCCCAACTGTACAAAGTTACAATATTACCCCTCTTATATTAGAAATCCTCCACATCTCAACTAAACCCTAAATTTCTTTGTAAGCGCCAACGCCTCCCTCTTATATTAGAGGCTTTGATCTATGCTACAAATTGGTTATGGAGTAACGAAAACAACTATATGGTTTTAAATTGTTTTTTCAATTTACATATCTTAAGAAATGACAAATAATTATGTATATAGGATCCGAGAATGCGGATGGGATGGGGATCCCCGTACCCAAGGATGGGGATTAATAATTCATCCCCGTTGGGTTTGGGTAGGGGAACGAGGAGCTATATGGGATTCAGGGATGGGGATGGGGAATGCAAAACTCGTCCCCGCCCCGCCCCATTGCCATGCGGGTAATTTTTGTGGGTACTCTATGGGCATGAGCTCAATTGCCATCCGTACCTGTGAGACAGATCCAAGATTGAACATTTGTTTGCTTTTGTAGTTCCGGAATGAAATATCTAGTCCACACAAAAAGTTTCAAGATTTCTGTCTTTAAATTTGAAGAATTAATTGCCGGAATCCCTCTCATGGCCTCTTAAGAAGCAAAAGAGAATTCATAGAATCCTCTTCTGAGAGAGGTGATTCCCCATTTACCAATAGAGCTCCAAAGAGCTGTATATTTTTCCTTAATTTCTTGAACTTTAAGAGGGCTATCTCCATTTGAGTGAAAATTTTTCCCATGAAGATTGTAACACCCTAAAATTATTTAATTAATTTAATTAATTAAGTAATTGGGGATTTTATTTGAAATTATTTGATATAATGTGATTAATTAGAATTTTATTTATTTGGTGGTATTAGGAGGGAGTGGAGGCGCCACTTGCATGACTTGGGCTTAAAGTGGAAAGCCCAAGCCCATGATCCACAATGTAGGCGAAGTGGTTAGCTAGTTGGGGGGCTAGGTTTTTGGTGGCCATTCGCGAAAACAAGAGAGAAAACGCAAGAAAGAAAGAAGAATAGCGTGAGATAGAGAGAGAGCAAGGAAGGGCGCCGTAAGGAGAGAAGAGGAAGAGGAGAGAAGTCGCAACCAAGGAAGAGCGAGAACGTGATCTTGTTGCTGTGGTTCTGTACGTGACTATCTCCGGAGCCTCCGTTCTTCAATTTCGAGGTTAGGGGAGCTCTATCACTCTATTTAATAGTTCATATGATGAGTCCTAGATCTAGGATTAGAATAGAGTTCTTGATGCATTGTTGATGTTGGATTTCATATTTAGATGTATGCATGATTCTTGATGCTTTCTTGATGCTTTGTTGGTATTGGCCATCATATGTATGTGTGTATGCGAAGTGGGATTGATCATGAGACTGAAATTTTGACATGTATGCGTTGTGTTGGTAAATTGTGACATTCGAATTATGGGCTTGAAACTGAAATTGTTGTGTTGGAATTACTTGTGTTGTTTGCGAAATTGGATGGATGGTGAATAGGCGCCTAGGGCGCCAAGGGGATAGGGAAGATAATGCCAATTGAATTTTTGAGAAATTGATTGAAATATGTGTATGTTTAGTTGCTGGGAAAATGTTGAGGTTTTATGATTTAGAATTGTTAAGAAAACAATTTTCAGTATTAAAAAGCGTTTTGGGAAAATTCTGGATGTTGCTGCTGGTTTCTGGGCGCTGGGCGCCTATGCTGGGCGCTGGGCGCCTGTTCTGTGTTGTTGTTGCGCGTGGGGGCGCGCCTGGGCGCTAGGCGCCCGTGTCATGTGTTGTTTGTTGCGCTGTGTGGCGCGCTGTTGCTCCTGGGCGCTGGGCGCCTGTGCACTTGTTGCCTGGTTGCCTGGGCGCCTAAGGCGCCTGTTCCCTGGATGTTGCCTAATTTTTCCAAAACTGTTTTTATCATAACTTTTGACTTAGACGTCCGTTTTGAACGATTCGAAAAGTGTCATGAAGCTTTTTACGTTGTCTATTTGTGGGTTCAATTTTTAAAATGAAAAAGTGTTAATTTCTGACTGTTTGTGGGCGCCCAAGTGGCTGTCCCCGGTGGTCGTCCCAGTGACATTGGAAAAATGACGTGGAACTCTTTAAAAATCCCTTTTGGTGTATAAATCACAGTTTTAAACACGGTAGTGTCAAAATGACTGTTTTGCCCTAGTGGCCAAAGTTAAGGATAATGATGTGTAAATGACGAGGATGCCCTTGGTGGCTAGTCAAATGACTGTTTTGCCCCTAGTGGCCAAAGTTAATGATAATGATGTGTAAATGACGAGGATGCCCTTGGTGGTTAGTCAAATGACGTTTTTGCCCTCAGTGGCTAATGTTTGAGTTAAGTGATGATTATGTGTAAGTGACAATTGGGGCCTGAGTGGCTAAGTGAGGTTAAGGTCTAAGTGGCCTAGTGATGTTGTGTGATGATTATGAATTTGACAGGTGCTGTGCTCCGTGCGAGCAAACAGGTAAGTGACGGGTCACATTGTTGACTGTGATCTGAGTAATTGTGTGATTTTGTGAAGTGAGTGGTGCATGTCATAGAGTCTCATGCCCATATGCATAAAACCCAGTGATGTTTTGAGGCCTGAGTGGCTAAGTGATGATGAGGCCTGAGTGGCTAAGCGACGTTTTGTGAAAAGGTACCTTCATGCATATACCCGCGAGTGGGTTGCATTTCATAAATCTACATGACAGGAGATGAGTTTGTACATGATGTGAATGATGACTGTGATGTGGATGTTTTGTGTATTGGATGCTGATTATTCTAGTGCGTAGCCTATGATTAGTGCTTATCATGTTTTCTATTATATAGACTGAAATGATGCTCACCCTTTCCTGTTTGAATGTTGCCCTCGTGTTGGTAACGTGCAGGTGATTCCCAGTGAAGGTATTAGCTTCACTTTTCGAGTCGAGTCGTCATGCTCTGATACGTAGCACTCAGGGGGGATAATGAACTCGGCCTTTATTAATGAATTTTGATTATTTTGTCCATGTGGACTATTTGGTTATGTTTTACAAATTTCCGCTGCGTAGTTGTTTGTGTTATGAGAAGTTTTATAAGTGACGTTAACCATGAGGCTTGAGTTTTTGATATTGTGATGTGCTACGTGGACGTATTAATTTGAGTTAAACTGTTTTTAAAGTTGGATAAGCGACGTTTGATTTGAGTACGTGTAACATTTCCTATGAACGAGATTTTTCAAACTCTGATTTTTATAAACAAAGTGACGGGTAGAAAGGGGTGTTACATTAGTGGTATCAGAGCAGTTCGGTCTGTCCGGCCGGTAGTTGAGTCGTCGTGTTGAGTAACATTGAGTTTGTTACTCGTTTCTGAATTCTGTTTTCTGTTGCAGTGCTAGAATGGCCAGACGAGACGACGCTGCTCTTGCTGCTGCATTGCAAGCTATGGCTCAGGCGATGCAGGGTCAGCAGAATGCTGGGGATAATGCTGGTTTTAGGAGTCTGACAACCTTCCAGAGGGAGAATCCGCCCACCTTTAAGGGCAAATATGATCCAGATGGTGCTATGGCTTGGCTGAAGGAGATCGAGAGGATTTTCAGGGTGATGAACTGTACTGTTGAGCAGAAGGTCCGCTTTGGTACCCATATGCTAGCCGAGGAGGCCGACGACTGGTGGTTGGCTACTAGGCAGAGGTTAGAGGCTGTGCAGGAAGAGATTACTTGGGAGGTTTTCAGCAGGGAATTTCTGAGAAAGTATTTTCCTGAAGACGTCCGCGGGAAGAAAGAGATAGAGTTTTTGGAGCTGAAGCAGGGTGGTATGTCTGTGACTGCCTATGTGGCAAAATTTGTGGAGCTAGCCAAATTTTATCCACATTACAGTGAGGCTACAGCTGAATTTTCTAAATGCATCAAATTTGAGAATGGGTTAAGGCCTGATATTAAACAGGCCATTGGTTATCAGAAGATTCGTGTGTTCGCAGATCTGGTTGACAGTTGCAGGATCTTCGAGGAGGACAGTACTGCTCGCTACAAAGCTACTTCTGAGAAAAGGGGCAAGTTTCAGAGTCGAAGCAAGCCGTATGAGGTTCCTGCGGGTAAGGGTTATCAGAGAGCTGCTGGAGGTAAGGGTTCTGGTGGGGGAGATGCCCCTGCTAGCATCGTCTGTTATAAGTGTGGCAAGCCTGGCCACAAGAGTACTACATGCAGGTCGGATGACAGAAATTGCTACCGTTGTGGTAAAAAGGGTCATATGGCAGCTGAGTGTAAAGTCAAGGATGTGGTGTGTTTCAACTGTGGTGAGTCTGGGCATATCAGTACCAAGTGTACAAAGCCGAAAAAGGAAAGGTCTACTGGGAAGGTATTTGCATTGGCGGGAGAGGAGCCTGATGATGATGATGGTCTGATTAGAGGTACGTGTTTTATTAATGGTACTTCTCTGAAATCTCTTATTGATACTGGTGCTACCCATTGTTTTATATCTGTTGATTGCTGTAAACGATTGGGTCTTGTTTTATCTGCTATGTGTGGGGATATGGTTGTCGATACTCCTGCGAAGGGGTCGGTGATTACGTCCCAGGTGTGTTCTCAGTGTCCCGTGTCGATCTTCGGCAGGGACTTTATTGTGAATTTTGTATGTTTGCCATTGAGAGGTCTGGATGTAATCTTAGGCATGGACTGGTTAGAGAATAATCACGTCCATATCAACTGTCGTAGCAAGTCGGTTAGTTTCGGTGAAGGAAGTTCGGTTTTGGTGTCTGCTGATCAGTTGAAGAAATTGAAGAAAGAAGGAGTTCAGTTATTTGCGTTGATGGCTTCGTTGTCTGCTGAGAGTCAGGCTGTTATTGAAGAACTGAAGGTAGTACGTGAATTTCCCGAGGTTTTTCCTGATGAGATTCCGGGTGTGCCACCGGAGAGAGAAGTTGAATTTTCGATTGATCTTGTACCTGGTACGAGGCCTGTGTCTATGGCTCCGTACAGAATGTCGGCGTCGGAACTGTCTGAGTTGAAGACGCAACTTGAAGAATTGCTTGAGAAGAAGTTTGTAAGACCGAGTGTATCACCGTGGGGAGCTCCGGTATTGTTAGTGAAAAAGAAAGATGGGAGCATGAGGTTATGTGTGGACTATCGTCAGTTGAATAAGGTAACTATCAAGAATAAGTATCCGCTTCCGAGAATCGACGATCTGATGGATCAGTTAGTGGGTGCTCGTGTTTTCAGCAAAATCGATTTGAGGTCCGGATATCATCAGATTAAAGTAAAGGATGAGGATGTTCAGAAGACAGCATTCAGGACAAGGTATGGGCATTATGAGTATTCTGTGATGCCGTTCGGTGTGACCAATGCTCCTGGTGTATTTATGGAATATATGAACCGTATTTTCCATAATTACCTAGATCGGTTTGTGGTAATCTTCATAGATGATATTCTAGTTTATTCTAAGTCAGATGAAGAGCATGCTGAGCACCTGAAGTCAGTGTTGGAAGTTTTAAAAGAGAAAAAGTTGTACGCTAAGTTATCGAAGTGTGAGTTCTGGCTGAAAGAGGTGAGTTTCCTTGGGCACGTGATTTCTGGAAATGGTATTGCGGTTGATCCGGCAAAAGTAGAAGCAGTGTTGGAGTGGGAGTCTCCGAAGTCCGTAACTGAGATTAGAAGCTTTTTGGGTTTGGCTGGGTACTACAGGAGGTTCATCGAGGGTTTTTCCAAGTTGGCCCTTCCATTGACTCAGTTGACTTGCAAGGGTAAAGTTTTTGTTTGGGATGCTCGGTGCGAGGAAAGTTTTATGGAACTGAAAAAGAGATTGACGACGTCGCCTGTTTTGACGTTGCCTAATCCAGAGGAACCGTTCGTTGTGTATTGTGACGCTTCGAAGATGGGTCTCGGTGGTGTGTTGATGCAGGATGGGAAGGTCGTTGCGTATGCGTCGAGGCAATTGCGGATTCATGAGAAAAATTACCCTACGCATGATTTAGAGTTGGCTGCTGTGGTATTTGTGCTTAAAATTTGGAGGCACTACCTTTATGGTTCAAGGTTCGAAGTGTTCAGTGATCATAAGAGTCTAAAGTATCTGTTCGATCAGAAAGAGTTGAATATGAGACAGCGTCGGTGGTTGGAACTCCTGAAGGATTATGACTTTGGTTTGAATTATCACCCCGGCAAAGCTAATGTCGTGGCTGATGCTTTAAGCAGAAAGTCCTTGCATATGTCGGCAATGATGGTGAAAGAATTAGAGTTAATTGAGGAATTCAGAGACTTGAGTTTGGTTTGTAAGATGACACCTCGCAGTGTCAAGCTGGGAATGCTAAAGATCGACAATGAATTCCTGGGCAGCATCAGAGAGGCTCAGAAGTCAGATGTTAAGTTAGTGGATTTAATTAATGGGGTTGGTCAATCTGAGGATGAAGAATTCAAATTGGATTCCAGTGGTGTGTTGAGGTTCCGGGGTAGGATCTGTGTTCCTGACGATGAAGAGATGAGAAAGGCAATTTTAGAGGAAGGTCATCGTAGCAAGTTGAGTATCCATCCTGGAGCAACGAAGATGTATCAAGATCTGAAAAAGATGTTTTGGTGGTATGGTATGAAGAGAGATGTGGCGCAGTTTGTGTATGCCTGTTTGACCTGTCAGAAATCTAAGGTAGAGCATCAGAAGCCTGCAGGGCTAATGCAACCGTTGGAAATTCCAGAGTGGAAATGGGATAGCATAGCAATGGATTTTGTGACGGGGTTACCGAATACAGCTAAGGGTCATGACGCTATTTGGGTGATCATTGATAGGTTAACGAAGTCTGCTCACTTTATTCCTATTAATATCACTTATCCGGTGTCGAGGTTGGCCGAGGTATATGTCAAGGAGATTGTGAGGCTGCACGGTGTTCCGAAGAGTATTGTGTCAGATAGGGATCCGAGGTTCACTTCCGAGTTTTGGAAGAGTTTGCAGAAAGAATTGGGTTCTAAGTTAAAAATGAGTTCGGCGTATCATCCCCAGACAGACGGTCAGTCAGAGAGGACAATTCAATCGCTAGAGGATTTGTTGAGGGCTTGTGTTTTGGAACAGCGGGGTTCATGGGATTCATATCTTGCGTTGATTGAGTTTACCTATAACAACAGTCACCATTCCAGTATCGGGATGGCACCGTTTGAAGCATTGTATGGTCGAAAGTGTAGGACGCCATTATGTTGGTATGATTCGGGAGAGAGTGTAGTTTTGGGACCGGAGATTGTCCGGGAGACTACGGAGAAGATCAAGATGATCCGTGAGAAGATGAAGGCTTCGCAGAGTCGTCAGAAGAGTTATCATGACAAGCGGAGGAAGGATTTAGAGTTTCAGGAGGGTGAGCATGTGTTCTTGAGGGTTTCTCCTATTACCGGTGTTGGTCGGGCGTTGAAATCGAAGAAGCTCACTCCTCGATTCGTTGGTCCTTATCAGATATCCGAGAGAATTGGAAATGTGGCTTATAGAGTGGCTTTACCGCCAAATCTTTCGAACTTGCACGACGTGTTTCACGTGTCGCAACTTCGGAAGTATGTTTCGGATCCATCTCATGTGATCCAAGTGGACGATGTAGAGGTGCGGGATAATCTCACTGTGGAGACGATGCCCGTAAGGATTGAGGATCGTGAAGTGAAGGCGCTTAGAGGCAAAGAGATTGCATTAGTGAAAGTGGTCTGGCTAGGAGCTGCCGGCGAGAGTATGACTTGGGAGCTAGAGAGCAAGATGCGCGAGTCCTACCCAGAGTTGTTTGATCAGGTAAATTTCGAGGACGAAATATTCTAAGTGGGGGAGAGTTGTAACACCCTAAAATTATTTAATTAATTTAATTAATTAAGTAATTGGGGATTTTATTTGAAATTATTTGATATAATGTGATTAATTAGAATTTTATTTATTTGGTGGTATTAGGAGGGAGTGGAAGCGCCACTTGCATGACTTGGGCTTAAAGTGGAAAGCCCAAGCCCATGATCCACAATGTAGGCGAAGTGGTTAGCTAGTTGGGGGGCTAGGTTTTTGGTGGCCATTCGCGAAAACAAGAGAGAAAACGCAAGAAAGAAAGAAGAATAGCGTGAGATAGAGAGAGAGCAAGGAAGGGCGCCGTAAGGAGAGAAGAGGAAGAGGAGAGAAGTCGCAACCAAGGAAGAGCGAGAACGTGATCTTGTTGCTGTGGTTCTGTACGTGACTATCTCCGGAGCCTCCGTTCTTCAATTTCGAGGTTAGGGGAGCTCTATCACTCTATTTAATAGTTCATATGATGAGTCCTAGATCTAGGATTAGAATAGAGTTCTTGATGCATTGTTGATGTTGGATTTCATATTTAGATGTATGCGAATTGATGTATGCATGATTCTTGATGCTTTCTTGATGCTTTGTTGGTATTGGCCATCATATGTATGTGTGTATGCGAAGTGGGATTGATCATGAGACTGAAATTTTGACATGTATGCGTTGTGTTGGTAAATTGTGACATTCGAATTATGGGCTTGAAACTGAAATTGTTGTGTTGGAATTACTTGTGTTGTTTGCGAAATTGGATGGATGGTGAATAGGCGCCTAGGGCGCCAAGGGGATAGGGAAGATAATGCCAATTGAATTTTTGAGAAATTGATTGAAATATGTGTATGTTTAGTTGCTGGGAAAATGTTGAGGTTTTATGATTTAGAATTGTTAAGAAAACAATTTTCAGTATTAAAAAGCGTTTTGGGAAAATTCTGGATGTTGCTGCTGGTTTCTGGGCGCTGGGCGCCTATGCTGGGCGCTGGGCGCCTGTTCTGTGTTGTTGTTGCGCGTGGGGGCGCGCCTGGGCGCTAGGCGCCCGTGTCATGTGTTGTTTGTTGCGCTGTGTGGCGCGCTGTTGCTCCTGGGCGCTGGGCGCCTGTGCACTTGTTGCCTGGTTGCCTGGGCGCCTAAGGCGCCTGTTCCCTGGATGTTGCCTAATTTTTCCAAAACTGTTTTTATCATAACTTTTGACTTAGACGTCCGTTTTGAACGATTCGAAAAGTGTCATGAAGCTTTTTACGTTGTCTATTTGTGGGTTCAATTTTTAAAATGAAAAAGTGTTAATTTCTGACTGTTTGTGGGCGCCCAAGTGGCTGTCCCCGGTGGTCGTCCCAGTGACATTGGAAAAATGACGTGGAACTCTTTAAAAATCCCTTTTGGTGTATAAATCACAGTTTTAAACACGGTAGTGTCAAAATGACTGTTTTGCCCTAGTGGCCAAAGTTAAGGATAATGATGTGTAAATGACGAGGATGCCCTTGGTGGCTAGTCAAATGACTGTTTTGCCCCTAGTGGCCAAAGTTAATGATAATGATGTGTAAATGACGAGGATGCCCTTGGTGGTTAGTCAAATGACGTTTTTGCCCTCAGTGGCTAATGTTTGAGTTAAGTGATGATTATGTGTAAGTGACAATTGGGGCCTGAGTGGCTAAGTGAGGTTAAGGTCTAAGTGGCCTAGTGATGTTGTGTGATGATTATGAATTTGACAGGTGCTGTGCTCCGTGCGAGCAAACAGGTAAGTGACGGGTCACATTGTTGACTGTGATCTGAGTAATTGTGTGATTTTGTGAAGTGAGTGGTGCATGTCATAGAGTCTCATGCCCATATGCATAAAACCCAGTGATGTTTTGAGGCCTGAGTGGCTAAGTGATGATGAGGCCTGAGTGGCTAAGCGACGTTTTGTGAAAAGGTACCTTCATGCATATACCCGCGAGTGGGTTGCATTTCATAAATCTACATGACAGGAGATGAGTTTGTACATGATGTGAATGATGACTGTGATGTGGATGTTTTGTGTATTGGATGCTGATTATTCTAGTGCGTAGCCTATGATTAGTGCTTATCATGTTTTCTATTATATAGACTGAAATGATGCTCACCCTTTCCTGTTTGAATGTTGCCCTCGTGTTGGTAACGTGCAGGTGATTCCCAGTGAAGGTATTAGCTTCACTTTTCGAGTCGAGTCGTCATGCTCTGATACGTAGCACTCAGGGGGGATAATGAACTCGGCCTTTATTAATGAATTTTGATTATTTTGTCCATGTGGACTATTTGGTTATGTTTTACAAATTTCCGCTGCGTAGTTGTTTGTGTTATGAGAAGTTTTATAAGTGACGTTAACCATGAGGCTTGAGTTTTTGATATTGTGATGTGCTACGTGGACGTATTAATTTGAGTTAAACTGTTTTTAAAGTTGGATAAGCGACGTTTGATTTGAGTACGTGTAACATTTCCTATGAACGAGATTTTTCAAACTCTGATTTTTATAAACAAAGTGACGGGTAGAAAGGGGTGTTACAAAGATGATTTTTAAAACTCTCTAGACCTGCTAGATATTCCTTTTCCGGAATCTTGATTAACATTTCATCTCCCTTTATGCAGGGTTGTGGCAGCTGGCTCATTGGAATATTACAGGCATCGGTGCCTGGGCAAAAGTATTTCTTTGAGGACTTAACGAATAAAGTGCTTGATGTGACACATCATTGAGAGGGAAATGAATCATTAAGAGATGCTGATGGCGATGCCAGGCATCTCCAGGGTATGCTCACGTTCAGTTTTGTCATTGAAAAAACGAACGCAAATCATTATTGTGAAATTTGAGAATGTTGTAGTTTTGTTGCTTGATTCTTGGAAAAAATCTTTTAGTCCTCTAATGAGGTGTAGTTTTATGAGTGGAAATGTAACACCTTAAATTTCAACCGTAGAAGATATAAAAGAGCGCTAACATATTATACAATCAGAGATGCAAACCTGCTTAAAAATTTGGACTAATAAAAACTTAGAGGGAATAAACCTCCTCAAAAGTTCCTTGCAATAAAATTTCCAGAATCCGAAACAAGCTACATAACGGATAATATGATATTACAGTCGATAAACCATGGATGTACAAATTCAAAAGTAGGGTTTACATTACATCATAATAACTTTGACTATGTTGTCAAAGATTTCAGTCTTGGAATACTACTTTAATACATTTAGGAAAAATCTAAGCAAACATAATATAATTGATCCGAAAGGATCCCTCGATAATCTAAGCAACTACATCCGCAGCTACTTCTCCTCGATTTGCTTTGCTTTGCCCAGTCCATCTGAAAACACCACAATTAAAACAGTGAGATTACAAATCTCAATGAGTTCCTTTGCGACCCCTCACATTTCCTCTCTGTGTTTCTTAATTCTATCGTTTCCTCTTAACCTCTTATCCTCTTTTTCCTCTTGTCCTCTTTTTACCTCTTATCCTCTTTTTACCTCTTTTTACCTCTTAGCACAACCCGAAAGATTAACTTACTTAATCTCAACGGAGAACCCAACTCGTGATAGCTATACTGAGTAATTCTAGGCATTGGCTTATGGGCTCATGACTTCCCGCCACCAAGTGTGCTTTTAACCTCTTGGGATCGTCATCCCCCTCGTATATTATGCATTTAGATTAAGTTCTTTAATCATTCTCACTCGGTATCTCTCTCTCTCTCTCTCTCTCTCTCTCTATATATATATATATATATATATATATCGATACACATAAACTGTAATCATTTTAAACATTCGTATGACACTAAATGCAGGTCAAATCAGTCAATTCCAATTGAGATTAACTTATATTAAGGTAAGAATAGGATTAATTAAGCATTGACATCAAATCGGAATGGTTTTGACATAGTTTGAAATGGGGTGGCAGAAACTCACGCACGGTCCGGGCCCCTGGGCGCACGGTCCGTGCCACCTGTGCAGTTTTCAAAATTCAGTTTTTCCTCGAAAAATTCCCATTCTGTTTGTTCTAATACTTACCCCAATCTATACCTTAACTCCTAATATGTCAAAAACAGACTCAATTACAGCCATAAGCACATTTCAATCATCGATGGTAACTTGGATTCACATAACAACAACATGAGCATGCAATTTCATAAAAACAACCCCTAGTTCATCAAACCAGAATTTCAAAGGTTCCAATCCAGAATCCAAGTACATGCAAGTTTTATAAACTCATAATACACTCACAAAATCAACATGCATTTCAATCAAAACACAAAAACGAATTAGGAACTCACGTGCAAGCACTGAATTCGACTAAAAGCAAGAAAATGGAAGTCCTAGGCACACTCCAAGCTCCCCCAATGCCCAATTTCGAACCCCAGCCTCCAAATCCACTTCTTGGCTCTTTAAAATTGAAATTAAGCTTCTGAATGACCCTTGGAAACCTCCTAAGATGATATGCAACTCAGAAAATTCAAACTCAATCCAGTCCAAGTTCAAAAGGGTATTTCGAAAATGGGAAAGAATGGAGTGGAAGGAGACGAACTAGCTGAGTTCTTAAGCTCTCATCCTTTCAAACATGATGAAATAAACAAGAGTAGAAGGAGGGGGAGTGATTTTTCAGATGGTGTTTTTCAAGTTGAGATGAGGGTTTGTGTTTCTCTCATGTCTCTCTCTCTCTCTCTCTCTCTCTCTCTCTCTCTCTCTCTCTCTCTCTCTCTCTCTCTCTCTCTCACTTTGAGGTTTTTTGTTCTTTTTGAAAAATGAGGAAATGAGGAAATAATGGGTGTGGGATTCAGCTGATGGTTTGGAACTTAGGGTGTGTTGTGTTTTATTGTGAAATTCCCTTATTGCCCTTTTACTAATAAAAATTCTAATGACTCCCCTAATAACTCAATTATTCCCTAATAACCACTTTTATTTAGCCAAACAAGCACTCAAGTATCATATTTAGGCAATCACTCATGAACTTATCAATCAATAATCAATCCAAAAATAATTAAATTATGTAATAACACTTAATTATCAAACTAATTAAAATAATTATTTTGAGGTGTTATAAGAAAAATCATAACTTTTCAAAATTAAGTAACTTAATAAAAAAAGAAAGATAACTCAAATTTTATATCATGTAAGTCTAGTTTAATTTCAAAAATTCATTCATTTTATACACCAATTTACTGTAAAAAATAAAAGAGAAATAATTTATTAAATCAAAAAATAATAATTTAGTTATATCAATATCAATTGGTAAAAAGTTGGCTCATTCCCTACAAGGGTGGCGGTTCAACTCCCGCTGCTGACGTGAGGCCTCACAGCCCCCAGAGCCGAATTCACCTAAACTTTTTGTAACAAAAAAATATCAATTAATTAAATGAAATTATAGAAATAATAATAAAAATAAAATAATATTAAAATGAATTTAACTAATAGGAATTAATTGACTATTAAAATTAGTTATCTAAAATAATTGTATATTATTTTTTTAGTCATCGACAATTTTGTCATTTCATAAATAAGCAACACTATTTTCTCTATTTCTCTTCGTTTTTCTTACTCCAAATAATACCGAAATCTATTATGCTTTTTTTTATAAGCAATGTTAGTGGGGGTGGGGGAATGTTAGTTTCTGGGGTTTGAACCCACGACCTCTTTCTTGTGCACTCATTCGATATCCATTAGCTCGCCAACTGAGCTAACTACTTGGGATCCAAATCTATTATGCTATTTCCCACCTATTTCTCTTTTGTCTCACTTACTCTAACATATTTTTGCTCCACAACTTCTGTTCTAGACCAAACACGTCAACTTTTTCAATTAAGTGATTTTGGTTTCTCCATTTCACTTTCTCCAATTTTTGTTCTCCAATTTTTCAATTTAACAATTTTGGCCTACATTATTGGTCTCCACTTTATGAAAATCCAAGATTCTTGGAGCCTTTTTGTCAAAAAAAAAAAAGCTTTTGGAAACCAAAGTGGAAAAAATTAATGATTATGAGAGATCAAAAGTGTAATTGAATATCTGTGTTGGTGTTTGCTTTAGAGGGGAAGAAGCCAAAATTTACTTGTGGCTCATATCATGGTTGTCAGACTCGAGAGTCTACATAGACTCGTGAGGGGACCGTAGACTCGACTCGTAGACTCGTAAGAGTCTATGAAAAAAAATTACACTAAAAAAACTGTAAAAAAAATTACTGCTGTGTCAAAAATATTTAATCATAAATCAGTGAGCCTGTGAAATATAAAATTTAGGCTAAATATATATTTTGGCCATTTATCTTTGAGGTTGTGGTCACTTTGGCCCTTTATCTTTTTTTTTCTCATTTTAGACCCTCATGTTTTTTGTGTGTGTCATTTTGGCCCCTGTCGTTATGTTTATGTTTTTTTAGGCAAATTTTTAAGGACGAAAATGAAATCAATTAAAAACATAAGGGCCCAAAATGAAATCAATTAAAAACATAAGGGACTAAAATGAAATCAATTAAAAACATAAGGGACAAAAATGATAACGGCAGAGGCCAAAATGACACACAAAAAAAACATGAGGGTCTAAAATGAGAAAAAAAAAAAGATAAAGGGCCAAAGTGACCACAACCCCAAAGATAAAGGGCCAAAATATATATTTAGCCTAAAATTTATCAAAATAACCTATTTATAATTAGCAAAAGTAAATCCAACATTCCAAATTCTATCAAATTTAGCACCAACTAACACAAGTATTCCAAGTTTAAACATTCCAAAGCTCCTATCAAATTAGCAAAAGTATTCCAATTAACACCATCATCAGAATTAGCAAAAAAGTATTCCAATTAGCAAAAGTATTCCAATTAGCAAAAGCTCCTATCAAATGGCTTCAAACATCCAAAGCTCCTACAAAATCTTGTCCATCATCAGAATAGTCACCAACATCATCAAACTCTGCTCCGGATGAAACATTATCTTCATCTTCAACATTATCAATATCATCAACCATTGGAATCGGATTGCTTGACCATCCATCTAGTTCAACATTAGCTTGCTCAACATTAGTAGCATCAACTTGCTCAACATTATCTTCAATAACATCCTCAGTTATCCATTCATCATCGGATTGAATGTCTTCAAATGGAAGAGCAACACTTTTTCTTGTTACTCTACTTTTTAACTTCAAATTATACATGACAAAGACTAAATCATTCTTTTTTTTTTGATGCAGCCTATTTCTTCTCTTTGTATGAACTTAAATTAATAAACCAAATTTTCAGGATTACAATTTGCAAAAACATTAAATAAAATTAAGTTTATAAGTAATTGAAATCCATAAATTAATAACTTAATTACCATTTCAAACGAACTCCAATTGCGCTCACAGCCAGATGAGCTACCAGTCAAGCTTAGAACGCGAATTGCAAACCTCTTTAACTCCAGACACCCATCTCCATAGAAGTCCCACCATTCTGCGGGAGGTTTGTAACCGACTCCATACCTCCCAATCATGTCACACATCTTTGCAAACTCCACATTTTTAATACAATTGAAAGGAATAGCACTTGTATACATATATAGCTACCTGGAGATCAACCTCTTCCTTGAAATCCCTTTTCATCACTTGATTAATGGTTTTTTGAACCGCATTAGAAGAACCAAAACCAATTTTGCCTTTTCCTTTTGCAAATGTAGAAATTATAGATTTCCCTTTCCTTTGAGATGAATCCACATCCACTTCCACATTTTGAGTTTCCTCACCATCTTCTTCTTCCTCCTCCTCAAGGTCAATCAACTTTCTTTTTCTCAATGCCGCTTCTTTAGCCTCCGCAATCGCCTTCAAACACAATAATTTAACTTCTTCCGGTATCGAAGCGCAAGGTTCTGAATCTTCTCTAGTACCACCCAGATGATGTTTAAATCTAGATATTCCTCCACTAACAACCTCAAAGCAATAGTTGCATTTGACCTTTTTACCATTTCCTAGAACATCGGTTCCATATTTCCATCCAATATCAGTCCGATTTCCCGCAGAATTCTTTCTTGTTTTTGCTTTGGGAGCAGTAGTAGTGCGAGTGGTAGTGTTCGGAGTGGTTGTATTTGGATTGCTTGAAGACATTATGTGTACATGCAAGAGCAACGAACGACGACGCAGAGCAACGAACGAAGATGCAGAGCAACGGCGACGCGGAGCAACGAAGCAACGAACGAAAACCCAAAAATGGCAGCAACATAGCGTAACGAGCAATCAGCAAGAAACGAAAACCCAGAAACTCGTTTTGGTTGAAACTTGAAACGAAGAAGAAGAATTGATGAAGGAGGGGTTTTCGTTTTGGTTGAAAACTTGAAACGAAGATGAAGAAACTCGGTGGAATGGATGAAAGAATGAAAGGGCGCGTCTAGGGATTCACTAATTGAAAAGCCAAAACGACTGCGTTTTGAGCTTTTTTGCTGAAATTTAAATTAAACCCTAAACTCGGTGGAATCGCTTTAAAATCGCGAGTTTGACCGATTATATGCGAGTCTGTCCGAGTCTAACCGAGTTTACAGAAATTACGATTCAGCATGGAATTTGACTCGTTTTGGGTTGGTAAACTCGTAAACTCGTAGACTCGTACGAGTAAACTCGCGAGTTTGACAACCATGGCTCATATCAAATATTTGTGTTGGTGTTGGTTTGTCTTTGGGGTGGGAAGAGACTCTAGTTTTTCACCGCCTTCATGGTGGAATAATGTTCTTACTTATATTAACAATTATTAATTACATATTGTATTTGTGGTTTTGAGCATCCCTAATGCTCATATCAATGAATCATTGTTTATCAAGAAAAAAATGTAATTAAATAATATGAAGACCAAAATGACCGTAGTGAAAAAATTGAACAATCAAAATCAATAAAAGTCAAAAAAAAAAAACTAAAATTACTAAATTAGAAGAATTGCAGAACCAAAAAATATAATAAACCTTTGGTCAAAAACAAAATACAATAAACCTAAGCAAAACAAAATCTATGACTTTGATTTGATCCACTTTTTAACCTACGTTTAAGGCAGAAAAAACCGTGTGTAAAAAAAAGGCCGGAACAAACCTCATAACATTTTTATGCGTACATTGAAAATCACTGCGCAACCGTTATAAATTTGCAGGCCAAAGCCGGAGGATACGAGAAGATCTGCAACCACCACCTTCATTGTAGCTTTTTTTGACGGCTTCTAAATCTTTGTAGCTACTAGCCCTAAAAAAACATTGTTCCTATTTCCGAAAAAAAAGTGAAAAATCTTAATTTTTGTTTGTTTTTATGAAAAATGTCCTTTATTTTTTGACACACAATGTTGTGTATTTTTTGCTAATAAGTAATTTACCAAATCAGAGATGAATGATGGAATTAATACCGAAAAATAAAAGTTGAGATGAAAGAAGAATTTATAGTTTTTGTTCGTTTCATCGTGTGTCAGCAGTTTCCTAGTAAGAGAGCGCCCCACAACATGAGAGAGAAAGTGTGAAAGTGAGAGAACGTGTGTTGGTGGCGTCAAAGGAAAAGAAAGTATGTGTATCTATTTTAGTATTTTGCACCTTTCTCACCCCTCCTTACCTTCCATTCTTTTTCCTTTTCCATCCTATTCAAATTCAAAATCATCATTGAAAAATCAAAATAAAATAAAAAGTGCCGGTCATTAATTGACTCTATATTTTGTCAAAAATTTAATTGACTCTATACATTTGTTAACTGATGAAAAAAACTCTATAGATTTGTTAGTACTCAAATTTAATCTTGCCATTAGAATAGGACTTAACTTATTTTTCAGCCCAGCTTTGGATTAACTCTAAATTAGTCTGAATTAATAAAAATCAAACCAGAAATTGAATCAATGAGATCTTTAGGTAATAGTTCAATCACTTTAAATTCCTCGAACATAAATGAAACCACAGCCAAATTACTGAAATGACCGAACCGTAAACAATGTCGGTTGATGATTTAATTAGTTAGACCACTCGATTGATTCAATTTTTAAATAAAAATGCTAGATGTTACGAAAAATTTTACAATAAAGAGAAGAATGGTATATGGCAGCATGCAACACTGACAAATGATAACTACTCACTATCCCATGTATTGTTAGTTGTTGAAGGGTCAAATGCCCTATTTTTGTGTATTTTTTTTTTATCGCAAAAATCTCTCTTAACAAATAGTAATGCTTATTTTTAAAACACACGATTATTTTACCCTAAACACCCATGTGGGGACTATTTTACCCCAGACATGGAAGTGGAGTAAAGACTTTTTTCATAATAAAAATAATAAAAAATCATATCTTTTTAATTATTATTTTTATTTAAAAAATGTGAATATAGAAAAGGCAAGTTGGGTTGTATGTATATATATAGTGAGTTGTATTCTCCTCCTCTTCTCAACTGTCTCCTCCGTGTTCAACTCGCGTGCATTGCAGTCAGACCCAAGCGAGAAAGGAAGAGAGAATCAGAGAGGGAGAGAGAAACCACCCAGAGAGAAAGAAGAGAGAGAAAATCTTTTTTCACCATTGCAATTTGAGAGAAAGGACCCTTTTTTTCGTATTTGAATAACTGGGCATTTTCTGATCATCATCATAATCATCATCTTCTTGGTTCTCTCGATCTCAATCTTTCTGGGTTTCACTTTTTCTCCTCAGATCCTCTTCAATTTCAAAATCAGATTTTTTTTTGAATTCCTGGTTGTATTGTCTTATTCTCTTCGATTCTTCTTTGTGGGTGCGAGTATTTTCAAGAAAAGATTCAGTTTTTCATAGTTGGAAAGTGAAAAAAAAGAATCAATTCTTATCTGGGTTTTGATTGATGCGATTATTACAAGCAATGATGTTGACCTTTTGAAGTAATATTATGGGTAGTGGTCGTTACTCTGTTACAACATCATCATCCTCAACAACATCAATAACATTAAAAAACATGTCGTTTTACATTGGTCGCGAGGCTTCCAAGGTTCGTTTTTAATTCCTTCATTTTTCTACCCTTTTCATGTTATTTCTTTTCTTTTTTGTTAATTTTAATTTTAATATGTGTATGTTATTTGCAGCTATGGAAGAGAATTTGCGCAGAAACAACCACGGAAATCAACCTCCTTGCTGAGAATTGGAAGTACCTTCTCGCTGGTCTAGTTTTTCAGGTTTTTTTCCATCCTTTTTTTTTGATAATTTTTTGGCTACCCTTTTATGAAAGAATGCTAAGGTTCTTTTATTTTCCTTTTCTGTATAGAGAGGTTAAAGTAGTTTTCACATTTGGTTGTGGGAACTTTACTTGAACGTTACAAAAAGTTTTTTTTTCCTTTATTAGGACCAATGTTTAATATTTTGGTGTTATTCACTATGCGTTACATTTTGTGGATTTGGCATTCAATGCATGCTCAAAATTGATCAATTATTGCTTCACAAATGAATTGATGATTGCTGATACATCATATGAGTAACGGACACCCCTTATTTATTACATCTTAACTACAAATTTACTATGTCTCTCTGTTTTCCACAATGATCAAAGGGGAAACCTTTAATTATTTTTTTGTGTTTCAGAAAAGGAAAAGAATTTAGAATGTAAAATTTTACATCTTTGTCTTTACGTTATTACCCATGAGGGGTATTTGTATACTGTATAGTACATTATGTTATGTTACTGTTTAAATTTGACATACTATTGTTTTTCTTGCATCATTGATATCTCAATCAAAATTGAACTGTTTCTTTGCAGTATATTCATGGTTTGGCTGCTAGAGGAGTTCATTATTTACATAGACCTGGCCCTACACTACAGGATCTTGGATTCTACCTTCTTCCGGTTGGTAACTGTTTTTCCATTCTCTCACTTGAAAACAAAAACTTTCTTCCATAGGATTGTATTTTGATTTTTTTAATGTCGGTGTCTGTTACAGGAGCTTGGTCAAGAAAAAGCTTACATTAGTGAAACTTTGTTTACCGTTATCTTTTTATCCTTTGTCCTTGTAAGAATTCTCTCCCTGCCTCAACTTTCATTTACTTACTTCCTATGAAGCACAGACACGGACACGACACGGACATGCAGAAACCGGCTTTAACCCGATAAATTCAAGTAATATTGAAGTGTCAGTGTTAGATATGTGTTCAACTGGAAGTGTCGGTGCTACAGAGCTTGCTTCTATATGAAGTTCTAATCTCCATTTAGTGTCATGATTTTGATGAAGTTTTGATTGTATGTTTGAATTTGTGTTTTTGCAGTGGACCTTCCATCCTTTCTTATTCAAGAGCAAAAAGATCTACACAGTACTAATATGGTGCAGGGTTCTATCTTTCTTAGTGGTGAGTCTTTTATTATTGTCTAATTCATTTATAACACTAATTGAACTTGTGACTGCTTCTGCTTAGTGTTAGAAATCGAATTGCAGTTTGTTACTAATCTATGTGAGTCTTTTCTGATAAGTTTGGCTCTTTTGTTGTTAACCGCAGGCTTCTCAGGCTCTTCGGATAGTGACATTTTATTCTACGCAGCTGCCTGGTCCAAATTACCATTGCCGTGAGGTATAATCATTTGTGAATTCCTTCTTGCTCGTCACTTGCAGTCTAAATATACATTTTCTTTCTCAGCTTGCAAGATTCCTTATCTCTCAAATAACTTCTTAACTTGTGTTATGCAGGGATCTCCACTTGCAACACTGCCTCGACCGAAAAGCGTTGCTGAAGTCCTCTTGATTAATTGTTAGTATACTATTGTTTTGTAGTTGTTTAACTTCGGTGCCTTTGTGGTTGTTTTGGTGCTCATTTGTTTTTTCTACGTGCAGTTCCTCGAGGCGTGATATATGGATGTGGTGATTTGATATTTTCATCACACATGATCTTCACTCTAGTATTCGTTAACACATATCAGAGATATGGCGCACGAAGGTAAATTGCCTCACAAGTTTCCTTTATATCAGTTTGGCTCATCGTTGTCCCATGTTTACATTTCAATTATGACTTAACCGTGATTATTTATGAACCGCACAGGTGCATAAAGCAGCTAGGATGGCTTCTTGCTGTGATTCAGAGTTTTCTGATAGTAGCATCTCGCAAACATTATACAGTTGATGTAGTTGTTGCCTGGTAAGAAACATTTTTTGATTTGTAACGATAAAATTGTGGTCCATGTTGTTTATTATTATTATTATTTTTTAACTTTATGTTTTGATCCTTCGCAGGTATACTGTTAATTTGGTGGTATTTTTTGTTGAGAAGAAATTACCTGGTATGTACATTAGGACATAATAATTATACTATGGTTCAGTTTTGTGTCTTTTACTATTTGCTGTTATGCTAACTTAGTTATTCTACAGAATTGCCAGACAGAACAGCTGCAACACTGCTGCTACCAATGAGCACCAAAGACAAAGATGGCAGAACCAAAGAAGAGAACCACAAGTTGTTGAATGGCAATTCTGTTGACCCTGCTGATTGGGTATGATATACTGAATCTACGGCTGATTCTAGGGTGTTCGTCTTTAATAAGGGTACTCGGTGTTCCCCTAACAAGTAACAGGGGATCACTAACGTACCCTTTCTAGCAGGTTATCGTAGACGGGTGCAACTTATCTCTGGTGACTGGAATTTTCGAGTAGGAAAAGATACAATGAATAAAATTTTATTCATCGTATCTTTCTTTCTCCTATTGGAAGATTCCGAACACTAGTCACAAGAGAGGATTTGGATTAAATGCAGTTGGAAATATGTGCAGTCATGGAGTTGGTAAGTCCGAAGCTGTCCGATTGAGATCATAGACAGTCCAGATTTTAAAAGTAGTTTTTGATTTTTGCTTAATAAAAAATTTCAACTTTGAAATCTGGATGGTCTAATCAAGATCAAACGGTACTGAACTTGTTGAATGTTCTTACGACTGCATGCAGTTCCGACTGCACACAACCAGTATCCCACATGAGAGAATCTTTATCAACCTTAGACTTGGTTGTCTTTTCCTTTACTTTCTCTCATTTCCTTTATGTGATGTCATGTCATTGTTTTATGATATGGACATAACATGGGTTATTGGCACTTTGTTTCAGAGGCAGAGAACTCAAGTAAATGGCAAGATACTAGAAGATGGTCATGCGCACCATGCTGACTCTGCAAAGAATGGTGCATAGATATATGAGCTTGGATCTGTTGTTGCAACATTGTCATTGGAAAGCCACAACCTTCAAATTAGTTGATTTTGTTACTTGATAATATTAGTGGCCTGATTTGTATTTTAATTGATTAATTAATCACATTGTAACTGGGTTGTGCTTTTCTTAACATATTGCAGCCCTGGTTCATTGCCATTGTTTAATTGTTTTAGCATCAGTAGCTGCTGTAGAAATTTTTCAATTCTTATTGCCTATATTTTGAGTTCTAATGTGCAGTTTTTCCATTGTAGCTTTTTTGTGTTTTTTATCTTCATGATTGTTACATGGTGAGAAAATTGTATCAGTAAAATGTAAATAAGGTTTTTGTCAAAAAAATGCAAATAAGCTTGTAATGTAAAATTAAATAATTTAATATATACTTTATTTTAACCAAAAGGGTTTGGCATAGTAGAAGTGTGTACAATGACACTTCACAAAATTAAAGCTATGCAACAAGTATCTTGTTAGAGCCGTAAAATTTTCTCTCCACAGTTTTAATCTAAAAAAAAAGTAATAATTTAAAAGAAGAATTGTTCTGATTTGTATAGAATAATAATTGTTTTACACTAGAATCTTATTTCTTGTACAAATCATTTTTCCTTTTTAGCTTTCCCTAAAATAATTTAAGGTCTTGAGACAGCTATAGTGTTATTTTACTGGTGGTTGTTGAGGGTGAAAAAGGACTAGCTTATTGATCAGAAACATCGTAGGGGATTTTTAATGTAATTAATTATTATTTTTAAAAATTAACCGTTCATCAAACTTGTCCTAATAATACTCATTGTTGAGGGTAAATAGCCTAAAATGACGACTTGGTAGTTATCAAAGGTTAAAGAATCTAGAATAATTTCTTAAATTTGAAACGGTAAAAAGTGAGGTGGCAAGCACATGGTGCTATTATTACGACACATAATAAGGTCATATGAATTGTCACCATCTTATGCCTCAAATACAGTTCCGTTTTTTAAGCTCAAATTTACTCCAAGATTTCTGTTTCAAAGATAGACCAGTCACGTGCATATTCTATTTTTCACATGGGTCACCCACTTTTTTTCGCCAGCCTATACGTTACTCAAAACACCTTGGCTAATTATACGAGGTACATTGCTCTTAATGTTATGTAGATCACCAACAATGGATTGGTGTTTTGTGTTTTGGGTAATGTTTGTGGTCAAAACATGCATTGTTGTATCTTAGGTTAGATTATTATAGCATAGCATTGCGGTATTAGCTGCATGATTAAAGGTAACTGTAAATATATAGTCTCCTATATATGGTGTCACTATTAATGGCTCCTATAAGTATTATTAATAGATAATTATAAATCTTAGACGTTTATTTGAATCTTCCGTGTCACTATTAGAACAATGTTAAGAGCAATGTTTTAAAAACCGGATCGGACCGGCCGGTTCAACCGGTTGAACCGGGAACCGGACCCCCGGCCGGTTGGTTCAACCCCATTTAAACTGCAGTCCTATTGAACCGCCCAGAACCGGATCGAACCGGGGAAGAACTGAGTTGAACCTCGGTTCAACCGCTTTGAACCGGATATTGAACCGCCCGAAATACATTTTTTTATTTTTAAATTTACTTTTTTCTCCAAAATTTAATATTTTTTATTTTTTATTTAATAAATTACTCATCCGGTTCAACCATGATTGAACCGATTGAACCGATTGAACCATAAACCGGAGGTCTCGCCGGTTCGATCTCCGGTCCGGTTTTAAAAACATCGGTTAAGAGTCGCAAATTTAATAGACTCGACAAAAATACTGGTGGACTTTATTATATATACTTGTTTTCTCTCTCAGCTCTATAAAATCAACGCCTCACAATATCTCTTGGCATCACAAAATCACAATTTGGTCAACTGACAATAGCATACTAGATCATCGCTAAAGAGAAATTTCACCTACAAAATAAATGTAATGCTGATTCTTGGAAGCTACCGCATAGGATGTATAATTGGTTGCAGAGATATTTGAAATAACCCCTCTATAAACAAGCTTGTCCAATTTGCTACTTATCCAAAAGTAATTACCAGGAAAATTGATTATAACTCGAATCACGAATTTGTAGCTTTTGCTACGAAAAGTAATTTTTACTCTAAAATTTATCATTCATTTTACTTTCATGTGAATTCATCTAAATACAGATGACTTTCATTCAACTAATTTTTATTCACAGTCAATTTACAAAATCAATCATAACACAACATAAGAGATAAGACACACTTTATATATTTTCTATTATTCATACGATACAAAACATGCATGGGCAAAAAAATATTTTACTTTATCCATATTTGGTAAAATACGACCCTGAATAAACAATATTACTAAATGTTTCATGAAAATTTTCCGTGAATCTGACAGGATCCCCAAGGAAGACATCAGACATATGTCCAGCTTTCTAAAGGTATTGCTGCTTTAGATAATGATAAAGAGCCTTGGAAGCAAGTGGCCCATGATGCCAAGACAAATTCCTTAGTTGTCACTAACTTTTTCTATTGATATTATTACTTGAATTCTCAATGTAGAACATATCTAGTATGGCCTTGCAAAGTGTTTGTTAAGGTGGATATTTTGTGGTTACTTGGGTTCAAACCCAAAATCTCTAGTATTTTTTGTAGGTAAATTTACGGGTGGTATATATTTGACACTACGTACAGACCAAAAAAATACAATGTAGAACAATGGTAGCTGTATGTATGAGTATGTTTAATTTCATATATTACAATTTAAAGTTTGTGTTATCTTCTTTTGATGATATATTAACTGTTAATTATATTACAGGTAAGCTACATAATGCGTGTGGATGTTGCTTTTCTGTACAATAATCATATAATGTTCCAGATGTCCCACATGCACATATCAACGATGCCATTTTACTAGAAAGAAAAAAAGTGGTACTAGCGGATTTTAAGCTGGAAAAGTTAGTCAATGCAGAAAAGAGAACCTACTCATATTTGTGACACAAACATGCACACACAAACAAATTTACAGAGAAAGAGTGCAATAATAGTGAAGATATAATAGTGATGCAAGACCATCATTGGGACATGTATGTCTACAACCCAACTAACAACCATGCATGTACTGCTCTTTTCATCCATTACAAAGGGTCCCTTTGGTCTCCATAATGGGGGTTACAATAATATCTAATTATGATCATCATGTACTCTAAATTGTATTAGCTCGTTATTGTTACTATTTTCTTACTCTCTCAAGGTTTTAAAAAGAAGTTTGCGATCACAAGCTGAGTCGTGATATTATGGTTTTTGATATCATTGCGACTACAATGCACTTACGATTGAGTTCGCATTAGATCGAAACACACTCTGCAACATTAAGAATGGTGATGCAATCACAATTGTCCTCTCCCCAATTTTGAATAACAAGAAGATCGACTTAACATATAGCTTCCTACTGATATGTAAGCACTAAGCAACTCTAACATTTGTCTCAGGACATTAACCTATAACCTTAAGATTTTAGGAACAAATGTAACTCAAATATCTTATAAATATAAAATATATAAAACCCAAGTGGTATCATGTATACATATATGCCGAAATTCACACATAAAAGATTATATTCACGAATCTATCACCTTAAGGTTTTACTGATAAAAAAAGCCACCTTAAGATTTTAAGAACAAATATGGCCAAAACCTCTTATTACTCTCTAGTAAAAATACAAAGATAAAAAAACCCAACAATGAGTAAAGGTATTCGCTATATAGTTAGTACTTAGTAGTACTGACGGATCCAGAAAATTTAAGTGTGGGGGCTATTGTAATATAATTCAAATTAGCCAATATACTTAGTTCAGTTAACTGTTTTAGCATATTAACCAATGTGTGGTTAATTGATGATTAGGTGTATAAATACTTGTTACTGTTGTAAATAATAAAAGAGGAGTTAATAAAATTTTTCTGTTATCTCTCTCGGTAGTTAACTCTCTCCCTTTCCCTCAAGCATTCTCCAAGAAGTCATCACCAAGAAGTGAATCAGTTTTCCAACATTTGGCACCAGAGCTATACGATCCACGGCGGCGTACGGCGGTGAACAATGGCGGCGCTAAGAAACAACGAGCAGATTCCGGCGAAATTGCCAATCTTTGACGGCAACAATTACGAGAGGTGGACGGCACAGATGAAGGTGGTGTTTAGATATCAAGGTGTTCTTGATATCATAAACACCGGTGTCGTGGCATTGGAGGCGAATTCCACAGAAGCAGTAAGAGCAGCGCATCACGAACAAGTAAAGAAGGATGACAAGGCGATTTACTTGATTCATCAGTGTGTGGACGCGAACGTTCTTGAGAAGATCATCGAGTATGAGACTGCGAAAGAAGCGTGGGACGTGCTCGCCACCACATACACCGGAGATAGGCAAACGAAGAAGGTGAAATTGATGGCAATGAGGCGTCAATTGGGGCTTTTGCAAATGGAATCCAATGAGTCAGTGGCCAATTTCGTAAACAGGTTAGTTGTTCTAACCAATCAAATGAGGAGCTGTGGCGAAATTGTATCTGAATCTATGAAGGTTGAGAAGGTACTCACTGGATTAACCCCAAATTTTGATGGAGTTGTTTCTGCAATAGAACAAGCTAAAGACCTAGATACATTGAAACTAGAACAATTGCTAGGTGCTTTAGAAGCACATGAATTGAAATTAAAGAACAGAGACAGTAACCAGAAAGATGACAAGGAGAATGAGAAAGTCTTGTTTGCACAATCACAAAAGAAAGGTGGTGGAAGTGATTCTTGGAGGAATAAGAAAGGAAAGGGAAGATGGAAAAACAATAAGCAAGAAGGCAACAATTCTAAAGGTGATAATCGAAAGAAACTGATGGTAATGGAAAGGGAAAGAAGAAATCTAAGGAGAGTATTCAGTGTTACAATTGCCAAAAATATGGCCACTATGCAGATGAATGTAACAATCCTAAGGTGCCTAGAAAGAAAAATGAGGAAGCACAATTTGCGCAAGACTCTGATGATGATGAGGAAGATGTGACATTGATGGCTGTCATTAACAGTGAAACTGGCTGTGTAGAATGGTGGTATCTTGATACTGGCTGCTCAAATCACATGACAGGGCATAGGGACTGGTTCTGTGAACTTGATGAAACAGTGAGAAGAAGCATCAAGTTTGGAGATGGAAGATCTGTAATGGCCAAAGGAATTGGCAAGGTGAGTATAAGAAGATCAGATGGAAGCAATGTGGTGATTACTGATGTACTGTATGTTCCCAATATGGAGAGTAACTTGCTAAGCTTGGGACAGCTAATGGAGAAGGGCTTCTCAATGCATATGCAAGGTGATCATATGAAAGTTGCTGATACAAATGGAAAATGTGTCTTGAAAGTATCTGTATCAAAGAACAGAACCTTCAAGTTTGGTGTGAATTCACTTGAGCAGAAATGTCTAACTGCCCAAGTCAGTGAAAGTGTGTGGAAATGGCACAAGAGATTAGGACACTTGAACTTCAATAGCATGAGAAAGCTGCAGATGAAGGGCATGGTATCTGGACTGCCAGCAATTGAAGTCCCTAAGGAAGTTTGTGGTAAATGCTGTGAAGGTAAACAACCCAGAAAATCCTACAAGACTGCAGTGCCAACAAGAGCCAAAACAAAGCTTGAAATTGTTCACTCAGATGTGTGTGGACCATTTGAAGCCAAGTCTCATGGAGGTAACTTGTACTTTGTTTCGTTTATAGATGATTTTACTAAAAGGATGTGGGTTTACCTGTTGCAAAAGAAAAGTGAAGTCTTTACAACATTTAAATCATTCAAAACACTTGTTGAAAAACAAGCTGGAAATCCAATCAAGTTACTGAGAACTGATGGAGGGGGGGAGTATACATCAACTGAATTTGAGAATTACTGTAAGGAAGAAGGCTTAATTCATGAAGTAATGGCACCTTACACCCCTCAACACAATGGGACTGCAGAGAGAAGAAATAGGACAGTATTGAATATGGTAAGATGTATGCTGAAGGAGAAACACTTGCCAAAAGAATTCTGGGCAGAGGCAGTGTTTACTGCAACTCACATTCTGAATAGAAGTCCTACAAAAAGGCTTGAGGAGTCAACACCAGAAGAAGCATGGAGTGGAGTAAAGCCTGTTGTGAAGCATTTTAAAGTCTTTGGATCATTGTGCTACAGGCATGTACCTGAGCAAAACAGGAGAAAGCTAGATTCAAGAGCTCAAGTAATGATATTAACAGGATATCATAGTACTGGAGCATATAAACTGTTTGACCCCTTGAACAAGAGAACTGTGATCAGTAATGATGTGGTGGTTGATGAAACTAAGGAGTGGGACTGGAACAACAGTGTTGAAAGGAAAACTGCTGATACAATAGAACTTGAACTTGATGACAGTCATGAACAAGAGCAGGATGTTCAGGACCATAATGAGCCACCAGAGATAGTTGAAGACAACACAGCAGCACCCCTAAGAAGATCTCTGAGACAGACAACATTGCCAGCTAGATTTCAGGACTATGAGTTATTTCCTGATACTGCTATCAATGTTGATGGTGAGTTATTGAACTTAGTGCTCTTAGCTGAAGCTGAACCTGTCACTCTTGAAGAAGCACTAGCTCATACTCACTGGAAGGATGCAATGAATGAAGAACTGAAGTCAATAGAGAAGAACAAGACCTGGGAAATGGTTAGCTTGCCAAGAAATAAGAAAGCCATTGAAGTGAAATGGGTGTTCAAGACTAAAGTCAAACCATCTGGTGAGATTGCCAAGTACAAGGCAAGGCTGGTTGCTAAAGGTTTTTTACAGAAACCTGGCCTTGATTTCAATGAAGTTTATGCGCCTGTAGCCAGAATTGAAACTGTGAGACTGATAGTTGCAATTGCTAGCATGAAGAGATGGACAGTAAGTCAGCTAGATGTAAAATCTGCTTTCCCTAATGGTCCTTTGGAAGAAGAAGTATACACTAAGCAACCACCTGGCTTTGTCAAGAAGGGCATGGAAGACAAGGTAATGAAGCTGAACAAAGCCCTATATGGCTTGAAACAAGCTCCACGAGCTTGGAATAGAAGGATTGATGGTTTTCTACAAAAGTTACAGTTTGTAAAATGCACCACAGAACATGGTGTCTACTTCAAAAACAGTAGTACAGCTGGTGTGATAATACTTTGCTTGTATGTGGATGATCTCCTAGTTACTGGTGATAGTGAGCAAGAGATCAAAAGCTTCAAAATGAAGATGATGGAAGAATTTGAGATGTCTGACATTGGCAGGCTTGGTTACTTCCTAGGCATGGAGTTTGTGACATCTAAGAAAGGCATATTTCTTCACCAAAAGAAATATGCAACAGACATATTAAAAAGATTTAATATGCTTGACTGCAACCCTGCTACTACCCCTTGTGAACCTGGCATTAAACTGACTGCTGGTACAGATACAGAGTTGATTGATTCCACCTTATACAGACAGCTCATTGGCTCACTGAGGTACCTCTGCAACTCCAGACCAGACATCACCTTCAGTGTTGGACTAGTGAGCAGATTTATGGAGAAACCCTGCAAAGATCACCTGCTGGCAGCAAAGAGAATCCTCAGATATGTGAAAGGAACACTGGAATGTGGCATTCTGTTTCCTACTGCAACTGAAGAATCTGAGTTTGAAGTCACAGGGTACACCGATGCAGATTGGAGTGGAGACATCAATGATAGAAAGAGTACTTCAGGCTACATTTTTATGCTAGGTAATGCTCCCATATCTTGGTGTTCTAAGAAGCAAGAAGTGGTAGCATTATCCAGCTGTGAAGCTGAGTATATCTCAGCTGCATTTGGTGTAAGCCAAGCTCTTTGGTTGAGTATGCTGCTCAAGGAATTGAAGATTAAGTGCAGTGAAGTAATGAAATTGAGGGTTGATAATAAGTCTGCTATTGACTTGGCTAAGCATCCAATAGCTCATGGACGTAGCAAGCACATAGAAGTCAAGTATCACTTCATACGTGATCATGTCAACAAAAACAACTTAGCACTGGAACATTGCAGAACTGAGGAACAGCTTGCAGATATTCTGACCAAGGCAGTGAAGCCCAGCAGACTTGAAGAAATGAAGAACAAGATTGGAATGCTTATGTTGAGTAATTTGAATTAGGTGGTGTATTGTAATATAATTCAAATTAGCCAATATACTTAGTTCAGTTAACTGTTTTATTGATGATTAGGTGTATAAATACTTGTTACTGTTGTAAATAATAAAAGAGGAGTTAATAAAATTTTTCTGTTATCTCTCTCAGTAGTTAACTCTCTCCCTTTCCCTCAAGCATTCTCCAAGAAGTCATCACCAAGAAGTGAATCAGTTTTCCAACAGGGGCAACATTTATATACATCACAGTTTTTCTCTGCAGTTTTTCATATTCTGAAAACATTGAATAATTTTCTCATTATCAATACTTTCAAAAATATCTCTTTTTATTTACGAGTAACTAAACAATCAGTCACAATGGTTGTTTTTGGGAGTTGAGAGAAAAGTTTTTGGAGAGGAAGGAATTGGGAAGCCCCAATACTCTAAAACAAGTCAAGTATCAGTATTTGACACCCATACGTATCTGATACGCCGGGATACATACCCATGAAGTATCCTGTAATTTTCATTTACTTTTTAAAAGAAAGATGTCTGATACGTGTGGGATACATGGCCGATACTCATGGAATACGACTGGCTTATACGCATACGCACAAGATACATCAGGATTATATGGATAGCACTGGATATGGCATATGGGCCTCTTTCTTTTTTTGACAACCAATAATGTGGATTGTTTAGAGACAAAGAGATAGAGTAATTAAGGAAATGATTGGATTGTTTTTGTGGGAAATTTGGAGAGTTTTTAGGGGCTGATGGAGTGTGTGAGTGTGAGTGGGTGAAAAGTGGGTGAAAGTGTGAGGGAATTGGTTTTTATTGATAGTAGTGAAAAAACCAAATAAATACATTATTATTAAGGTGTATTAATAATTGTATATATGTAGTATATAATTAATCCAAATTTCACTGGGGCATTTGACCCCACAATCTTGTGAGTGCCTCCGTCCCTGCTTAGTAGTGATTTTAGTTGCGATCTTGTTGGTTCTAAAAATTCAAAGATTGAGCTCCTAGATGTTTTGAAAACTTTTGTAAAAAAAAAATGTTTTGAAAATCGAATCAGACATTAAAAGAGTGAGACTCTATTATGTCGTGGATTAACTGCTTTAAATTGTTGAAATAACTTAATCGCAGATGATGTCGGCTCATGGATTCACCAGTTGAACCATTCAGTTTCAAAACACTGGTCTAAATATAGTGAAGTCACTTGTGAGCCGTCCATTTTCAATCCTACTACTTAGATTAGCTGACTATCGTAACTGTGGAATTGCCAACTACATGGATGGAATCATGGTCCTAGTTAATTGCAGATTTGCTGTGAATGTGATCATGAAAATATGGCATTTTCCCCAAATGTCATAGACAATTACTGTAAGGTTTTATTTTATTCTTTGCTGTACCATTAGTACGTAAGCTTTTAATTAGTACTAACATTCTGTCAAAAAATAATAAATAGTAGGATAGATAGATTTGTCAATAAAAAATTGCTTAACGTTTTATCAAAAAAAGTAAAAGTAAATTGCTTAACGTATATATGTCATGAGTGTACTATGTCTAAATAATTGATTAACGTACCTTATATATCGATTTATCAAATGGAAGTATTTGATTCCTTTCCAAGGATAGCATCTTTGATAGCAAGGAGAGATATTTTGTTCTGTCCAATATAGCAAGGATAACAAAGCTGTCCAATATTTTGTTCTGTCCAATTTTGTTGCTTCCAATAAAATAGTCCCTTTCAAGACGTGTTCTGTCCAATATAGTAAGGAAGTTTAACCCACTCATAATAGACGGTTTGGTCGATTATGCAGGCTACACGGATTGGTTTTAACGGTTTGGGTGAACAAAAAAATAACTCTTTTTATGAGAAGAAGGAGACAACTATTAAGAGAAAGATGAAGAAAAATAGAAATAGTGAGTGAGATGAGGAAGAAGAAGACTCAAAGTTTGAAAAGGCTTTTAAAATAATAATAATAATAATAATAATAATAATAATAATAATAATAATAATAATAAAATATAGTCTTGAGCCTCGTGTAAATAATAAAATAAATGAAAAGTTTAAAAAAATAATAAAATGGTGGCAGGTAGTAGTGCAGAAAGATAATAAATGGCAGTGAAATAGAAAAGCTTGTGTGGCTGTGCAATGTTCGGGCGGGTTCGAATGTAAAATGGCTGGGAAATAAGGAACCGATTTCGACCATTTCAAGCTTGGTTTTTTTTTTACCCCATCAACTCTTATCTACCCCATCATTCCTTTGAAAATACCAAAACACTCTTAAAATTTTGACAAAATTATAAAATATTTACCATTTTTTACTTGCATTCGTTTGACCAGAAATTTACCAGAGATTATCGGATTTACCCTACAGAGCTATATCCGATTTCCAGTTCGGATTTACGCATCGGATCTACGTACTTCCGATCCCCAAGAGACAGCGCAAACAGTAAGTCGGATTTAGCTAAATCTGATTCCCATCGTATTTACCTATATCCGATTTCCCATCGGATATAGGTAGATCCGCTTTGGTTTTTATTTTTTAAAAAATTTGTTTTTTCAGTGTCTAACAGGTATCGAGGGGAGTCCTCGTCTCGGGCATCGCCAAGTGCTCCGAGTACACGCACCCGCCACAGGATTGCGGGACATGCGTCTGCCCGCCATAGGCGACAGCAGCAGTATCAGCAGGTGGAGGAGGCCCCTGTCTATCAGTATGAGGAGGACCAGCAGGGGCATCCTCTTGATGAGGATTTTATGTCTGAGGGTCATTCTATGGCTGAGCAGGAGTATTATCAGCACCAGTATCAGCAGCAGCAGTATCAGCAGTACCAGAAGGAGCCCTACCATCAGCGTCAGCAGCATGAGGAGCAACATGAGTTATTCACTGGGCTAGGATCTAATGTCTGTTCTATTATATTGAGAGACCCGATAAGTTTCATTTATTTACGTAGCTTTCTTAGTTTAATTGATTTACATAGCCTTTTTTTTTTTTATAATGCAGACATATGAGCCTTTATTTTTCCCAAAACCACCAGTTATGGGCCTTTATCACAGGTTCCGGATTAGCCCCCCTCGTTAATGATTATCAACCGTTGATATTGTCGGTGCAATCTGCACCGTTGATCAAAGCGGATCTACCCCCAATTGCAAAGCGGATCTAACCCATTTTAGGTAAATCCGATTTCACCAGCTCAAAAACGGATTTACCTAGATCCGATTCAATTTATAAAATTCGCATCGGATTTACTCCTCAGAGGGTAAATCCGCTTCGCAATTTATCAAACCGGATGTATCTACAACGCAGGTAGATCCGCTTTGTCAAAGAGACAAAGTGGGTCTACCTGTTGTGGGGGGTACATCCGCTTTGATAATTACGAAGCGGATTTACCTTCTGCCAGGGTAAATCCGCTTTGATATACATTTAATATTTTTATTTGGTTTATATGGATAGATAATTACACAAATGTGGGTACAATGGTAAATACAATAAATGTCAATGTAAATTGTCGGAATCATGGGTTAAGTCTACAATAGTGGGAGGGAGACGGGGCATCTTCAAAGCGGTAGACTGCCAAAGGGCAAAACGACCGATATAAGGATCCAGCCATGAAGTAGATTCATCTGATCGATTATGAGACCACATCAAAGCAACTGGAGGCAACTGACAGGCAGGGGAGATCGAAATATGCATCCAATGGATATCCCTGACGTTCAGAATAGATATGATTTTATACTTGGAAGAAGAATAACTACTTCTCAGAGGAAGGTAAGTAAAATTCATATCCAAAGACAATTGAACTAGGGCCACATTATACTTAGTAGCTATAAAGTACCCCATCTCAGGCAAACTCAACCACTTATCCTCCTTCTGAAAACCGGGGTATTCAATGGATAACGCTTTTCTAAGCACTGCAAGTCTGTCCTTTCCAAACATGTAAGTATATAGTTGCTCCCTCTCCTTTGTTTCTTTGATTAAATCTTGCCTAATTATAGGCCAACTATCCTCACCAAGATCGAGACCAACCGCTACTGCTTGGAACCCACAATTACCATCCCGTTCAACATCAATAACTTTTTCCACATACGATTGCACGTGATGAGGAACCGACGGTAAATTGAATTTAGTCTCACCCTGATGTGTTAATTTTTTAGAAACACTCTGAGATAGCATTGAACACCGCTGTGATGATTTTATACAAGAAGACCGCTGTGATGAATTTTTAGAAGAAGTTCCAGATTCTTGAGTCTGTTTCATCTTCTCATCCACATGCTCCCACCCAGAAGGATCACGCTTGACATCATATAATTTCTGCTTTTTCTTCTTTGGTGCACCTTTTGTTTTTACTTTAAATGGTGGTGCAACCATTGAAGAAGTGGTAGGGAATGCAAGCTCATTAAGTTGTTTCTTGAAGACGAATCTCTGCTCAGGAGTCATACGATTATATCTCGCCCAAATCATCTCCATTTGGTAAGAAATATCACAGTCAGCCGACTTTCCTGCGAGAATTTATCATCCATAGAATCCAAACTCAATTTTTTCCAATGGTCGTCTACAACATCCAACGGAATAGGAGTACCGGAGACATGGTACACACCTAGCTCACAAGCACAAGGAAGAAGATGCGTCTTTCTAATAATGCACCCACAGCGGGCTTTGTCATATCCAACCCCAGATGTCGATTTTGAAAACTCTTTAACAATATGATCCAAAGCATTTAAAGAGACAAGACCGCGAAGCTTTTTAAACAAAGGAGTATTGGAAGTCACTTCAATACGGTTTATGCTTCTTTGAAAAGACCCGATGACTTTATCAAATTGAAGAGTAAGCATCTCATGCATAGATGTAAAAGACTTAGACAAGTCACCTCCAGAAGTCCTCAACTGTCTCTTCAAAGTCCAATGAGCTGACTCGACTCTTAAGTAATAACAATAAACACGTGTCATAAAAATTTAAACTACGATAAAAATACTAAACACGTGTCAAAAAAATTTAAACTACGATAAAAATACTAAACACGTGTCAAAAAAATTTAAACTACGATAAAAATACCTATTGGTGGTCTGATTCCCGAAGTGTGCGATCTGGTTTGTCCATGCCAAGATAAATCTTTCCTTATGCTTTGTCAACCATGTGTCATGCACATACTTAATAAGAGCGGGCAAATCATTGCAGAAGTCCTCAAAAACCTTCAAGTGAGCTGAGTACTCTGACTCGTCAAGTGAATTAATAATGTTATGCCAAAGAGAGAGTACGTCCTTTTGCCTATCCACGTGCACCAACTCTTTAATCTTCGCTTTCACATTTTTAGTCACGTGCCAAGAACATAACAAATTTGTAGCCGAAGGAAAGACATCAACAATACCGGACATAAGACCAAGATCTCTGTCAGTCAACAACACCTGAGGCTGAAGCCCGTGCAAGTCAAAT
Source organism: Astragalus membranaceus (assembly GCA_039519185.1). Lineage (NCBI taxonomy): Eukaryota > Viridiplantae > Streptophyta > Magnoliopsida > Fabales > Fabaceae > Astragalus > Astragalus membranaceus. The sequence continues at coordinate 99,861,656 of CM076854.1, forward strand.
AATTCTTTTAGTTGCTGCAATGCCTAAGTAAAATGAATTCCAAGCTCGTGTAAAATATAGGCAAAAGCAACCGAGAAAGTTAACTCCGTTGAAGTGACACCTACAATCTCCAATAGAGGTAGATTGTATTTGTTGGTCTTGTAGGTGGTGTCAAGAATAAGAACTTTTGGAAACAACCGGAATAACTTAATAGAAGTGGGATGCGCCCACATGATGTCACTGACCACATCGGAACCCTCAACTTTTCTGCTCCAACATAAATAATTTTGCGACTCAATCAATCTCAAAAGCTCCTGAATGTCCGTTCTAGGACCCCTCTTAGAAGACCTATAGGCGTAACGCTGCCTATATATTGACTACAAGAAAATCGACGATTTCCGTCGGCATTTTTCGTCGCAAATGCAGCGATTTTCATCGCAAATTGACGTTTCCGACGAACTTTTCGACGGACAAAAAGCCGTCGCAAAATCGCTCGTCACAAATCGTTTCCGACGGATTTTTTCGTCGCAAATGACTCCGTCGCAAAGTCGTCGGAAATCCGTCGCAAACTTTCGTCGCAAATTGACCAAAAGAACTGAAAATTTTAACAAACATTTTCCAAATGCATGCTGCCCGCATTCTCATGTTAGACGTCATAAAATGACTAAACCACTGATGATAATAAAAGAAATTTCAGCATTGATATTGGTTCTGGTCACAACAAACCTTGGAAATACAACCAAGCGGAAAAAGAAGTCGCTTCAGCTGGGATTGTGATAGGTGTGAAAGGAAGTATGTTTGATCCTTTACCTAAAATTTAAAACAACATTAGAAACTAACAATGGTCAACAATACTTTCCCCACAACAGGCAACCAAATACATATGCAGAACATAATATTACTATAAGCAATTTAATATAGTTTAATCTGTGAAGATTCTATAAAAAGAGCTGGAAGTAAAGAAATATAACCTATAAACCACAAATGCAAACAAGATCTTGTAACCACAGAAGTGTATCTCATATCGGTACCATGTCTTGTGATAGTTCTAGAACAGAAGGCTCATTCATCTGATCCGCAAATGGGTGGATAACATTAGCATAATGGCCTGAGGCAACATAGTTGTTGTGCGAAAAGGTGATGTGCAAGTATACACAATCGCAACAAGTAATATAATGATAAGTAAAGTTCGTTCCCACAGGGATTGGAGTTAATCTATAAAGTTTAAGTGATTAGAAGCTTAGTGAAAAGAACTAAGTAGCAAGTAAAGGTGAAGAGTTGTAAACATGATAAATTGTGATAAAAAAGTATTAAGTTTGAAATAATTAAAGGTGAGTTGGATAGCTCAAAAGTATGTAAATCCCCAAGAGTAATGTTCAGATCATATTAGACGCTGTAGCGTTAAGCGTTGTAGCGCTTCAGAATCCTTAGACGCTGTAGCGCCTTGGTGGCGTGCCTATCAGTCACTTTCGTCAGGGCTATGTTACAAGACTCCTATGTCTAGGCTCTAAATAAGTTTTACCCCTGTATATTAAGCTCCTACAACATTTGCCTTATGAACTACTACTCCCCTATGTCTAGAGTTAAGTAGTGCTTCCTTTAAATGTCTTTAAAGGGTTTTCATTCATATCATTCCTTGAGTTCTCTTTGTGAACCATGTCTGTACCCACAAAGTTACCTTGTTTTAGTTGATCATTCCCAAACCAAGATTGAAAGTATTATGACACAAGGAATAAAACACAAACATCATAATATTATACAAAAGTTACTCAAGGTTCATTACATACCAAGAACAATCCAACTACAACAAAGTTAGCTCATCACAAGTTCCATCAACATAATACAACTTGAAAGTATGTATTACCGTATGAAGACAAGAGAAGAGTGGTTGCAAAAGATGCACTCCAATGATCCCAAGTAGCATACAAGAGATGAAGTTGAGGCGTGAGCAAAACCTTTGATAAAAGACTTGAAGAACTATTCTAAAAATAAAAGCTTAAAAGTTGTGTATCAATGGAGAGTAGCTACTACGTATGTGTGTACTTCTTCTTCCAAGCTACAACAACTTATCTACGTACGTTACTTCCTTGAGAAGCAATCTTAATTAATCTAATCTATATCTAAGTCTTAATAAAATAATAATATTACATGATGATTATTTGACTTAGATATTATCCTTAAAGTACTTTACAAAAAGTGGTAATGATGGAATACAACAACTATCACATGGGTTCCATTTAGGAGGCGCCAAGTGTAATTTAGCATCCACTTGAAAGTCAACAAATCCAGCTGAGAGGAAGAGATAAGGGTGGTGACTCATCATGTCCTCAAGTGGCCACACAAATATCTCAATGGTCAGCCGTCATATAACGCTGTAGCGTCTAGTAGGTAGCATACCGCTGCAGTGCTAAAGCAAAACATCAAACATATTCACAAAGGCATTGACTATGCCCAAGGTTTAAGGAATTAACTTAAAACCTATAACTTGTTCTAATATTCATATATTCACATATTTAAGCACTAAAATTACTTGAGAAAAGAGCTTTGACTTAAGTATTAGGAGTATAAATAACCTATATAAAATAAGGTTATCACACCCCCAAACTTAAACCATTGCTTGTCCCCAAGTAATGACACTTGAACAAGACAAAAAGCTCATATAACTAGCTGCAGCTTTTAAAACAAACAGGATTTATTCATAAGCTAATTCTTGTCATTTTCACACACCATAGTGGTCCACAATTCAAATAGAATCATTACTGCTCAGTTGTGAGTGTGTGATATCAAAGCTTAACTTAGTTCCTAGTTAATTTCAGAATTTCTCCAAGGTTTGGGAAGAATGGATTTCTTTTGGGTTAGGCAAAGAATGTTTTCAAAAAGAAGAGTGGAATAACAATTTCACACAAGATCTGAGGGGCTTCAAAGCACAGCAAAGGGCTTTAATTAGGCATTTTTTTTTCAGAATATTGGTCAGTGCATAAACTTTTTGGTCTGGTGATCAAACGCTGTAGCGCTTAAAAGTCCTTTAGACGCTGTAGCGCTAGATTTTAATGATTAAAACTAGATGCTATCTTCATTACTGAGCTCCTTATTTGCATTTTCTTTTTATGCTTTTTGGAACAGCTCAGCAATTTATTTAAGATATTTTGCAACTTTTTTCAAGACCATATTCATTTTTATTATTCATTTTGCAAAGACCAATTTATCATCTTTTGTTCCTAGCCTTAACATAACCGATGCACCCCCAAACTTAGCTTCAAAACAACTCTCAATTTTTAATGAAAACTTGACTAACCCTTGGTTATCCAAAACTTAACTTTATCCTTAGATTATTCCTAGCTAACTAGGTTCTTCACTAAGCTTGGATTTTATGTAAAAGCAGCAATAAGATCATTTCTTTGTTTACACAATGCTGCCTTACTCAAAAATTCTTATTTATATTTGGCTATATGAATCAGCTTTTGCTTACTAAGAAATTTAAAACATGCAGCTAATCATACTTCCCATTCAATTATACAAAATTATTCAAAAACATGCAACACATGCAAAACATGGCATAATTATACTAAATATTTAAAAGCATCATTGTACTTAATTTAAAAACATTGTTAACCACCAGGTCCTCCCCCAGAAATTAAATTTGGCAGTGTCCTCACTGCTTGCTTGACAAGAAAGGGAAAGGCCTTAACATAACAACAAAATAAAGTACAAAGTACATAACTGGCATAAGAAGCCAACAATTCTTGCCTTATTAGGCCTTCTTGAGCCTCTTACTGGCTCTTGAAGGTGTTGGGGCTCCTTTTGCTGCCTTCTTCTTCTTTGGCTGAGGTGGAGCAGGGCTTTCAGCCGCTACAGCGGTTGGTGGCGCTGTAGCGCTTACTTCTTGAACTGCTGCTGCTGCAGCGTCTGATTCCTGCTCTGCTTCTTCCTCTTCTGTTTGGTCTGGCTCCTCCTCTTCCTCCTGCTCTCCCAGCACTGGCTCTGTTTCATCCTACATATTCACCAGCTCCTCAGCAGCCTCTTTTTCAGATTCTTCCTTTGTCAGATTTACCTCAGGCAATGGGTCACTAGGTACTGCAGACATTGTTGCTGCAGCACCTACTGGCGGAATACCTTCTTCTGGGTACTCAGCAAGCTTGACACCTGGGTTTCTTCTAGGCTTTATGTATGACTGATAAATTTTCTTGAGCTGCTCAGTGGGTTTTTCTTTTGTTGCTGGCTTCTTTGGTTCAGGCTTCTTTGGTGTTACCTTCTTGGCAGGTGTTTTCTTGGGTGTTGATTTGGTTGGTTCAGGGATGGAGGTGGGGGTTGATGGTGGATTGGTTGTTTTGGCAGTGGGGATTGGTTTGGAAGGAGGGGTTTTTGGTTTCTTTGGGCTTGGGGTTGGATCACATTGTATTTCTTCAGCTTGCTCCTCTTCCTCACTCTCAGTTTCTTCTTCAGTATCACTCTCCTCTCCTGATGATTCTTCATCATCCTGCTTTTCCATCTCTTTCATAACTGCAATAGTTTCTTCTTCATCTTCCTCACTAATGTTTTCAATGTCATCAGAATCCAGGCTTTCCTCCTCTACTACAGCTTTTTGCACTTTCTTGGTTGGGCTAGGCTTTGTTTTCTCTGCTGGACTAGCCTTTGCTTTCTTTGATGGACTAGCCACAACCTTTTTCTTTTCTGCCCTAACTCCCTTTTTATCTTGTTTTTTAATTGGCTCTTCTTCCAGCAGCCAATCAGGGAATTGAGGAGGGGGAATTGATGTTTTTCCTTTGGATATTTGAGCATACAATGCTTTTTCCCAGTCAAATTTTTCTTTCACAAATTTGCAGAGGACCTGCTCCTGCAGCTCTAAGCGCTGTAGCGCTTCAGAGTCAGAAGACGCTGTAGCGGCAGGTTTCTGCTTAACTTTGAAAATGCAAGGAAATGCCCCAAGAGGGGATCTTCTTTCTTCTTTCATTTCTACTTCTACATCAGCCTCCAAACACAACTCAGTAATTAAACAAGGAAAATATAAGTTACCTCCCTTTTTAACTCTGCACTTCTCTGTCTCTCTTGATATCAATCTTCCCACGTCTATCTTTTCTCCAGCCATTATAGCATCAATGACGATGAGTCTTTCTTTCTCCACAAATGTTGTGTGAGATGTAGGCAGCAGGGAGTGTTTGATGAAACTACACCACAGATTTGCTTCTTCACACAGATAGGCTTTTTTAATTTTGTATTCAGCTCCAAATTTGTCCCATGTTGATCCTTCCACACAAATCCTTCTTCTAACAGCTTCCATCTCTTCGTCTCCCCAGTTCAGAACTTTAGTTTCCAGTGCTTTTCCATGGTAGCCCAGATGGAAGATATCATTGATTGTTCTGGAGTTGAAGTTTACAGTTTCTTCTCTTACCAGTGAATGGGTTTGAGGTTTTCCCTCCTTAGGTTCTTCAATGCCAGAATAGAACTCTCGTACCAAGGACGTCATGTAGTCTTTGCGATGCTTAATGAAGCTCTCCCATCCCAATGCTGTGAGAGCGGTTGAAAACGCATCAGGAGCACTTTCTGTCTTGAATCCTCTTTCAGCTATGAAATCCATCTTCCAAAACCTCTGAGGATCTTGAGTTGTCTTCGCCATGGTGTTTTTGGTAGGATTTGGGGTTTCTGGTTTCCTAGTAGCTCCCTTACCAGATCGTTTTAGGGCGGCTTGTTTTTTAGTCATGGTTGGTTAAGAGCTTCGCGTGTTTATTTCTGGGCGTTTTGGAAACGTTAGTGTGTGTTGGGACGAAGGAAGAAGAAGGAGTGGAAGTTATGAGTGGTGAGTGTAACGGTTGCGAGCAGTTTCAGAGATTAAGGAAAGAGAAAGAGAAAAGAAAATGGTGGCGTGGGGAGTTGTGGATATTAAAGTTACGGTTTTGTGAGTGAAGTGGGAGAGAGAAGATGAAACTGTTGATTTGACAATTGCAGGTGAGTAGGTGCACGTGCTTGTCAGGCTAGGGATGGGGGTACAGTGCCAGCTCATCCTGAGCAAGATCTTTTTATTTTTTTGTTTGACCATACCCAGCCCTGATTTTAAGACAAGCGCTACAGCGCTTTTGTGGTAAGCAACCGCTACAGCGTTTATCCTAATTTCCTGCATAGAAAATGAACATAGAAATTTTTGTTAGAATCCTTGGGGTGCCTCCCAAGAGCGCTTGCTTTTAAAGTCTGCAGCCAGACTTTCTCTTTCAATTTAGAGATCTTTAAGCTCAATTGTGGTTTTGTCCCTTACCACATTTTCACCAAAATATTGTTTAACCCTTTGGCCATTCACTTTGAAGGTGGTATTGGTTGTTACATCATAAAGGTCCACAGCCCCATGGCTATATATTTTTATCAATTGAAAAGGGCCTGACCACCTAGATTTTAACTTTCCAGGAAACAATCTTAACCTGGAGTTGTAAAGCAATACCTGTCCTCCTTCTGTGAGATCTTTTTTTATCAGTTTTTGATCATGCCATACTTTGGTTTTTTCTTTATAGATTGCTGCATTCTCATAGGCAAAATGCCTAAGTTCTTCCAATTCATTCAGTTGCAGCAATCTAGCATCTCCTGCTTTCTTGTAGTCAAAATTGAGTTTTTTTAGAGCCCAATGGGCCTTGTGTTGAAGTTCAATTGGTAGGTGACAGGACTTCCCATAAACCAACCTATAGGGAGACATCCCCAAAGGTGTTTTATAAGCTGTTCTGTAGGCCCATAAAGCATCATCTAGATGTATTGACCATTCTTTCCTTGAAGGCCCTACCATCTTTTCTAACATCCTTTTTATTTCTCTATTTGACAATTCAGTTTGACCACTAGTTTGTGGATGATAAGCAGTTGCTATTTTATGTTTGACTCCATATTTAGCCAATAGGGTCTCAATTAGTTTATTACAAAAATGAGATCCCTCATCACTTATGATGGCTCTAGGAGTTCCAAAACGAGTGAAAATGTTTTTCAATAAAAATTTGCTCACAGACCTTCCATCATTGTTGGGCAAAGCAACAGCTTCTACCCATTTTGAAACATAGTCTACAGCTACTAAAATGTATAGGTTTCCATGAGAAGGGGGGAAAGGTCCCATGAAATCCATTCCCCAAACATCAAAGAGTTCAACCTCTAGAATGTTTGTTAAAGGCATTTCATGTTTGTTTGAAATATTCTCTGTTCTTTGGCACCTATCACATTTTTTAACAAAGTCTTGAGCATCTTTGAAAAGTGAAGGCCAAAAGTAGCCAGATTGCAATACCTTTGCAGCAGTTCTAACACCACCAAAATGCCCACCACATGGTGCAGAATGGCAGTGCTGTAGCACTTGAATTTGTTCTTCCTCTGCTAGGCATCTCCTCATTAACTGGTCTTGACACTTCTTGTATAGAAAAGGTTCATCCCAATAATATTGTTTTATTGTGTGGAAGAACCTTCTCCTTTGCTGATAAGTCATCTCAGCAGGTACCACCTTGCTAACCAGAAAGTTCACTATGTCAGCATACCAAGGTGTTGCTGGTTCAGCCGCTGCAGCGTCAAGTGGCGCTACATTGACCGCTACAGCGGTTGATGAGTCATCAGTCATTGCCAACAGCTGTTCATCTGGAAAGTATTCCTTGATCTCCCCACCTGCTGTACCTGCAATTTCTCTTTCCAATCTAGAAAGATGGTCAGCAACTTGGTTCTCCACTCCCTTTTTGTCCCTTATTTCTAAGTCAAATTCTTGGAGTAGGAGAACCCACCTAATTAGCCTAGGCTTTGCATCTTTTTTTGTTATCAAATATTTAATGGCTGAATGGTCTGTGAAGACTATTACCTTGGTGCCAACCAAATATGATCTAAATTTATCAAATGCAAAGACCACAGCTAATAGTTCTTTTTCAGTGACTGTGTAATTCAATTGAGCTTCTACAAGTGTTTTGCTAGCATAATATATAGAGTGAAAAATTTTATCATACCTTTGCCCAAGGACAGCTCCAATGGCAAAGTCACTAGCATCACACATAAGCTCAAAAGGCTTACTCCAGTCAGGAGCTATAATAACTGGTGCTGTTATTAAAGCTTTCTTTAACTTATCAAAGGCTAATATGCATGGTTCATCAAATATAAAGGGGTTATCATGCTGTAACAGTTGGCACAAATGTTTGGAGATTTTTGAAAAATCTTTTATGAATCTCCTATAGAACCCAGCATGCCCCAAAAAGCTTCTAATACCTTTGATGTTTGTTGGAGGAGATAGCTTCTCAATGACCTCTATTTTAGCCTTGTCCACTTCCAATCCTTTTTTGGATACCTTATGCCCCAAAACTATACCTTCTTGCACCATAAAATGACATTTCTCCCAGTTCAGCACAAGGTTAGTTTCTTCACATCTAATCAAGATTTCCTCCAAGTTGGATAGGCATAGATGGAATGTTTCTCCAAACACAGAGAAATCATCCATGAAGACTTCCATGGATCTTTCAATGTAATCAGAGAAAATTGCCATCATACACCTTTGAAAAGTGGCAGGTGCATTACACAGGCCAAATGGCATCCTTCTAAAAGCAAAGGTGCCATATGGGCAAGTGAATGTAGTCTTCTGCTGGTCTTCAGGTAATATTGCAATTTGGTTATAACCTGAATAACCATCAAGAAAGCAATAAAATTCTTTACCTGCTAGCCTGTCCAGCATCTGGTCAATGAAAGGTAATGGGAAATGGTCCTTTCTTGTTGCCTTATTCAACCTCCTGTAATCCATGCATATTCTCCAGCCTGTTATTTTTCTGGTTGGAAGCAGTTCATTCATCTCATTTGTTATTACTGTTACCCCTCCCTTCTTTGGCACACACTGCACAGGACTAACCCATGCACTGTCAGAAATAGGGTATACAATACCTGCATCCAACCACTTGATGATTTCCTTCTTCACCACCTCTTTCATAATTGGATTCAACCTCCTCTGCCCTTCAATGTAATTTTTAGAGTCTTCTTCTAACACTATTCTGTGCATACAAATGGTTGGACTGATACCTTTTATGTCTGACATTTGCCAACCAATTGCCTTTTTATGCCGCTGTAGCGTCTGAATCAGATCCTGTTCCTGCTTTTCAGAAAGGTCAGCAGCAATTATAACAGGCAAAGTACTATTGTTACCTAGATAAGCATATTTGAGGTGTGAAGGCAATTCTTTAAGTTCCAGAGTTGGTGGTTGTTCAGTGGAGGGGAGATCCTTTCTTATGTCTGAATTCTCCTGCTCCAAAGATTCATATTTCTTAGCCCAAATCTCTTTGGCTGTATGTTCCTCCTTTCCTGTAGCTTCTGTCTCAGACCATGTATCTTCACTGCTGTCCAGTAATTGACTCAGATGATCTGTGCTTTTGTGGAAGTGATTTTGAACTACTTTGTCAATAAAATAACAGACACAAAGGAGCACTCTTCAATATTGGGACCTGGAAATTTCATAGCATTGACGATGTTGAACTTGACTTCTTGGTCATTGACCCTCATGATCAATTCTCCTCTTTGCACATCTATCAAAGTTCTTCCAGTGGCCAAGAATGGTCTTCCCAGTATGATGGGTACTTCTTTATCTGCATCAAAGTCCAAGATTACAAAATCAACAGGAAATACAAATTTGTCTACCTTTATTAGAACATCTTCTAAGATTCCTTCTGGATATGAAAGAGTTCTATCGACTAGCTGCAGTGTAAGTGAGGTAGGTCTGGCTGTTCCCACTCCTAGCTGAGTGTATATGGACTTAGGCATGAGATTTATACTGGCTCCCAAATCACATAGGGCACGGCCAGAGTAAAAATTTTCAATTGAGCATGGTATAGTAAAACTGCCAGGATCCTTTGATTTGGGTGGGAGCTTGTTTTGCATCAACATGCTGCATTCCCCAGTCATTGCCACTGTTTCAAACTCCCCTAGTCTCCTCCTCTTAGTAAGCACATCCTTCATAAACTTTGCATAGTTAGGCATTTGTTGGAGAGCCTCCACCAAAGGAACATTAATGTGCAACTGTTTAAGGACTTCTAGGAATTTGTTAAATTGCTTGTCTTCATGAGCCTTTCGAAGTCTTTGAGGATATGGAGGATCTGGGTATGTTGGGATAATTTTGGGTGATGGTGGTGTTGTTTTAACAACCGGCGCTGCAGCGGTAGGTTCAGGCGCTGTAACGCCTGTTGTAGGTTCTTTTTGTTATAGCTTTTACATGCTCCTTAAGGTTATAGCTTTTACATGCTCCTTCCCTGCAGTACCTGAAGTTGAAGCTTCTGTAGTGGATGGTAATGATCCACTAATTCTTTGGGAAAGGACATTAGCCATCTGCCCCATCTGTACTTCTAGATTTTTAATGGAAGCTTCATGAGTTTTCAGGGCTGTCTTGCAATCACTCATGAAACCTTTCATCAATCATTCTAATGAATTATCTATCACAGGGGCATTCTGTCTTTGGTAATTCTGAGCAGGGAATCCTGGTGGATTTGCTGGAGCACTATAATTAGGTGCTGTTGCATTGTTGGCTCCCCATCTGAAATTGGGGTGGTTCTTCCAACCAGGATTATATGTACTTGAATAGGGATTATTGTTTTTATTGAAACCCACAAAGTTCACAGAGACAGGATTACCAGGACATTCTTCATACAAATGCTCTCCTCCACAGTATACACAGCTTACTGACCCTGGAGAGGCTTGCTCAATAACAGCCACTGTAGGTTCATGTACCGCTGCAGCGGTAACCGCTACAGCGTTTGATGCGCTCATAGATTTTATCATGTTAGTAAGAGAGGCAACCTGTGCAGATAAAGCAGAAACTTCACTTACTTCTTGCACACCAGCTACCTTCTTTTGCTGAGCTAACCTTTCTGTAGACCATTGATAGCTATTTGTGGCAATGTCATCAATCAGTTCACATGCCTCATTATAGGAGGTTTTCAACAAAACACCCCCTGAAGAAGCATCTAACATTTGTCTGGTTGTTGGATCCAGTCCATTGTAGAAGGTCTCCATTTGGATAATCACAGGTATACCATGATGAGGACACTTTCTCAACAGCTCCTTCCATCTCTCCCATGCCTCAAACAGTGTTTCAGCATCTCTTTGTCTGAATGCAGTAACCTCATTCCTCATTCTTGCATTCTTACTTGGAGGAAAATATTTTGCTAAGAATTTCTCAGCCATTTCATTCCAAGTATGGATAGAGTTAGGCTCAAGAGAAGTTAACCAGGCCTTTGCTCTATCCTTCAAGGAATAAGGAAAAAGTTTTAATCTGAATGCATCATCACTTACCCCTGGAATGATGAAGTTACTGCAGACTTCCAAAAATTGCTTTAAGTGTAAATATGGGTCCTCTTGAGGAGCACCACCAAACTGTCCCACTGTTTGCAACATTTGGAACATCATAGGTTTGAATTCAAATTGAGCTGTGTTGAGAGTAGGTCTTGCTATGCTTGTCTCCATGGTTTGTGGATCAAACACAGCATAGTCCCTCATTGGTCTATCTCTGTCATTTACCATTTGAGCAGGTCCTTCATTTATGAATTGATGTCTGTACCAGTCCTCTTGGTCATGTAAGGTTGGAGTGGGTGGCTGCTGATGTCTACCTCTGCCCCTTCCACCTGGTTCAGTCCCTCCTCTACCAGAGCTAGATCTGCCATTTAGAGTGTGAGCTCTACCAGAATTGGTCCTATGGCTATGTTCTGACATGGTAGGTCTGAGCCTGTGAAGATGTCTTAGCTTCCCGAACCTTCTCTCTGGTTCTGAGTATGGTTCAAATTCTGGTGGTTGAGACCTGGGCATACGCTGTAGCGCTTACTGCTGCAGCAACAAGAAACAACACACCAGTGTAAAATAGGCACTAAGTTTACTAAAAACTTAAACAATGAAAAATAAATGCAATCCCCGGCAACGGCGCCAAAAACTTGTTGTGCGAAAAGGTGATGTGCAAGTATACACAATCGCAACAAGTAATATAATGATAAGTAAAGTTCGTTCCCACAGGGATTGGAGTTAATCTATAAAGTTTAAGTGATTAGAAGCTTAGTGAAAAGAATTAAGTAGCAAGTAAAGGTGAAGAGTTGTAAACATGATAAATTGTGATAAAAAAGTATTAAGTTTGAAATAATTAAAGGTGAGTTGGATAGCTCAAAAGTATGTAAATCCCCAAGAGTAATGTTCAGATCATATTAGACGCTGTAGCGTTAAGCGCTGTAGCGCTTCAGAATCCTTAGACGCTGTAGCGCCTTGGTGGCGTGCCTTTCAGTCCCTTTCGTCAGGGCTATGTTACAAGACTCCTATGTCTAGGCTCTAAATAAGTTTTACCCCTGTATATTAAGCTCCTACAACATTTGCCTTATGAACTACTACTCCCCTATGTCTAGAGTTAAGTAGTGCTTCCTTTAAATGTCTTTAAAGGGTTTTCATTCATATCATTCCTTGAGTTCTCTTTGTGAACCATGTCTGTACCCACAAAGTTACCTTGTTTTAGTTGATCATTCCCAAACCAAGATTGAAAGTATTATGACACAAGGAATAAAACACAAACATCATAATATTATACAAAAGTTACTCAAGGTTCATTACATACCAAGAACAATCCAACTACAACAAAGTTAGCTCATCACAAGTTCCATCAACATAATACAACTTGAGAGTATGTATTACCGTATGAAGACAAGAGAAGAGTGGTTGCAAAAGATGCACTCCAGTGATCCCAAGTAGCATACAAGAGATGAAGTTGAGGCGTGAGCAAAACCTTTGATAAAAGACTTGAAGAACTATTCTAAAAATAAAAGCTTAAAAGTTGTGTATCAATGGAGAGTAGCTACTACGTATGTGTGTACTTCTTCTTCCAAGCTACAACAACTTATCTACGTACGTTACTTCCTTGAGAAGCAATCTTAATTAATCTAATCTATATCTAAGTCTTAATAAAATAATAATATTACATGATGATTATTTGACTTAGATATTATCCTTAAAGTACTTTACAAAAAGTGGTAATGATGGAATACAACAACTATCACATGGGTTCCATTTAGGAGGCGCCAAGTGTAATTTAGCATCCACTTGAAAGTCAACAAATCCAGCTGAGAGGAAGAGATAAGGGTGGTGACTCATCATGTCCTCAAGTGGCCACACAAATATCTCAATGGTCAGCCGTCATATAACGCTGTAGCGTCTAGTAGGTAGCATACCGCTGCAGCGCTAAAGCAAAACATCAAACATATTCACAAAGGCATTGACTATGCCCAAGGTTTAAGGAATTAACTTAAAACCTATAACTTGTTCTAATATTCATATATTCACATATTTAAGCACTAAAATTACTTGAGAAAAGAGCTTTGACTTAAGTATTAGGAGTATAAATAACCTATATAAAATAAGGTTATCAATAGTCAAAACCCATTCCACCAATTGCATCCAAAAATGCACCTAACAAAAAGAGTACTTGATTATTAAAACTGAAAAAAAAACATGAAATAAACTACAGTATAATTAGATTGGATTCAGTGCATTTGACAAGATGCATACCAAACTTTATTCTTGTATTGCAGAGAACATCCGGGTTTGGTGTTCGGCCACATCGATACTCTTCAATGATGTAAGAAACCTATAAACTGGTGAGCAAGTCAAATAGGATGTAGAGCCGTAGTGGTCTATGCCCTATATTACTGACATTGCAATTTGCAACTATAATGTATTTATTAACTTCAAAGTCTAGTTAAATAGCAGGTAATTCTATTAGTCGTATTTAAAGTGCAAAGGAATGAAGATTTGACAAAAAGTAGTTGTAGGAGGTATAGCATACCACATTTTTCCAGTATTCATCGGTCAAATGAACAACTTCTAATGGTACTTCAACCTTCAAATAAATACAAACACCGATTGAAATCAAATTGGTAATAAATACAATGGTAAGCAATAAAAATGTTATATGTTATTTGAATAAGAAAGAGACCTGATTGCAAACAGCTTTGGCATACTTTAAATCCTCTTCCCAGGGGCATTCCGACCAGAAGTTCTCAAAGTCTACCTAAAAAAACCACGAATACCAATTACTGTAATTTGAAAACGAAAAAGTGTATGAGGAATTGTTGAATTCGCGTTTGGTGGGTGAAAGGAAGGGAGGCGTACTTGGAACCAGAGATTCAAAAGGTTAGGGTTTTTGATTCAGAAATCGTGGTGAGCGAGAGAGCGAATCAGAGATTCAAAAGATTCAACATTGGGGATTTAGGGTTTTGGGGGAAAATCAATTTCTCACCTAAAACACTACAAAAAAACAGCGCATTAGCGACGGATTTTTCCCTCGCTAATGCCTGTTTTTCCCTCGCTAATGACTGTTAGCGACAGAATTAGCGACGGACCAATTCCGTCGCTAAAAAGCTGGTCGCTAATTGGGTAGCGAGGGAATACAATCCGTCGCTAAAATTAGCGACTGAAAATCCGTCGCAAAAATCCGTCGCTAAACACTGTGCACACTGACCGTTGCAGTTGATTTGACAGTGACACTGACCAATTTTAGCGACGGAAATCCGTCGCTAAAATCCGTCGCAAATCTCTTTTTTTAAAAAAAAAAATGCTAATCTCAGATAGAAAGAGGGAGAGATAAGGGGTTGGGGAGGAAAATAGAGAAGGAAAATAAATGAAAGAGGATGGTGTGGTGGTGGTGGTGGTGGTGTTGTGTTGAAGGATGAAGATGATGGTGGTGGTGGTAAGAAAAAATGAAAGAGGAAGAGGAAAATGGAGAAGGAAAAGAAATTAAAGAGGAAGAGGAGGAAATGAAAGAGGATGGTGTGGTGGTGGTGGTGGTTTGGTGTGGTGTTGAAGGGAGAAGATGATGGTGGTGGTGGTAAGAAAAAATGAAAGAGGAAGAGGAAGAAATGAAAGAGGAAGAGGAAAATGGAGAAGGAAAAAAAATGAAAGAGGAAGAGGAGGAAATGAAAGAGGATGGTGTGGTGTGGTGTTGAAGGGAGAAGATGATGGTGGTGGTGGTAAGAAGAAATGAAAGAGGAAGAGGAAGAAATGAAAGAGAGGAAAAAACGGAGAAGAGGAAGAAATGAAAGAGGAAGAGGAAGAAATGAAAGAGGAAGAGGAAGGATTCGGGTTTATAAAAAAAAATTACCCGTTAGCGACGGATTTAGCGACGGATTTCCCCTTGCTAATGTCTGTCACGTGTCAAATCAACTCCAACGGTCAGTGGCACAATTTTCCAAACATTAGCGACGGATTTAGCGACTAATTTCTGTCGCTAATTCGAACCAAAATTTTCAAGTTTCGCGCCTTGTCAAATCCGTCGCTAAATGAGTGCAATTCTGTCGCTAAATTAATAAAATCAATTCCGTCGCTAATGGAGTAAAATTCCGTCGCTAATTCTTTTTTTAGCGACGGACCAATAGTCCGTCGCTAAATTCCGTCGCTAATCAGTCATTTTTTTGTAGTGAAAGCAACAAAAAATGGCAAACTCGAAGGAGGGAGGCATGGAGAAGAAAGTAACGCTCACCAGAAGGTAGAGGCGTGGAGCCGAGACGGAGGATGGCGTGGGCAACAGCGAACAGCGTAGAGATGAAGAGGGAAGAGAACAGCGAACACTCGAAGGAGGCATGAAGAGGTTGGGTCGTAGAGATGAAGAGGGAGCGTGGAGCGTGGAGCGTGGAGCGTGGAGCAGAGACGGAGGTTGGGTCGTTGCTGGAGTGAAGATGGAAGAGAAGAGCGTTTAGTGAAAAGAAGAGGAAGAAGCGCATTCGAGTGAATGGAGAAGAATAGCTTTACTGAGCATCGTGTATGAGAAATGCATATTAAAATTTTAATTGAGATTTCCGACGGACTACCGACGAAACTAGCCGTCGCAAATTACCGACGGAACCAAATTTTCGTCGGAAACGAAGCGGGAAAAGCCTTAAAATATGTGCACATATTTACCGATGAACAATTCGTCGGAAATCCGTCGGAATTTTGCGACGAGAATGGGTCCGTCGGAAATTCTGGTGGGAAAACAAAGGTTTTCTTGTAGTGATTTGAGGAAGAGAAGTGACGTTGTCCGGATAATGGTTCTTCAAAGCAGTAAGACAATCTTTCGGGGCAACATTCAGATCAGTGTGCTCATTAACAATAGCTTTCTGCGGCTTAGTTAAACGACCAAAAGCTGTCGACCCAACCGGGGTAGTAAGCAACTCATGTGTGTGAAGACCACACCTAACATTAACACGCCAACCCCCATGACGTATTGTACAAGTAGCTCTCAATGTAAACGGACAGCTTCTTCTCTTAGACCCGAAAACTCTAGAATCATTAGACCACTTCCCTTGCTTCTCGCAACCAAATATAATCTTATCTCTAGAACCCCTTTTACCTCCAGCTTTGTCAGATCTTACGATGATAACCACAACTCCAATACGCCTCCCAACCGCGTTAGCCCACTCTTCAACATCCTGGCGTGTAGAAAAAATCTACAAAATAGAAAAATTAGATAAATGTTGCGTACTTAATTAATTAAATATCTACCAAACTTTGATCAAGAAAATTGGTTTGAAAAATATACCCTCTCCGTCCAGAATGCCTCTGTAGTGTCTACCACGAAAGGAACGACCTGCAACTCTGTATGCACAATATTTGTTTCAAAATAGAAGAACAGTTATAAAGAAAATAATTTAAAAAACAAAAAACAAAGCGGATTTACGTGCCTTCAAACGTAAATCTGCTTTGTATTTTTTACAAATCGGATATTCCCTCATCCAGGTATATCCGATTTATTAAACGATAAAAGCAGATTTAGGTAAATTCGATTGCGCATCGGATTTAGCTAAATCCGATTTATTAATATTTCGCTTTCTGTTCTGAATTAAATTGTCAAATCGGATTTATCTGTCAGTTTGATAGATCCGATTTGACTTATGCGTGGAATTTTAAGTATTTAAAGCTAATCGGATTTACCTTCCATTTAGGTAAATCCGATTTCCAGATTAAGTGGTCCCCCACCAGAGAATCTTCCAATTTATTGTGTTTTATGCAACTTCTTCGTGTTGTTTATTTATTGGTTTGGTGTTATTTTCTACTCCTATTTTGTGGACCATTGTGTTGGTCTTTGTGTTATGGATACCATATTGTTATGTTTTTTCTGTTTATAATACATACGAAACTTGTACTTGAAATGGGGGAGCAGTTAAAATAAAAAATGGGATTTTGGAGCTGGATGATGGTTTTAGGGATGATAGAAGTGGGACACAAGAGAGTACACTTGTTGCTGCCAGTGAGATAACACGAAGAACAAATTAAGGTGATGTCCACGGTAAGGTCTTGTCTCTTGCAAAAAGGGCATTACAAAATGTTGTTGAGTGTGAATCAAGTGACGATGACTCAATGGATAGTGATTACGAACCCATGAGTTAGATCATGAGTTAGTAGAAGAATACTCAGTAAAGAGATGTATAGAAGTGATGGTGATTCAAAATGCAATGCTAGTAAAATGGTTAGATATATATATTGTCTTTAAGAAGGATGAGTTAGACAAAAAACCTTAAATTCAAGGTAGATATGTAGTTATATCTTTAGCTCAATTTAAGGAGGCTATTTTGGAGTATTTAGTATTAAATGGGAGGGAGATAAAGTGTGAAAAATGACAAATTAATGACTACGACTGTGTGCAAGGGTGAATATGGTTTTACAATCCTTGTCAGTAGAGGATAGTGGTCTAGATAAGAGATAAGTTTTCATATAAGACCAGAAAAAGGTATTAATCTAAATTATGGCCAAATATAAAACCGTTGCCAAATATAAAATCGTTGCCAGATATAAAATCGAAGCCAGATATAAAACCGTTGCTATTCACTACTAAATACAACAGTTTAAAACCGTTGCCATAGATTGTAAAAAAAGAAAAAAAATTACAAAAAAAATATAGAGGTCCAATTCATTCCTTGTAGTCTTTTGCATCTCAAAAGCTTCAATAAGGCCTATATTCATTATGTGCATGATCATGTTCAGCCGTACATCATCAAGGAGTTCACCTTATTATTACATTAGGACATGGATATTTAGGAAAGAAATCAAGCTGAAGTGTTGGACATATTACTAAATTTGAAGATTTTATCATATGGAAAGTTCTTCCCAATTGCTTCCAGTAGACATAGCCAGTTCTCCCAATTGCTTCCATTTAGACTCGCTATGCACTTCTGTTGCAATGCTCTGCAAGGAATGAGAGCTAATATTATTTATGATACAAAAACTGTACAAAGTTCTAGATCAAAGTAATGGGCTCAAGAAATAGAAGATCAAAGTAGCCACTCAAATCATCTTTAACAACAGATACAGCAAGCATGTAAGGCAACAGTTTAGCTTTTTATATGATATTCTAAAAGTTGTTTTGTTGTGATTTTTACTTGAGAATGTGAAACTTGGTTAATAGGTTATCAGATTGACTTGAAGTCATTGATTCTTAAAAGTAAAATAAAAATAATAGTCTTTTTGGCCTTTTGATTTGTGGGTGTTTGCAACTTTGAATCAAAGGGCAAGCTTTGTTTATATGGGTTATGTGGGTTATCTTGGAAATTGGTTGATGTTAAGGGTTTTATCATGGTTGGTGTGAGAGTGAACATGTCTGTTACAGTTCATTTGGTCTTTAATCTTCAATAGAAGCCTTTTATTGATGTTTCCTATCATTGAGGGTTAAATACAACAACTGTAATACATAAATATCCACCCATAGAAAATAATCAACTATTGATGAAAGCTGATATCAAATTCACTCCAGCACCCAATCTATGGTCGGTCCATATATTCTCTAACTTGCAACTTGCAAGAAGCTACATCTTGTAGTCACATTTTCAATCTCATAGAACCCACAATTAGTAAACCAGTGTTGCTGCAAACCACTAAGCTTACCAGATTTTTTTTACCATAAACTATTATTACCAAAACTGACATTGAAGAGAAAACTGCTGCAAACTCAAAATAACAAAGAAGACATATAACACATCAGAAACTGGAACAATATGATTCAGCCAACACCTAAAGTTCTAGATCAAAGCACTTATTTCTTGAGTGTTAAAGATGATTTGAGTATTACCAAAAGGATCTTCTATACATATCAATCATATTTCTGCATGATGAAAATAACTTAATCAACCTTTGTTCTCACTTTTCAGCCAAATAACTTAATCATATTTCATGTTCGATATATATGTATCATATCAATTTCTAAGATATTTATAATATTAATAAATTACCTTCTCAAGAACACGTTCAAGACGTTGAATCTCATTCTTTGCATAGTCTGCACCCTTTTCCATACTGTTCTTAGCAAGTTTTAAGTAGAGGCTGCCATATCTGGGACAAGCAAAAGAAGACAACAGAAAATCAAACAAATTAATAATATAACAAAGTTATGGCCTCACAATAACCAAAGTTCAAAATTAAAATTAAACAAACCAAAACAGAAATGAGAAGTAATATCATTCAGACCTTGCAGCAGAACCCTTAAGCTTCTTAACTTCCTCTTCAAGCCGGGAAAAGACAACCTTCTTCTCGTTTTCGTCAGCACTCACAAACTCCTTCACCAAGTCATCCCGAGATGCTATTGTACCAGCCTATAAAGTAAGAATAATTAAGCCATTCAGATATAGTTATAAGCATTCACCAAAATATACAAGTGCATATTAATAAACTGAACTATGAATACAGCATAGTATAATCTGGCAATCATTAAAGGATTCCCGTTATCAACTCACGTATCCCTGCATTATTTACAATTTGATATTTTAAAAAACAACTCAAGTTGCACCAAGACTCAAAATCCTTCATAACTCTATTCTACCATTCCAAAAGGACACAGCCATAAAAGTTTTTTTCAATAGAAACCAATTCCTTAAACAAAATATGTAAGAATGCATAGATGGATCAGAAAATTAGGCTTGATGTTCTCAGAAGAGAAAAAAATCGCAGAGTAAGTTCAGCTTCGATCATCTGGGAAAAAAATCATCACTTCCATCTTGTTGCTATCCAAACCACAAGAGACTCAAACTTCACATCAACACCAAAAAAATAGTCAGATCAAAACTCAATATTGTTACCAGTTACATCTATATTAGAACATAAACATCCACATCTAAATGAAAAAAACCTTTATCAAATTTAGATGTGGAGGAAGACTCAAAATATGTAAGAATGCATAAATGGATGAGAAAATTAGGCTTGATTTTCTCAGAAGAGAAAAAAAAAATTGCACAGTAAGTTCAGCTTCGATCATCTGGGGAAAAATTCATCACTTCCATCTTGCAATCCAAACCACAAGAGACTCAAACTTCACATCAACGCCAAAAAAAAAGTCAGATCAAAACTCAACGTTACCAGTGACATCTAAATTAGAACATAAACATCCACATCTAAATTAGAAAAACCTTTATCAAATATAGATGCAAATCAGCTGGAAAGATAAGCAAACAGAATGCAAAGATGGATCAGAATATTAGGCTTGATTTTCTCAAAAAGAGTATATAATTCGCACAGTATGTTCAGCATCAATGATCTGGGGAAATAATTATGACTTCCATCTTGGAATCTAGTTATAAACATTCACTAAATAATAGAATTACATATTAGTAAACTGAACTATGAATACATCATAGTAGGATCAAATTCATTCATCGAGCAAGATCTAAATCCGGTGTTGAAAGTGGGGACAAACATGAATGCAATGATGGATGATCGGGGAATGATAGCTAGACTTAAGAAGGGGTATAATTCCTACAAACCCAGTCCAAGCAAAAAATAGAGACCTCAATATGGGTTCTACTCATGAAAGAAATGATTTTTTCCCAGGTAATAAATTCTCGGGTGAAGGAGGTATTTTCTTCATCTGTATTAGCAAATCATCCAAATTAGGCGCATGTGTTTCTTAAGGATATATCAATCTAGTTTAACTAGAAGACAGATAAAAATATGCTCCTAAACTCACTTTTCAGCCAAATCCTTGTACTCGTCGGCATCAACATTGGCTATAACTACTTCCTCCTCCAGCTTAAATACTGCAGCAAGCTTTTCATAAGTCTGAAGAAAGAGTGAAAACTTTATTAGAACCAACCTTCAAATAGTCACATGCAGGGTGAGACACCTTAAACTATAAGTTATAAAAGAACTCTAGGACAGAAGAAGTTTCTTACAGAGGCAAGGGCCTTGCAATTAGGAAAGACTCAATTAGGAAGAAGGAATAAATACTATACAATAATCACAGTGATCAAAGGATCCAGTAATGTCAATGAAGCATTCTATCAAAAAGTGAGGGGAAAAATTTCTTACAGTGCAGAAACAGTAGCTTAGAATGTTATCTAGTGTAAAACAAAAAACTAGTGTCTTGGCATGAATTTTTGCATGTAAAAAGACAAAATCAAAAACAGGAAAAGAATAACATTTCAACTGGATATCAAATATAAAAAAATGATTCCCTTCAGACCAAGTTAAAAAGCAAAAAAAAAACAACAACATTGCCGATAATCGAAATTATTAAAAGTTGTAACATTCTCAATCTTAATAGTATTGCGCTATCCTCACATCTACTTTTCCCTTCAGAATCACCCCCTGAGGATGGTGTCTGTGGAACAGCAGCTGAGTAAGGTATGTCCTCTAGAAGAGTTTGCAATGATGGTGGACGCAAGGATCTTCTTGCAGCTGCTGCAACAGCAGCAGCAGATAAAACAGGACGATCTTCTCGCTTCTCAGTATCTTCATCGTCACTTGCAGCTGATAAACCCAAACCAGCTATAGCAGTTGTGGCAAGGGAAAGATCTTCCTCCCTGATAATGTGCAAAACACGCCTAACAATATTTCCCACGGCTAACTCTGCAATCACGGACATAACATTTTAGGAGAGGCAAACAATCAATCAATCTCTATAATTCAAAAATCCCAATTAACAATGTAGAACTAGAAATAGGGCCAGTTACTTTAGATAAACTTCCCCCACAAGCAATTATGGAAAAAAAACATGAATCGGATCTCGTGATATGAATTTATTAAACAACAGTTTCACGTCTGAGTTGAAATTATTGTATAGTATTCATTCCTTCAGAGGGGAACCCTAAAACAATTTCTACTTAAACTTTGATTTTGAAGACTCAATTAGGAAAGAGGGGAACCAAAACCCTAAAACAATTTCTTCTTTCAGTTCCAATCTGAAGTTGTGAACCCTAAACACAAACACTTTGCTGCTTGGGGAGTGTTTAGTAATTTACTTAATAATAAGTATATGAACTCTTAGGCTAGTAGTGATTTGAAGATGGATTTGATGTCCGTAATAATATAAGTATTAGAAGCAATAATTTATGATATATAATAGGACAATGAAAGAAAGAATACATTAATTAAAACTAAAAGAAGGCAATAATATGTTCATCTTGAAAGAGTGGAAAAGGGCATAATATTTATTTTACATATATCCTTAAAGAGCAGAGAGAAATAATTACAAGAATGACTTGTTACTCAAATCCTGGAAGGGATGAGAGGAATATTGTTCTGTAAGTATGCACTGGCAGCAGCAACTCCACTTCCAAGCTTTACTGGGTAACCCACATCTTTGAGTATCATCTCCACACCAGCAAGACAACCCAATAGTTGCAACTGCAAAATATTTTAAGAATTAACAACTTCAATGGTGTCAAGATTTAAAATTTGATATCTGAGTTTTACTAATGGAGGCTTAAGCACAAATGAAAACAGCTTTTGACATGTACTTACTAGGATAGCTTACCTAGGTGAGCTCTCTGGAATAGCTTATGAAAACAGATTGTAGCTTTTGTGAAAATAGTTTGAGTTTAAACAAAGATTATGAAGATTACTACCTCATTGAGGTTGCCAAGATGGCCAATTCTGAAGACCTTGCCAGCAACTTTGTTGAGTCCAAGACCTAAGCTCAAATTGTATCTCTTCCAAGCCCTTCTAACTATTTCAGCACCATCAATGTAAGGAGGAACAAGAACAGCAGTCACAGTATCACTGTACCACTCTTCCTTTTGGGTGCAATTTTTCAGACCCCATACCTCTACAGCAAGTCTGCATTTATTTATTTACCATACATATTTCAGATTCATTCTCACTTTAACCAATATTTTAATTAAACAAACATTAATTACCTGGTTGCATGACCTAAACGGCCGTGCCTTGCAATGACATTGTCAAGTCCTTCCTCAAAAACCAGATCAAGAGCAGCTCTGAGACCATACAGAAGCTGAATGGAAGGAGTATATGGCCAATAGGTTCCAAGCTTGTAGAATTTCAGATAGTCACTCCAGTCGCTAAAACGAGAGAGAGAGAGAGAGAGGCAAACCTGAAATCACAATCGCTGAGGGAGTGGGTTAGAGAGAGAAACGAAATTGAAGCTTGAAACTGCTGAGATAGAGGAACTTGATGAAATCACTGAGAGAGAAGAAGCAGAAACTTGATATCGCTGAGGGAGGAGATGATTTCTGAGAAGGGAAGGGAATTTCTGATAGAGAGAAGAGAGAAGGCTTCTGCGTTGAGAGAGAGGAGATAAGGCTTCTGTGTTGAGAGAGAAGAGGTTTGCTGCATTGAGAGAGAAGGCTTCTGCGTTGAGAGAGAGAGAGAAGGGAAGGATTGATTTTTAGGCTTCTGCATTGGTAGAGTTTTTGTTTGGCACAAAAAATTTGAGAATTTAGAAAACGCGGTCGTATTTAGCGCCTAAGATTTTATTTTTTTAATAATTAACCATATGGCAACGTTTATAAACCGTTGGCTAAAGTATAAACAAAAAAAACCGTTGCTGTAGACCTTTTGGCAACGGTTTCGAACCGTTGCCAATAAAAAAAACAAAAACAAAAAACATGAATCAGCAACGGGGTCAAAAACTGTTGCCATTGATGTCTAAGGCAACGGTTTTTTTGACGTTGGAATTTTAGGCGTTGCCATAGGGTGAAAATGTTGTAGTGAAAGTAGGGAGGAGACTTGATGACTTGGGCATGCCAAGGCTACATAATTTGAAGCATGGCAACAACAAATGAGTGACATTAAAAAGTTGGATACTAAAGCATGGGAATGGCCTTTGTGAGTATTTGGTGTAAGCATGTTTTTAGTTACTTTCTAAAGTGTGATGTTTTAATGAATAATACATATGAGGCATTTAATAGTACAACTATGGTAGCAAGAGATAAGCCAACAGTTAGAATGTGTGAGTGGATAAGAACCTATGGGGAGAATTGCTAACTTAAAAGGGAAAGTTAACAAATGGGGGCATAGAATAATGCCTAAACCTAGGAAGAGACTAGACAAGGAGATAGAACATAGTGGAAATTGGATAACTGCATGGGCAAGTAAAGGAAAGTTAGAGGTAGAACACGAGTTTACTCTATTCGGCTTTGGCTTATGTTACTAAGCCTTTTTCTTAGTATCTCTTACTAAAGAAATAATAGCCATTGGATGCTCAATATTTTAATGAAATTTAATCTAATGGTTATTATTGAATAAGGGAATTGTTGTAATCTTCAATGTTATTGGTTTTAATTAAATTTAATTGACCTTTAAATTAGATCCTATTTTATTGAGGCGGTTACAAAACTTATTCAAGCCATTTTTTTTCACGTTTCGTTTATCTTGTTTCTTCTTTCTCGTTCTTCTTTCTTTTTCACGTATCTTTTTTGCACTTTTTTTTTTATTTTCTGTTTTGTTCTCTTATCTTCTTTCTTTCCGTTCTTTGCATTTTCTATCTTTATGTTCTCTTCACTTTCTTCTTGCTTTGCTCTAATCATCTTATGGATTTTGATATCTGTAAGATTTTCGACTTGCAATTCTTCATCATCTTCTTTTTTTGTTTCAAATCGTGTTCTGCAGATTGGTTCCTCCAGACTGGTTTTGCTGCAATTAACTATTGTTATGCAAAACTGTGGTTAGAGGCATCTAACCACAGTTATGCATATCTGTGGTTAGTGGCCACTAACCATTGCTATGCACATTTGTGGTTAGTGACATCTAACCACAGTTATGCATATATGTGGTTAGTGACCACTAACCATTGCTCTATGCACATTTGTGGTTAGTGGCATCTAGTCATTGACATCTAACCACAATTATGCATATATGTGTCTTATGTAATCTGTTTATTGTTATTACCATAGGGTTTGATTCCCGTGTTTGAAAAGATGTTTGAGAAAAAATTAGGGAGGAGACTTGATGACTTGGGCATGCCAAGGCCTCATAATTTAAAGCATGGCAACAACAAATGAGTGACATTAAAAAGTTGGATACTAAAGCATGGGAATGGCCTGTTGGAGTATTTGGTGTAAGCATGCTTTTAGTTACTTTCCAAAGTGTGATGTTTTAATGAATAATACACATGAAGAATTTAATAGTACGACTATGGTAGCAAGAGATAAGCCATTAGTCAGAATGTGTGAGTGGAAAAGAACCTATTTGATGGGGAGAATTGCTAATTTAAGAGGGAAAGTTAACAAATTGGGGCATAGGATAATGCCTAAAGCTAGGAAGAGAGAAGACAAGGAGATAGAATATAGTCCTGGGCAAGTAAAGAAAAGTTAGAGGGAGAACAGAGTTTATTCATAGGTTCGTGGTTGATTTAAATGCAAAAACCTATACATGTTACTATTGGGAGTTGATAGATATACCAAATAGGCATGAAATAACTAGAATGTCCTACGGGGGATACAATCAATAGGACTATATATGTCCATCCATATTACACCAAGGATATGTGTTTTTATCCTACAACAATTGTATAACAGCTACAAATGGTCAAACTATCTGGCCAACTGCTGAGTGTGAAGATATGTTCAAAACTGAAGAGCGGGCCTATTGTTGGCCATGTTGCGAAACATGTGATGATATTACTTTTGTTACTATAAGTTGCTTTTGTTCTGTTGTTTACTTTTTAATGGTTTCGTTTGTTAGCTTATTGTGGAGAATGAGATAGATATGTAGAGATGAAGATTATGAATGTCGCAGAACATGTTAATTAGAATTTGAAAGTTTAACCCTTTATGTAATTTCAAAACAATAATGTAAGTTTGACGATATTGCTGTGATTGACAATGTTTTGGCAATGTTTATTTAGTCTTGACAATGACAATTTAAGCTTGACAATGCTATTGTGTTGGATGTAATTGAAATACGTTGAAAATGTGTATGGCAATTTCATTTTTATTATGCTCAACTTGTTATGTTTGATAAACTTATGTTCGTTATCAAATTTTTAAAAATTTTATTCTTGGGCTAGGATGTCAATGTTAGTTGTTGGTAAGTTTGTGAAAATGGTCAGCTTGTTAAAAATATCGCAAATTGGTAAGCTTGTAAAAATAGTCAATGTTTAGTGTTGGTAAGTTTGTGAAAATGGTTAATATGATGTGGTCAAATTGGTAAGTCAGTTTGCTTGTTGGTCCTTTTTTTTTACAATTTTGTCAAATTTTGCATTTTAGTCATTTTTAATACTGAACTGCATATCTATTGTGCAAAACAAACACAACTTTATTCATAAAATTGAAGTTAAGTACATAAAGTCTGACAGTTACATAACTCAGCCCACACTACTAAATACTACCTATGACAAAAAATGGCATTGGACTAAACTTTAAACCAATTCAAACTATCATCACAAAATACCAATTTAAAATAACAACCCCACATTACTTCCTATGATCTAAAATTGCATAAACAAGAAACAAAAGCCATGAAACTAGCAACCCAAATAGTAGCCCCTGCACCCTAGTCCCCTCTTTTCCCATGGGCAAGTTTGCATATTAATAAGCACCGTGCAATTTAAAATTTTCAGGGGGTTCAAAATAAAAATTTCAGGAGATTTGGGCTATTTATATAAAGCGGTAAGTGCAATTTTTTTTCCAGGGGTTCAAGGTAGGTCCGCCACTGTCTGCAGAAAAACTTATGTCTCTATCATGGACTGTTTCGTTAACACAAACAACGACACTGACTCCATAATCGCTTTCTTTCAGTTTATCATCACATATTAACAACCTGTAACTTAGTTCTTTGTTCTAAAATAGATAATTGAAGAGGACAACGTAGTTGGAACTTTTCCGGTAGAGACGATTTGGAATTTCGAGGGAGCTGGAGATGTATAACCCGCATAGTGTTACCACAACTACAAATGAGTAGACGAACTTGCTATGAAAATACCATTGACGACGTGTTTGCACTATCTTGGGATGCCATTGATGTTTCACGACAATGAAGATGGAAACTTGTGGGCTTCTATGTTTGATTTGAGATCTGGGGTTATGGTTCAATGTTTATATTCCATTGCGTTCGTCCATGTAAGCAACTATAAATTAAATGAGAATGAAGAATATTACGTGGCAAAGCCACAAATAAGTTTAAATAGCCGATGTCACATTTAGCATCGGGTGTTTAAATAGTCAATGCTAAATGTCCATTTCATCACTGTTTTTGATGTCTGAAAAATGACATTTAGCATCGGTTATTTGAAACAACCGATGCTAAATGTCTTTTTTAAAAAAAATTAATTTGCACTATTAATAGATATCAATTGACCAATTTATAAAATCCTGAATTCCTGATATACAAAATTATTTCCAGAGAGAAACTCATAATAAATTAATAAAAATACTTCAAATTCTATTGAAATTTAATGTCATACAATACAAGTCATTAATCTTATAACTTCTACAAATTTCTTACACAAAATTCTACAAATGTTACTAAATGGATCTACCATCCATTAAAAAGGCTAACAATAATGAAGTAATTGTAAAAAAAAAACAATAAAGTAGCAAGACGTTCCAAAAGTGCCTTGGCTTTTTCTATTACTTCAAACTCTCTAACCCATTGATGTGCAAATGCTCGTTTATCTGATTTTGGACCATTGTCTATTGGAATTGAACCATCACATCCCTAAAATTAAACAAACAAATTAATTAGTACAAGTCACAAACAAAATGTTGAATAAAAAATCAAAGATGCATTAGGAGTATTTGTTGCAGCAAGAACTAGATTAAATCCTTCCTATTCTAGACATTAAATTCAAGAAGCAGAATAGGGATTGATAGTTTGAGATTTAGCAAGACAAATTTCAGCATCCTGCCACTGTGATAAGGGTTTTTTTTAAGCAAAGACTAATATATATTAAAAAGAAAAAAGGAGTCGAGAAAAAGACCGAGGTGGGACCAAACCATAACCCAAGGCCAGGGAAAAAGCAAACAAAGCAGCAAAATGGAAACTTGGGCAAGGCACCCTAGACCAACCATCCAAATGAAAACAGATCAACAAAACAGGCCAAAAACGGCTGAAAAAACAAACCCAAAGTGACAGATATTGAGCTAGCTTTGGACCGAAGATTGTATCCAACTGACACACTCTTTTTCTGTTTCTTCTTTTGCTTCTTGGACACAACCGGTTCCGAGTACCTCTCAGCTGAGTCAGGAACCACCGATCACCCACATCGTCTGGCGACTTATCCCACAACCTACTTAAAAGTTGCATATCAGCTTTAACTGCTGGATTCATGTCCTCTGAGTCAACAATCAAGACTTTGGAGTTTGGATATAACATAGATGCATGAGAGTTCGAGACAACCTCATCATCTGAGATATCCGCCCAATTTTTCTTTATAGCAGATGTCTCCACTGAGTAGGAAGCACCAGAGTCAAGCCTAGTCGTGGGAGACTTGGTGGAGCAGGTATGAGCTTCACCAATATCATGGCCCCTAGCCATCTCTTCAAGAGTAATAACAGTGTTGCCAAAACCCTTGAGTCGATTGGGATTGATGTCATCCATCACCAAAACCAGACTATTGTCTTGTATGGTTGGGCCAGCGTCAGGCTCACCCGGTTTCTCCAATGACTTCCCCTTATCATTCCGAGAAGGCTTGCTAAGGGGATTTATCTTCGTACTTCCCGTCTCCGCGGTTCTCTTACAATTCTGGAGAGAATGACCAATACTACCACAAGAGCTGTAGAATAGAGGTACCCTCTCATATTCCACCCTGATAAGAAAGGCATAACCCTCTCTTTCTACTAACAATTGATCATGCAACTTCTCAGAGAAATCAACATCAATAAGAACTCTAGCAAAATGACCAAAAGTCCTCTTCATAGTGGCTTCATCCAAAACAATAGGAGCACCAAGGCTACCACTGATCTCAAACAAAATCTTTGACCTCCAATACTCCCGGGGAAGACCATGAAGCCTAACCCAACACTGAGCATTGGTCTGTTTTGCAGAAAGAGGGTCAAAATCTGGCGTCCAACCAAACAGGCGCAAAACTCCCGGTTGTAAAGATCGCGATCCAAGCGACCAAACACGCCTAAAGTCTTCGTTAGATACAAAAGAGAATTCAAATAATCTCTTACCAAGAGAAACCAGAGACCAATCAGAAGAAGTCTTCCACATATTAGAAAACTTCTCCATTAATTCCTTAATCTGATATGGTTTATCCCCTTTAGACAAAATTATTCTACCATGTAATAGATTGACACATTCAGCAATACTAGCCTGATATTCATCTTCCGAGATCTTAAAAGCAAGAACATCTCCATTTAAACAAGGTTTCTGTTGCTTACTGTAATCAAAATCTACAAAGGATCCGGGGGCGTGAGGTGTACCTGTTAACGCCTCAGAGAAAGACTTCCGTTTCACCCCACTCACAGCTGGAGCATCCACGACAGGTTGTACTTGCGCTAAGCTACCAGACTGATTTCCGAGAGCAGGACCGCAAAAACCCAAAAC
The DNA here is from genome assembly GCA_039519185.1 of Astragalus membranaceus. NCBI lineage: Eukaryota > Viridiplantae > Streptophyta > Magnoliopsida > Fabales > Fabaceae > Astragalus > Astragalus membranaceus. The sequence goes on from CM076854.1 coordinate 99,891,314, forward strand.
ATGTGAACCACCGACACCCATCGCCGGGGAGCAATGTGTTATTAAAATATTATTAACGTAACAAAGATTAAAGACATTGAATGGATAATTTTCCCTCATCATTCTCTCAGCTGCTATTAGAGTATTGTTCCTCAAAAGATCCAAAGCAACCATATGCTCACCTTCTCCACAGTAACAAAGAGATAGAGTATAATATCTCTCTTTTCTCTCCATGGTTTCTGGAAGCAATTCCACAACCTGTTGAGCAAGAGTCATGAATTCACCAGAGATACTTAGAGCAAAAGAAAGGTGATCAATTATTGAAGGGTCCCAAACAATGGTTCCAAGAACTAGTTTTCTTAGAAGAATCAGAAGCATAAGAATAGCCTCTTCTATGTTTATAAGTCAACATGAAGAGATTCATAAAGAAGTCCATAACTTCATTTAGAAGAGAAGTATTTTCTTTGTATGCAAACAAAGTAAATTTGATTCCCCAAGGGAAGAAAGAAAATGAATACACCTGAATGGATAACAAAAAAAAAGGCAACTAAATCTTTTAACAAACCAGTATTTCATAGTACCACTCACTAAAAAAAGTTTGATTTTTGGTGCTTCCCACGGCATAGATCCCTGCATCAATGAAAATGAAGAAAAACATTCAAATATAATCAATCCTATAATTAAGAGTAGCTGGCTAGTCAGATTTTTGTTAAAACAGAAGGGTCCCAGAGACACCTTTTCATGCTCATCATCCTAGTATTTGATATTAAAGGTACCTTTGTTAGTCCTTCTTTTGGTAGATACGAGTTCAAAAAATTGAACCACTACAAAGATAACAGGTTAAAATCAGAAAGATAGAAACAATAAAAATGGAGATGAACTAATGAGATTTTTAATTCTGTCTCTTCTGATTCATATCCACTCATATAGTATCTAGCTCCAATCACTTTCCTGTTACATAAATCATATTAACCAATGGAGATGAACCAAGTGAAAACTAATGCCTATATAAGTCAAAATGAAAGTAGATATGAGTTTAAGGTTTGACCACAAACCTGTTGCAGGTTGAGGCATTGAATGCTTAAGAAAATCAGACCATCCAGCCAAACACATCACTATCATATCTCACAGTCACAAATGTAAAAGCAAACAAAACAACAAATAAACAAAAGTAAAGAAAGAGCAAACAACAACATACCTCTCATTTTTGTTCACTTCTGTTTGCAAATTGTAGAAGTGTCATATAAGCACATTGTATTATGCAATTCAATATCTCGGTAGCACAACAACCACTACTCTAGCAATCAGCTCATGTTATCTAGGGATATACATCAAAGCTTGACAATATGTTGAGTACTTATAAAAGCGAACTACGGGCGAAAGATTTACAGTTAAGTCAATGACACTCAACGTGACAGGAAAGAAGGAGGTAGCAGTAAACAAAAGATTAAATATGATATAATTATCAAACTTACGGCAGCTTCAACATTTGCAGGAGATTCGTCATTAGGAGTTGAAAGCATTGATATGATACTCAATACTATGCTCTCTACCTGCAAGATAACATATATAATATAATGAAAACATTCGATTTGAATAGTTTATAGCTTCATAGTTTCAATGTATAATATAGTTACTAAATGGTTGTGGTTCCAAACACGCAATTAAGAGTTAAGCTAAATACTAACAGGAAGTTTCAATGTTTTCATTTTATTATTAAACAAGAGGAGACGAGATTTTATGCAAACCCGGCCATCGGAATATACTGCAAAACAAACAGCAAACTTAACTTTCATGTTGTTAAAATCAAACCAAAATCACATATAAGAAAAACCAACCATTGGGGTGCCATATCTCTGAAGTGAAATTCACTGTTGGTGGACTATCTGGGTAATTGGCAGGAAAACTCATTATGGTATTGAAAAATACTCCCTCACTATAAGAAATTCAATGAATCCACAAACAAAACAACATAGAGAAGTCAGTAAAATTCCAATGCTACATAGATGCTACATAGAGAACAGGAACTAGAAGAAACCAAGTAATAGTTAGCAAAACATAGTGGCAAAGCTCTAGTGCATTTTCTAAAAGCCAAGAATAAAATAAGCCTACAAAATCACACAATCTAATGTAGTAATCAAATGAATCCAACCAAGATCAAACCAATAATAGTTAACAGCATAATAAACAACATAAGAAAACATCATCTTCCGCATGAATCTCAATGAACCAAATAAAGAAACAATCACAAGAAACATCATCTTCCGCATGATTGAGGTATGCAAGAAACAAACTCATCAATTAAAAAAAAGCATTTCAAGTAACCCAAAAGAAGCAATCAATCAAACACGTTATTTTCAAGAAGCGAAAACCCCAGATAAAGAAAATTAGGAAGCAACCCCAAAACCCAAAACCCAAAATCCTAATTTCTACAATAGTTGACAAGCTAAAACGCACAGTAAAGACATGGAATGAAAGGGGAAAACGATGTTAAGAAAAAAAATAGAAATATAAAGAGAGGATTTGAGCGAGATTTACCGAGGATTTGAGCAGCGGAGAGAAGAATGTGTTGAAGACGAAACGAAGGAGTGGAAGAGAGCGTTCAGTGGAGCGTTCACCTTCGTTAGGGTTCCCTTTGGCGTTCCTCCATGAAGCAATTGATTCTGCAAGGGCAGAGAACAAACGAACGTTAATTCTTAGGGCAGAGAGAGGAAGAAGAGAAGATACGAACATTGATTCTGCGAGAGAGGGAGAGAGAAGAGAGCTTACCATAAGAACGAGAGAGAGTGAAGAGCTGAGAACGAGAACGAGAGTTGAGAGAGTTCTGAGAACGTGAGAAGGTGAGCAATAAAAGTGGACATTTAGCATCGGGTGTTTTAATACCCGATGCAATATGTGTTCACATTGAGACATATAACATCGGTTACAAACACAACAGATGTTAAATGACCAAAACAAGCACTTTTAAATCGGTTGTTACCACAACCAATGCTAAATGTTTAACAGAAAACTTAAGTTGTTGCTTTAATTACAAAATTGCCACCGGTTCAACATTTAACATCGGTTGTTTAAACAACCGATGTTAAATGGTGCTGTTTAATGCCTTTTTTCCACTAGTGGAATTTCGAATCTGCTGAAGAATTATATTATCCAATCTTGACATTGTGATGATATCATTCAACAAGAACACCGCTCTCTCTCTCCCCTCTCTCCCTCTCTCTCCCTCTCTATCTCTCCCTCCCTCTCTCTCTCCCTCTCTCTCTCTCCCTCTCTCTCCCTCTCTCTCTCCCTCTCTCTCCCGCTCTCTCTCTCCCTCTCTCCCCCCTCTCTCTCTCCCTCCCTCTCTCTCTCTCTCTCTCTCTCTCTCTCTCTCTCTCTCTCTCTCTCTCTGTTGGAACATTGGTGTGAATTTACAAAGTCCCACATTGCTTGGACTAAGCACTTGGAGAGTGCTTATAAGTGGGAAGTTCACACCTTTGGGTTGGGGCCCAAGGGGTACCCAGTTTTGTGAACGGGCAAGCACGCACTCTAACTGACCACCACACACGCGCGCGCGCCGCCGTCCGACCGGCCGGGCCGGGCTTGGGCTTGGGCTGTGAGGTGTAAAGTATTTTTTGCGAAATTAATTAAAACTTTTATTTTATTTTTTTTGGAACGTGCTTGTCCAGATTCATTGAACCGTCCAGATTCATTGAACCGTCCAGATTCATTGAACCGTCCAGATTCATTGAACAGACCAGATTCGATGAACCGTTGCGAACTTGCGCTCCAAGTCAGACGTGCGCACGAACCTTCGTAACTTGCGCGCCAAGGATCCATGATTCGTAACTTGCGCACGAAGTCCCATGACTTGCGCACGAAGCCGGTTATTGAAGCCTATAAAAGAGGCCTTCCCCCAATTCATTTTACACACCGAAAACTCGATGCAGTTCCGAGTTCTCTTCTCTTCTCCCTCATAAATTCGTTTCTTATTCTTCTTCTCTAAGAGTGGCCTACGAGCCATATTCCCGAGTGGTTATAAACCATATTGAGAGGTGTATATCTCGAGCGATTACTGACTGTGCAGTCATGATCGTAACTGGGCTGTTTTATCCTGGGGGCGTCGTGGTTGATAGTCTGCTTGCACCATCGAGCAGTGCCACGAAACGTCTTAAAGAGAGCGACCTAGTCCGCGACTCATCCCAGTAATTTCTTCGGTATAATTTCGAAAACGCTGAAACAACAATTTTAAGACGTTTCGTTTCAACCATGACTACCGAAGAGATTACTGGTCCTACTGTTTCCGACTTCAACAAACCATTTCGGTTTGAGGGATCCCACTTCAAGCGTTGGCAACAAAAGATGCAATTTTTCTTAACTATGAAAAAAGTTGCTAATGTCTTGACCGATGAGATTCCAGTAGTCGACGAAACAGCCGAACAGGCAGATCAAACTAAAACAGCCAAAGAGATATTGCTTTGGAACGACAATGACTACCTCTGTAAGAACTTCATTCTTAATGGACTGAGTGATGATCTTTATGATTATTACAGCTCTTGCAAGTCCGCTAAAGAGGTCTGGAATGCTCTGAAAAAGAAGTATGACACTGAGGAAGCAGGCACTAAAAATATGCTATGAGCCGCTACCTCGACTTCAAAATGACAGATGATAAATCTGTAGAGACTCAGTCACATGAGATACAGAAAATAGCTCATGAAATTGTCTCTGAAGGCATGGCCTTAGATGAACAATTTCAAGTAGCTGTTATTATTGACAAACTTCCTCCTGCCTGGAAGGATTTCAAAAATTCTCTCAGGCACAAGACCAAAGAGTTCTCTTTGGAAAGTTTGATTACCCGACTCCGGATTGAGGAGGAATCTCGGAAACAAGATCAGAATGATGAAATCTTGTTGTTTCGAACAAGAAACCAGGAGCGGTTCTGAAGCCAACTGGCAAACATTTCAAGAATCAGAACCGTAATCAGATTCAAAAGAACCGCAACCACAAGAATGGGAACACTCCAAAGTCCCCAAATGCCAAACCTCAGCCACCACCACAACCAAAGAATGAAGCTGCTCTTCCATTCCTTTGTTACAAGTGTGGAAGACCAGGTCATATGGCACGCAAGTGTAGGAACGGGCCCAATCCTGCTCCGCAGGCTAACCTGACTGAAGAGCAGCACTTTACTGCTATGATTACTGAAATCAACATGGTTGGTGGATCTGATGACTGGTGGAATGATACTGGCTCCTCTCGCCATGTATGCAAAAACCGTGCTATGTTTAAGACATACAAGGCGGTTGATGATAAGAGAGTGTTGTTGGGCGACGCTCACACCACTACTGTTGCAGGTATTGGAGATGTCGAACTTAATAAAGTTTTTCCTTCTGCGTATATGTTGGGTGATTTTAATATTTGGCACTCTCGTTTATGTCATGTCAATAAGCGCATTATTTCGAATATGAGCAATTTAGGGATAATTCCCAAACTATCGTTAACCGATTTTCATAAATGCGAATTTTGTACTCAAGCCAAAATTACAAAGTCATCTCACAAATCCGTCATTAGAGAATCAGAGCCATTAGACTTAATACACTCTGATATTTGCGAACTAGACGGAACTTTGACCAGAAATGGTAAACGCTATTTTATCACATTTATTGACGATTGCTCAGACTACACTTTTGTGTACCTTATGAAAAATAAAAGTGAAGCGCTTGACATGTTCAAAATTTTTGTAAAGGAAATTGAAAATCAATTTGAAAAAAGATAAAGCGTTTTCGAAGCGATAGAGGAACTGAGTATGATTCCCAGTTGTTTAATGACTTTTATAAGTTGAATGGAATCATACATGAAACGACTGCACCATATTCACCTGAAATGAATGGTAAAGCAGAAAGGAAAAATAGAACCCTTACCGAATTGACAGTTGCGATTATGCTTAATTCGGGCGCTGCATCACACTGGTGGGTGAAATTTTAATAACAGTATGCTATGTACTGAACAGAGTTCCTAAATCTAGGAATAAAATTTCTCCTTATGAATTGATAAAGAAAAGACAACCAAATGTGTCTTATTTCCGAACTTGGGGCTGTCTGGCCTATGTAAGGATCCCAGACCCAAAAAGAGTCAAACTTGCCAGTAGAGCCTATGAATGTGTATTCATTGGTTATGCAGTAAACAGCAAAGCATACAGATTCTATGACCTGAATGCAAAAGTAACCATCGAGTCAAACGATGTTGACTTCTATGAAAGTAAATTTCCCTTTAAATCAAGAAATAGTGGGGGCTCTGGAACTAGTAATGTTCCTGTGCCTAGGAGCGTTGAAAACAACGTAGAAAGGGAAATAGAACCTAGAAGAAGTAAGAGAGCACGTGTTGCTAAAGACTATGGACCCGACTACACGGTCTATACACTAGAGGAGGATCCAACTAGCATTCACGAAGCTCTGTCTTCATTGGATGCTGACTTGTGGCAAGAAGCCATAAATGATGAGATGGATTCTCTAGAGTCTAACAAGACATGGCACTTAGTGGACTTGCCTCCTGGTTGCAAAACCATTGGTTGTAAATGGATTCTGAAAAGGAAGCTAAAACCTGATGGCACTGTTGATAAGTACAAGGCTCGCCTTGTAGCCAAAGGTTTTAGACAAAGAGAGAACATAGATTTCTTCGATACATATTCGCCTGTTACCAGAATTACATCCATAAGGGTACTAATTGCTCTGGCTTCTATTTATAACTTAGAAGTACACCAAATGGATGTAAAGACCGCATTTTTGAATGGCGAATTAGAAGAAGAAATCTATATGGAGCAACCTGAAGGTTTTGTAGTCCATGGGCAAGAACACAAGGTCTGTAGGTTGGACAAGTCTCTGTATGGTCTCAAACAAGCTCCCAAACAATGGCATGAGAAGTTCGATAATTTGATTATCTCGAATGAGTTCAAAGTGAATGAAAGTGACAAATGCATTTATTACAAAACTGAGAATGACATTTGCACTATCATATGTCTCTATGTAGACGATCTACTCATATTTGGATCAAACATTCATGCCATAAATAAAGTGAAATCATTGTTGTGCAACAACTTTGATATGAAAGACCTCGGAGAAGCTAATGTAATCCTCGGGATCAAGATCACTAGGTCCGAGAAAGGAATTTCCTTGGATCAATCTCATTATATTGAGAAGATCTTAAAGAAATACAATTATTTTGACTGTAAACCTGCATGTTCTCCCTATGATCCAAGTGTCAAACTTTTAAGAACACTGGTGACAGTGTTAGACAAACGGAATATGCGAGCATCATTGGCAGCCTAAGGTATGCTACTGATTGTACTAGACCCGACATCGCCTATGTTGTGGGATTGCTATGCAGGTTTACCAGTCGACCTAGTATCGAGCATTGGCATGCTATTGAAAGAGTCATGAGATATCTTAAAAGAACCATGAATCTAGGATTACACTATCAGAGGTTTCCAGCTGTACTTGAAGGGTACAGTGACGCTGATTGGAACACTCTGTCAGATGATTCCAAAGCGACCAGTGGCTACATATTCAGTATAGCCGGTGGTGCCGTTTCCTGGAAATCTAAGAAACAGACCATTTTGGCTCAGTCCACTATGGAGTCTGAAATGATAGCACTAGCGACAGCCAGTGAAGAAGCTAGCTGGTTAAGATGCCTACTAGCAGAGATTCCCTTATGGGAAAAACCGATGCCAGCTGTGTTGATCCACTGCGATAGTACCGCGGCTATTGCAAAAATAGAGAACCGTTATTACAACGGTAAGAAACGACAAATCCGTCGTAAGCACAGCACGGTTAGAGAGCTACTAACAAAAGGAGCTGTGAGAGTGGATCACGTACGCACTGATCAGAACTCAACCGATCCTTTGACGAAAGGATTAGCCAGAGAGAAAGTCCAAAGTACATCTCAAAAGATGGGACTACTGCCTTTAGAACCACGAGTCACTTACAATGGCAACCCGACCTAAAAGACTGGAGATCCCAAGAATTAGGTTCAATGGGTAATAACAAGTTGTGAAGTGACAGGAGATGAACATGCTATTAAAAGTAAATAAGCATGATTCCTGAAGCGATGTAAGGTTGAGATAATAGAAACTCTTAATGAGATCTATACTCCATGTGGAGTAGAGTACCTAGCTACAGGAGTACTCTTGATAGACTCACCTTTGTGAATGTGGAAGTGGGGCCGCTTCCTATGGCATTTTGGGCAGAAATTCCTAGAGCGTTCACTAAACTGGGATAGACGTGCAGGGCCATAAACGCACGGGCATATGAGAATACACCTATGGAAAAGGCTGTGTGTGGTTTCGACGATTAGAGATAGAGTTCAAGACTACGAGTCACTCTTGTTGAATCTAAATCTTAACCGCTACGCAAGGTTCAAGTCGTACGACACCTCTGCTTATGCATAATCTTATGGAGGCGCTTGACGCTATTTCTGGAACTGTTTTAAATTCAAGTGGGGGATTGTTGGAACATTGGTGTGAATTTACAAAGTCCCACATTGCTTGGACTAAGCACTTGGAGAGTGCTTATAAGTGGGAAGTTCACACCTTTGGGTTGGGGCCCAAGGGGTACCCAGTTTTGTGAACGGGCAAGCACGCACTCTAACTGACCACCACACACGCGCGCGCGCCGCCGCCGCCGCCGTCCGTCCCCAGATTCATTGAACCGTCCAGATTCATTGAACCGTCCAGATTCATTGAACCGTCCAGATTCATTGAACCGTCCAGATTCATTGAACAGACCAGATTCGATGAACCGTTGCGAACTTGCGCTCCAAGTCAGACGTGCGCACGAACCTTCGTAACTTGCGCGCCAAGGATCCATGATTCGTAACTTGCGCACGAAGTCCCATGACTTGCGCACGAAGCCGGTTATTGAAGCCTATAAAAGAGGCCTTCCCCCAATTCATTTTACACACCGAAAACTCGATGCAGTTCCGAGTTCTCTTCTCTTCTCCCTCATAAATTCGTTTCTTATTCTTCTTCTCTAAGAGTGGCCTACGAGCCATATTCCCGAGTGGTTATAAACCATATTGAGAGGTGTATATCTCGAGCGATTACTGACTGTGCAGTCATGATCGTAACTGGGCTGTTTTATCCTGGGGGCGTCGTGGTTGATAGTCTGCTTGCACCATCGAGCAGTGCCACGAAACGTCTTAAAGAGAGCGACCTAGTCCGCGACTCATCCCAGTAATTTCTTCGGTATAATTTCGAAAACGCTGAAACAACTCTCTCTCTCTCTCTCTCTCTCTCTCTCTCTCTCTCTCTCTCTCTCTCTCTCTCTCTCTCTCTCTCTCTCTCTCTCTCTCTCTCTCTCTCTCTCTCTCTCTCTCTCTCTCTCTCTCTCTCTCTCTCTCTCTCTCTCTCTCTCTCTCTCTCTCTCTCTCTCTCTCTCTCTCTCTCTCTCTCTCTCTCTCTCTCTCTCTCTCTCTCTCTCTCTCTCTCTCTCTCTCTCTCTCTCTCTCTCTCTCTCTCTCTCTCTCTCTCTCTCTCTCTCTCTCTCTCTCTCTAAAAGAGGTTGTTTTTATCATCTCAATCCAGAGTGCAATGCAGTGTCTTAGGGGAAAATCATTTGGAATACAAGTGTTCCACCTTCCAAATCCTTCCTACTTTGGTGTATCCTACATGACAAAGTTCCCGCGTATAACAAACTTAGAATCCGTGGGTGCCAAATTGTTCCTTGTGTAGCTTATGTGGTATATCTTGTTTGACTTTATCACATCTTTTTCTTCATTGTCAGTTTGCAACTCAAATTTGGAAATTGTTTTAATCTCACATCAATGAGCAAATTGATTTTTCCTCAGTTCATCTAGTGCTCTCTAACTTCGAGAAGAAAAGAATATCTCAAGTTTTGGACTCTAGCCTAGTAGGTATCAGTTACATCCTCTAGTAGATTTGGAATTGTCGTAACAGGGATAGATTTGATAACAAGCCTATTCATGTTCACTCTTCCATCAACTCTATCATTGACCAATTGTTTGAAGTATTTGAAACATCATAGGTTTAAACTCAAAATGGTTAGTATTGAGCTTAGGCCATACTATGCTAGTTTGCATAGTTTGAGGGTTAAAAACAACATAAGCCCTCATAGGCCTGTCTCTATCATTGGCCATACCTGTGGTTGATAGATTGATGAATTGCTTCCTGTAACCATCCTCATGATCACTCAGAGAGCATGAGAAATTTGTTATAGGTCCTCTACCACTTCTATTGGAATTCCTACCAGAACCTCTGACAGTACCATGTTCAGACATTGTGTATTTGCAACTGCTTCTGTTCCTTTGTTGTCTATGAATGCTTCACAACCTTCTAAATCTCCTTTCTATCTCAGGGGATATTCTGGACCTGTGCATAAAAATGCTAAACACAAGAAAAGAACCAAATTAAAATGATCACTAATTTACTACTAATTTAAACTATAAAATTAATGGCAATCCCCGGCAACGGCGCCAAAAACTTGTTGTGCTTGATATATATATAGGTTTAAAGGTACTTTTAGTCCCTGCAAATGTCACAATAATCCAGTTTAGTCCCTGCAATTCCAAAACTTTTAAAATAGACCCTGCAATTACTAAACGTTACTACTTTTAGTCCCTGCTGTTAGTTAAGGGTTAACACTGTTATCTTTTGATGATGTGGCACACCCCCCACCCCCCACCCCCCCCCCCCACCCCCCCCCCACCCCACCCCACCCCCCACCCCCCACCCCACCCCCCCACCCCCACCCTTCTTCTTCCTCGTGAACCCCCCCACCCCACCGACCCCACCCCACCCCCATCCCACCCCACCCCAGCCCCTCCCCCTCCCCTTCGCCTCTCCTCCCCTTCGCCCCTCCCCCTCCCCTTCGCCTCTCCTCCCCTTCGCCCCTCCCCCTCCCCTTCGCCTCTCCTCCCCTTCGCCCCTCCCCCTCCCCTTCGCCCCTCCTCCCCTTCGCCCCCCTCCCCTTCGCCCCTCCCCCCTCCTCACCGATCGCTCTCGCTCGCCGTTCTCCGCTCGCTCTCGCTCGTCGTTCTCCGCTCGCCGTTCGCTCTCCGTTCTCTCTCTGCGTCTCTCTCTCTCTCTCTCTCTCTCTCTCTGTGAACTCTGGGGGTGGGGGAGGGGTCACGGTGGGGTGGGGGGGAAGAGGGGGAACAGTGGGGTTGGGGTGGGGAGGAGGGGCGAAGGGGAGGGGGAGGGGCGAAGGGGAGGGGGGGCGAAGGGGAGGGGGGCGAAGGGGAGGAGGGGCGAAGGGGAGGGGGAGGGGCGAAGGGGAGGAGAGGCGAAGGGGAGGGGGAGGGGCTGGGGTGGGGTGGGATGGGGGTGGGGTGGGGTCGGTGGGGTGGGGGGGTTCACGAGGAAGAAGAAGGGTGGGGGGGGTGGGGGGGTGGGGGGGGTGGGGGGTGGGGGGTGTGCCACATCATCAAAAGATAACAGTGTTAACCCTTAACTAACAGCAGGGACTAAAAGTAGTAACGTTTAGTAATTGCAGGGTCTATTTTAAAAGTTTTGGAATTGCAGGGACTAAACTGGATTATTGTGACATTTGCAGGGACTAAAAGTACCTTTAAGCCACATATATATATATATATATATATATATATATAGACACACACACACACACACAATGTATGTGCAAGTATACACAATCAATATAATAGTAAGTTGAGATCGTACCCACAGGGATTGGATTAATTTCAAAGTTTAAATTGCTAGCTAACCAGTGAGAAGTAACAAAATAAAAGACAATTTTTGGAATGCAAGAATGTAAAATAACAGAAAGTAAACAATCAAATGGAATTGAGTTGAACTATATGATGAGAAAGTAGTTGGAATGCTGCCCACTAAGTAAATCACTTTTAACCGCATTATGTTATATATGATGTTGGAGCATTGGATGCTGCAGCATTTGTTGTGTGCCTTTCAGTCACTATCGTCAGGGTTTCGTTACAAGTCTTATGTCTAAGCTCTAAATAAATTCACCCATGTATATGAAGCACCCACAGTATCACCCTATGAATATTTTATCTTATGTCTAGGTCTTAGCATGGAATAACAAAGTTTCCTTTATTAAACATTTACCCACATTAGTTAATTCTTGAGTTCTAATCATAAACCATGTCTGAATTTATAATTTGCATTCACTTTTAGCTGGCCAATTCTAAAGATGAATATGAAAGAGTTATCATGCAAGAACTAAAATACAAACATCAATATATAACATAAAACTAGTTAAAGGCTCATTACCAAGTTTATGGCATCCCAACTACAAGAGAGTTTAGCTTATGCTTAACATTACTAAGAACATACAAACTAATGTAAATAACATGTTCATATTACTTGTCGTGACCGGGGTCCCGACGTAGATGGCCCAAAAATCGATTATTTTAGGAGTCGCCACCCAATTTATTTAATAGGAAAAATTGAGAAAAACCTAACTAGAAGTTATTGGTCTGCGTAAACTGAGTTGGATTCGGGAGTCGATTATGCATAGGGAAGGGCAAAAACTTAATTCCACTACACCCCTAATACATCTGTCCTAAGACAGTTACCCTAAATCTGATTGTGCAAGTATTAATAAATTACTTAGTCATTTGTTTACCCCAAAATTAAGTAAAGAAGAATTATTTAGAAAAATAGGGACCGATTTAAGAAAATTTAATTTCGACTTGACGGGGAAGCCCCGCTCCTACGTATCCTCGGGTGCAATGAGGAACTCAAGAGTCACGTAGTTCTTTTCTTGGAAAATTTTGTTGGTTGGTTGATTTTATTTTTTTTGAAGGGGTTTAAGATCACCAAGCTGTACAACTCAGGCGTCTTAATCTAGGATTGCGAGGTTGACAAGATGTACATCTCAATCAAGCTCATTTTTAGTTTTTTTTGGAAAATAGGTGTTAAAGAGAAAAAATGATTATTTATTGGAAAAAATTAATTTAGCTTGACGGGGAAGCCCCGCTCCTACGTATCTCTGAAGCGGAGAATCAAAGGCTACGTAGTTCTTCCTGAGAAAAAAAGTTGTTTGTTGATTTTTATTATTTTGAAAGGGGTTTAAGATCAAAGCCGTACAGCTAAAGTCTCTTAAACCGGGATTGACAAGATGTACATCTCAGCCAAACCCATTTTTTATAATTTTTATAGGGTTTTTTTTGTAAAAGGAAATTACTTTGAGAAGAAATAAATAAGAAAATGAAATGATAAAATAAGGGTATAAATAAAAAGGGGTGTATAATGTAAATGGGAGTGTAATTAGCGAGCCCGGTCCGTTTTCTATGAACTGGGCTGCGCTTTTGGAAATGTGGGCTTACGAGGGGGTGTTTACGCAGTAAACAGAGGGGTGTGGTTAGTAAACATAAAAAAAAGGCCTAGTTTAAAAGCTTAAATCAAAACCGAAAACCCTAATTTTTTTTTAACAGAGAGAGAGAGAGAACGGCGACGAGTGGGTGGAGTGGTGGCGACGAGTTCGCGAACGAAGTGCACGGCGAGGCGTGGCGGAGAACGGCGTGAGATCTGAGCTTCGTGTTCTGAGAGTGAGATCTAAGAGTGAAAACGGCGTGAGAGTGAAAACGGCGTGAGATCTGAGAGTGAGAAGGGTTCTGACTTCTGAGAGTGGAGAGCACGAAGGGTTCTGAGAGAGAGAGAGAGAGAGAGAAAGAGAGAGAGAGAGAGAGAGAGAGAGAGAGAGAGAGAGAGAGTGTGTGTGTGTGTGTGAGATCTGAGAGTGTGACGGAGAGGGTGAGGAAACGACGACGGCGACGGTGACGGAGAGTTCCTGAGATTTCTGAGGGTGAGTTCGTATGCGTGAGTTCCTGAGATTTCTGAGGGTGAGTTCGTATGCAAAGGAGAAAGGGAATTTAGGGTTGTGCATAATGCGAGAGATAGCCAGGGTTCGCGAAGTTCTTTTTTTTTTATTTTAGTACTTTAGAAGTCAGGCGAATACACGCCTGACTTCTAAAGTATTAAAATAGAGACAAATAATTTCACCCTTAATTACAAGTTTGCCACCGCGTCACTTATGTAGTCAGGCGAATACACGCCTGACTTCTAAAGTCTAATTTTTTTCCCTATTTGTTCACTTTAGAAGTCAGGCGTGTATCCACTTGACTTTAAAACTCGCGAGTTTTGCCTCTTAATTACAAGTTTGTCACCGCGTCAACATATAAAGTCAGGCATATGAGCGCCTGACTTTAAATGTCTAATTCTAATCCCATTTTTGCACTAGTGTTACTGTGCACCATATATTTATCTATAAATTCCTCATTTAATATTTTATCTTTCATGTTATTTCATTTTTCTCCTCATCCTTCTCTATCCGAAAAAGACAAAAATTGCCAAAGTTATAACCACTCAAAGTCCAAATCGTTCATTCTTGATTCTTCTTCTTTAAATACTCAAATACTCAAGAACCCGTGAATTACATAGTTTTTGATTTTTGCAATGCATGCGGCGACGGCCGACGGCCCACTCTCGTCAAAGACAAAAATAAACAGTTTTGAATAGGTCTTTTTTAGTTTTTTTTATTTTATAATAAAAGCGGAAATACATTTTTGATGCATAATCATCTTTCGAACCCAAAATCTGCTTTGAAGGATCATTTTAAAAAAAAAAAGAGTTTTTCGAAAGTAAACTATCAATGGTGACTCCATTGAACGCAAATTAATTTCCAAATTTTTCAATTGCCACAATGGGAATTGGTATAGTCCTCATGGTTTATGTTATTCTTTTTCCCTTTTTTTAATGATTTTAGTATGTTACAGCTAGAAGTGGCAACCTAGTTGGGATTTTTTCTCAGTGATGATTTTTCATGTCACATTTATATAAAAAAAAACATACTTTTTATATAAAATAAAAGTGCAAATAGTAATATAAATGGACACCAAAAAATGAAGACAAGTTAATTAAGCACTCAAAAATGAAAAATCCATATTTTATAGAAACTAAAATATATTTAACCCTAAAAATAAGGCTTTTATACCATATACCCCCCTAAATGACCAAACGGACGAAACTACCCCTTAAATCCACAAAATTTCCGGAAATACCCAAAATCTAGATAAATCCGGAAGTAAGTTTTTTTGATTTTTCGGAAATATCGCATTTTACGGTATTTCCGAAACACATTTTACATTCCGGAAATACTGTAAAATGCGATATTTCCGGAAAATCAAAAAAACATACTTCCGGGTTTATCTAGATTTGATGTATTTCCGGAAATCCCTTAAAATTGCCTTCCAAATTTATCATATAATATGGTGTTTCCGGAGTGCAAAAATAAAAAATGAAACATTTATTTGATTAAGGGGCTTCTGCCATCTGTCGTAGCCATATCCGGAATTTTTTTTTCGTATTTCCGGAAATACGTTAAATAACGGTATTTTCGGAAGTTTAAAAAATAAAACTTTCCGAAAATACGTCAAAAAAAGGTATTTCCAGAAGATTAAAAATTTGAATTTCCGGAAATACTTAACGGTGGGTATTTCCGGAAGCATAACTTGTATTCCAGAAATACCCTATTTCCGGAAATTTGAACTGATAATATTTTCAAAAATACGTTTTTTTTAGATATTTCCGAGAATCTTACAATTTTGTGGGGCCATGATCAGATTTTGGTAAAAATAAATAGAGTATTTTTGGGTTAAAATCAAATATGGGGGTATGGGGTTTAACGGCGGGGTTAAAAAAAACACCCTAAAAATAAATGTACCCACATAGGAGGGAAAAGATATTGCAGCGATACTTGTGCATCAGCATCGTGTGCATAAGAAATACTTTTTTTTTGTTGGTAAGAGCATAAGAAATCAAATCACCATGTTCCATCCTCTACGCCAATTGAGTCCAGACCAGCGCCTTTTCATGGGCCAACAGTTGTTAATGGGCCTAACAAACACCCAAAAGGCCTAATGAGGTAAAAGTTAGTTTTGATGCCCCTCACTTATTCTCAAATTCTGAGGTAAATCAACTAAGAATTTGGAAATAAGTCACTCCCAACCGGTTCATAATATTGGACAATGTAGATCATCATGGCAACAATAACCTGGATATTGTGGACCAAAGTAAAAAAAAAAAATTATGACTCGCAACATCATGAGAACCATGAGGTGGTCTTGGAAACACTTATTGAAGCTATGGTAACATGGTTTTCTGGTCTTGAAGGCCCTTTGCCCCACATGGTTAATAGTGGTTTGCTTTTATAATTTCTCTGTCATATTTGTGGAGCCTTTAGTAGAAATACTAGGCTCCATGTGTGTGATATTATTAGGTCCATCACTAGGGTGTTCTTAAATCGATCCACTTCAAGCCAATCGTGCGGCTGATCTTCAAGGCTGAATAGTAGAAGTTTTTGTTTTATCTTTCTTTCCTGTGCATCATTTTCCATTCTAAGGCTGAAAAGACAAGTTATAACTTGAAGAAGCGGAAAGCCACACAGCAAAGAGACACCAGCTAGCTAGGCAGCTAGCACCCAACATAGCTTCCCATCATCTATAAGCAGCTACTTGCATAGACAGTAGGTTATGGCATGCAATTGTCCCATCATCTATAAGCCACTCTCTATCATATATGCATGTGAGTGCTCCTCCATCAAAGCAAATTAAGCTGAAATTCCCACACCAAGAAGGACTACAATGAATTTAGCAACATAATGTAGCTGTAGTGAGAAACATATCCTTGGATGGAGGGTATTAGGCTAAGGTCTAACTCAACCTTACAAAATCGGCTTGTAAGGTGAGGGTATTTCTAGTTAATGTGGGACTTGGATTTTTTCCAATACACTCCCTCACGCCCAGCACTATTGGGTTTGGTGCGTGGATTATAATGGTGGGTGGCCCGAAGGATCTATGATAAGTTCTGATACCATCTTAGAATGTGGTTTAAGCCTAACTCAACCCCCACAAAACCGACTTGTAAAGTGAGGGTATCTCTGGTCAATGTGGGACTTGGATTTTTTCCAATACCTCGTTCATTAAATACGACATTGCCACAAGCATAAAACAATAGTACTATATGTTGTTTATTCACACAAAGTTGATTCAAGCTCCTAAAGTTAAATGAAAGGTAGAACGTGTACTTTGCTATTGGTTTGAGTCTACAAATTAAGCTTGCTCCTGCACCTTTTCCCCGCTACTCTCATTCAGTCTTTGTTCATGAGACTTAAGAGACTTTTGCAGCTCCTTCGTCATCATCTCAAGATCTTTAGACTCTTCAATTGTCACAACTATAACATTTCAAATTTCTCCCCAAAAATTTTAGTTGGAAATTTTGAACTAAAACATTTCAATTACCCCGAAAAATACTTTATCCAAACACACTATAAGAGTTTTATCTCGGCATTACAAAAGAAAAGTCGATAATTTTTTCGACACGAACTCGATAATTTTTTCGACAATGACTAGAACCAATTAGTGGCCTTTACAAAATAAGGTTGTTGCACAGAGGGTGTGGAAGAATGCAAAACGGTTCGGTGTGGAGGGGAGAGGGCAGGATTCGTTTTTTGCTGGTCTAATTGAGGATGGGGAAATTATAAGGGACCAGGAAGCAATGTTGAGGAGGGAGAATTCCAAAGGGGCACCATTAATATCTTATCCTTAAATAAGAGGAGATGGGTGATTGCGCCAAGAGGAGATGCCTGGCTGTTTTCATCAACATAGATAATTTCGATTTTATTTGTCTTCAAGAAACTAAGAGGGAGTAGTTGTCTGAGTTGTTCTTACATAGTTTACGGGGGTCCCAGAATTTTGATTGGTTAGCAAAACCTTCTTTAGATTTGTCTGTGGGTATTCTAAAATTATGGAAACCTGATTCTATAGTGGTTAGAAGTAGTTTTGTTGGCCTTGGCTTTGTTGGGCTTTGTTGTTTGTGGCGGAATAGGGTGATTTTTTTCTGAATGTTTATATGCCTGGTTGTGTGGCTGCCAAAAGACAAGTTTGGGATGAATTGAGAACACTGAAACTAAACGAGGAGCCTGGTGAGTGGTGTGTTGTGGGTGATTTTAGTGTTGTCACATGCATATTTGGAAGAGAGACAAGGTTCTAGGGCTCACATTAGTAGATCAGATATGCTTGAGTTTAATTCATTCATCGCTGATATGGATTTGATAGATGTCCCATTTCAGGTAAATATTTCACTTGTTTTTGCTCATATGGATTTCTAGAAGCAGGTTGGATTGTTTTATGCTTCTAGATGGTTTTGATTTCAGGCTTGGGAGGTCAATGGTCACTGGGTGGGTGACAGAGACATCTCTTACCATTTCCCGATCTAGTTGTTGCAATCTTCCAAGGATTCGGATCCTAAATCGTTCCTGTCTTTTAATGCTTGGTTGGAACACAAGGAGTTCACAGGCATGGTGGCTCAGTTTTGGAATGATTCACTACAAAAAAAACACTAATTAGCGACGGACATTAGCGAGGGACTTGTTGTCCCTCGCAAAAACAGTCATTAGCGAGGGAATTAGCGAGGGCATAGAGCTGTCAATTTTTTTGTCATTAGCGAGGGAATTAGCGAGGGAACTGTCCCTCGCTAATGACTGCCCTCGCTAATTCCCTCGCTAAATTTTGCTTTTTCAGATGATGGGACTCAGCGCAGGGGTTGGTAAAGGTGCAGAAATTAGCGAGGGACAGTTCCCTCGCTAATTCCCTCGCTAACGTTAACTTTTCAGATGATGAGACAGTTCCCTCGCTAATTCCCTCGCAAATTTTTTTCTTTTTTCCTTTATATCCGTTTACACCCTCACTCTTCTTTCTCACTCACTCACTCTTCACCATTCCTCTTCCCTTCCTCTTCCCCCTTCCAATTCCTCTCACACCCTTCTTCTCTCTTCACTCTTCCAACACCACCACCACCACCACCTCCTCTCACACTCTTCTTCTCTCTTCACTCTTCCACCACCACCACCACATACCTCCTACCACTCTCACTCACTCTCTCTTACTCTTCACCACCACCACTCTCTCTCTCTCTCTCTCTCTCTCTCTCTCTCTCTCTCTTTCTCCCTTACTCTTCTCCTTCTCTCTCTACTCTAAACCACCCATCACCACCACCACCACGCCACCACCACACCACCACCATGCACGCCACCACCACCACTCTCACTCCTTTCTCTCTTTCTCCCTTACTCTTCTCCTTCTCTCTACTCTAAACCACCCATCACCACCACCACGCCACCACCACCACCACACCACCACCACGCCACCACCACCACCACCACACATCACCACAAAATTAATAATATAATATAATATTCATTAATTAATATATATAAAAAAAAACAAGCCATTCAGCACTGGACACGTGTCATTTTTTTTTTGAAAACTGCAGTCATTAGCGAGGGAATTAGCGAGGGAAAAAGCCGTCGCTAATTCCTGCGCATTTACCAACCCCTGCAACTGAGTCCCATCACCTGAAAAGCTGCAGTCATTAGCGAGGGAACTAGCGACGGCATAGTCCCTCGCTAATTAGCGAGGGATCCAACTTCCCTCGCTAATCCCATTTGCGAGGAGGGCATTAGCGAAGGAACCAGTCCCTCGCTAAGTCCCTCGCAAATGACCATTAGTGAGGGAATCAGGTCATTTTGCGAGGGAACTGTCCCTCGCTAATGACTAGTTTTTTTGTAGTGATTGTCTGGTTTATTGTAAGAAAGGGTATGTACTTGAAGAAAAATTGAAAATATTGAAAGCTCATCTTCAACTTTGGAATAGGGAGGTGTTTGGTAGTTTGGATTTAAACATTAATAATTTACTCGGTGGCATTGTGGATGATTTACCAAAGCTTAAGGAAGTCTTGGTTTCCTTTTGGGAGAACCCCCACTTGAAAGAAAATATGATCAAGCAGAAATCTAGAACCAGATGGATCAGAGAAGGAGAGGCTAATACAAAGTTCTTTCATGCTTGTTTGAAAAGTGGTAGTGAAGCAGGAAGTCAAAAGATATTTTGGGGAGAGGGTGGATGAAGTGAAGCAGGAAGTCAAAAGACATTTTGAGGAGAGGTATGTAATGACAAGGTTTCAGAGGCCTATCATTACCGGTACTGAATTTAGAAAAAAAGTGAGGATAATAACTATTTTCGTATTACTTCTTTCTCCGGGGAAGAAGTGTGGGAGGAGGTTAAGGGGCGCGACGGAGACAAAAGTCCGAGACAAGATGGTTTCAATCTTAATTTTTTCAAGGAGTGTTGGGATGTTGTGGGATTTCTCATTGAATTTCAGGTATCAGTGGTGTTGCTTAAAGTTATTTCGACCTCTTTTCTTGCCCCGATTCCCAAAATTGATCATCCTCAAGATTTGAAGGAATAAGTACCGATTTGTCTCATAGGTGCATCTACAAAATCATGGCTAAGTTGTTGGCAAGGAGATTGATGAAAGTTTTATCAGGCATCATCTCCTTATGTCAATCTTCTTTCTTTCCTTGCAGGCAAATTCTCGATGAGGCGGTAGTAGTCAATGAGATTGTGGGCATGGCCAAATAGAGTAACTAGGAATGTTTATTATCTAAGGTTGACTTTGAGAATGCGTATGACTCTAATTCGTGGGGGTTTCTTATATTACATGATGGACCAGATGTGGTTCAATATAGTTTGAATCAAATGGATTCGAGCTTGCTTGCACAATTCTTCTATGTCAGTGCTTATCAACGGTAGTCCTACAGAGGATTTTTTTATGCATAAGGGTTTAAAACAAGAGGATCCCTTATCTCCTTTCTTGTTTCTTTTAGTGGCTGAGGGTCTTGCTGGTTTGGTTCAAAAAGTAGCTAATGTTGGCAGGTTCAAAGGCTTTCAGGTGAATCACAACCTTAGTTTTTCCTTACTTCAGTTTACAGACGACACAATTCTTGTAAGTGAGGGGTCTTGGGACAACCTTTGGAGTATCAAGGCTGTATTTAGGAGCTTCGAACTTGTCTCAGATTTGAAGGTGAATTTTCTTAAAAGCAACATTTATCGCATCAATCAAAAAGAGGAGTTTTTGGAGCTAGCCACTTCTTTCTTATCATGTAGTTCCGCTTCTATCCTGTTTAAATTCATGGGTATTCCGGTAGGGGCTAATCCTAGAAAACGTCTCTCTTATTCGCTTGGGTGTTTTTTTGTCAATCGGTGGGAGGGTCACGCTCATTAACTCAGTGCTTAATAGCATCCCTTAGTACATGTTCTCTTTCTATAAGGCCCACAAGACTGTTATTCAAAAGTTGATCAAAAGATTCAAGGGAATTTTCTTTGTGGGGGGGGGGGGGGGTAATCATGAGGGGCGTCATCTTAGTTGGGTGGCATGGGATAAAGTTTGTTGTCCTAAAAAGGAAGGTGGTTTGGGTATGAAGAACTTAGAAAGCTTGTTGGTGGCCGTTGAATCGGCATAGGTGTGGTGACCTATGAACGTTTTTTATTAACGCCCATAAGATGTCATGGAGCACTAAATATTTCTTTTTGTGGAGAGATCTTATTCTTCTAGACGAAGGTGTTTCAGCTTGCCACGGGTTATTTGTTGCATCCTTATCGCCTCGGTTGGGGCCTGGTAGCACATTTCCAATTAGTGTCAGTGCCGGTTGTGTATGGACACTCTAAAGGACTTACTCCCAAATCTTTATTTGGTGGCTCATCTTAAGGATGGTAGTGTGGAAGATCATGGTTTGTGGAGCCGTAACCTTTCTGGTTAGGAGCTTGATGCTCTTGGACATCCTCAAATCGGTGCATCCAGTAGCTTCTCAACAGGATTCTTGGTTTTGGCGTTTTGATAAATTCCATCTTTTTACAGTTAACTATGCTTTTTTGTTGAGATCTTTCTTGCAGTGAAGCTTGAATAGTGACATACAGGGGGGTCTCAACTACTTGTGGAGCCTTTCTATTCCAAGGACTTGTGGAGCCTCTCTATCTGATTGGTGGGCTAAACCACTTGATTGTCTGGACAATTTGGGAGTTGCTCCTTTGTTGTTTTCGGCCCGGGTTAGCTTGTGGCGGTTGTGGCTGTGTAGCCTTGCAGTTGTTTAGAGGTTCTAGGGTAGCTGTTTGCAGGCGGTGTTGCTGATTTGTAATCTGTTTTATTTTTTATCCTTCTGTGGGGGTATTCTTTTTCCTCTTTAGGTTTTTTTCTCATTGAATTTTGGCCAATGGGTTTTAACGAGACCCTTTTTAATTGTTGAGATTTGAGTACCTCGTACTCCATTTAATAAATTTTTTGCTTTTTAAAAAACTATCATTCGATTTGATCCTTTGCTGCATCATTCCTTACATGTCCCGGGGGGGGGGGGGATGAAAGAAATGTTAAAGTGGTATAGAGGAGAAAATAAAAACGCAAAAATGATAGTAGCTTACTAGAGTGTGTCCACGTTGCAATCCACACAACTAACTTCATGTGAAGTTGGTAATTTCTCGTGACCTGACATCATCCTACTATATGAAGTTATGAACGGTTTGTCAACATTATTTGGTTAGGGTATTTGTTTATTTAATGGTGTGACCCTCATGCCATTGCATAAGTATTTTAGAGTTGAGGAGGAGCATTCTGATTGATGATATCAATTCGATGAAGGAACTACGTCAATATGTTCATGGTCGAAGTAGTAGGTTATTAATTGAACCGCATGACCCGATATAAAAAAATTCAAGACTTATAAATTTCATACTTCAAAAATTTATATAAAAAAGTTTACCATACCTTAAACACCCCCACAATGAGTAAAACAACGTTTTATAGTAGGAAATAACAAAAATTACAAAACCAACCAGGTCCCATTACAAAATCGGCTAGATCACATAGGGTCTATGACCTTTCCTGACCAATTACTTGATCAGATTGACTATACCATTGGTTCCGGCCGATCCAGTTCGGGTTTAATAATACTAATTCCGATGCTCTCCGTCTAGCAGGAGAGAAATAAACCTATAGAATAAAACTATATTCCCTCCGTATCAGTTTAACTGTCGTTTAAGATTATACACGGGTCTTAAAAAAATGATTAGATATGCTACTTTTTATGCTCAAAAAATATGGTAGGACTAATATACCTCGATATTATTATGAAGAGAGAGGAATGGAAAACTTGGAAATACAAATAAAAGTTAGGATATTGTTGGAAAAAATAATAAATGTTGCATTGGTATTTTAAAGTGACAAACAATTTAAGACAAAGAAAAATAACAAAAAGGACACTTAAATTGAGACGGAAGGAGTATTGTTTTAAAAATAACATAATTTTACTATACTGTGTCTTTTCAAATGTATATTATATGTTATATCACTTATATGTTATAAATGGACAGAATCTTTTCCAACTAAACCTTCTACAACCGAACATGGTTTGTTCCAAAGGAAGATTCAAATGGGAGAATGCCCTGTATCAAAAAATCAAATTTTGCTAGTATATGACCCTTGTCCCTTGATGCAGACAAGTTAACCACCAAAACAGACATCAACCACCACAAACCATCCTACACTAATATCACTTATAAAATAACTAACATAACAGCACCATCCACCTAAAAGCATTGAAGTCACAATATAATATAACATATAATATACATTTGAATAAACATTCAAGTACTTTACTTGTCCAGATCCAGAAATTACATTGATTCTGAAATATAATCAAGAAAGCCTTGTGAATTGTGAAGCTCAATAATGCACAAGAGAAAATTAAGAGCTGTCTATTTGCACGGATGAAACTTATGCTACTACCTATATGAACGGATTCATTCTCTAAAAAACTATCTCAACTTGATGGAATTTCTTTCTTTTTTCCTTCTCTTGTTTGCTCCCTAATGAGCTTCAAATTTGCTTTAACTTATAAACTTATAAATGATACTGCCCCAGGAAACTAAGTTGATGGCACATTAAAGTGAAAAAGCCATGATATCACAAATGCAAAAACCATACAAGCCAGTAGAAAATTCAAGAAGCGATGACCGTGCCAGAATCTTTGAGGTTCTGCAGAAGGAGATGTTGTTGAGAGTGTCGATGATGCAGTCACGTTGTTAACGTCGATCACATGCTCTGTCGACTCCTCATTTCCACTGTGAACGTTTCGCGCAACTGAATGGCAAATTTCACATGTCCTGTCAAAATTTAAACACAGAAGTAATTAGAAAATCACAAATTCCAAAACTAGAAAAAAAAAATTCTGTTGAAACAAACTGCTAAATTGAAGAGTTATACAACCCTATATTATACACCAAATACATCAGTTATTCAATGAACCTAAAACTGCATTGTCATGACAGATAAGTTTAACAAATCAGAATAACTCATATGATTTGTATAGCTTTTCAGCTCTAGTTAGATCAATTAGAATCTCTGTATACAAATATACAATTGCCTTTCTAAAGCCACAACACTAAGATAAGAAAAATCAAGATAACATGCATTATTTTGGAACCAATGAAGGCACATCAATCACTATATATAATAAAGAAGATTCCAAAATCAAAAAAAATCCAAAGTTCTGTTCCATTATTGAATTTTAATTTAGCTATCAAACAATTCACTTGGATGGATTTACGTCTCAGTTCTATATAATACCATAGATTCTTCCTCAACAAAAATGGCCCCCAACAAATTGCTTTTCAATTAACAATCAATCAAGGACAGTTTACCAGTCCATCAATAATAAAGAGCACAGAAAACCATTCATTTTATTTAGAATTCAGTGATTTTGCAATTAAAAAAATAAAGATTAGCACTGTGACACTGTGTAAAGGTCATAATAGGTGTTATATTGCAGAAGCTGTACATAAAGCATAGACATATTTTACTCAAAGAACTGCAGCAAGAATCAGGATAATTGTACTACAAATGCAGTTACTTGTGTTGTGGTACTAAAATATCACAACAATTATGCAATCTAAAAGTTTTGTCCTTATATATCTAAAAAAATGGACAAATTATCTGGGACCAATGATTTAAGGATTAAAATAATGTTGGTGGCACATCAGCAAGCAACTAGCATCCACCAAGATATTTATTTGTATTGTATACATGAATAGTAGTCAGAAGGAGTCAAATCTCCACTTTAAAAGATATAATAAATAAAATAAAAACTAAGAAAGAAGAGTAATTTAGAGATTCCTAAAATTCAGAAAAGGGACAAAGCAACAAAGAATCCCACTGCACCAAGACATGTCAGCGAATCAGTAGGACTTACTGATGCTTTACACCTTTATTTTTCCATCTTCTTTAAATTTTTTAATCTTCTATTCTATGACTTTCCCCTTTCTTGAAGAAATTATTGAGCTTGCCTCCCCTGCAATTTTGTTCTTTAAACATTCTATTATATGCTTCCAAATACTTTTTCCATCAGCTTCTTCACTTTTACATTCATCACTCAACTAAACAATCCCCATCTCAAAACTTTACTAAATTTCCTAGTCTAAATTCATTGATTTCCCAAGGGAACATAATACAGCCAATTATTGTGATTCTTTCTGGAACTGAGAAACTTAGAGTGAATCATCAATTTAGTCCATAAAATTCTAGACATGGTCAATGTAGTACTGAAATTACTGACATTCCAAAATAGTCCCTAAAATTGAAAATCCCCAATAATATTAGTTCTTTTGGATCTGTCAACTTAGTCCCTGAAATTGTCTAGGTAGGACTAATGTGACAGAAAATTTTCAAAATCATGGATCATTGTGAAAATTCGTTAATTTTAGAGATTAAATTAACCACGCCGTAGATTTTTAGGGACTAAATTGTTGATTCACTCTGAAATTTATCAATGCCAT
Source organism: Astragalus membranaceus (assembly GCA_039519185.1). NCBI lineage: Eukaryota > Viridiplantae > Streptophyta > Magnoliopsida > Fabales > Fabaceae > Astragalus > Astragalus membranaceus. The sequence goes on from CM076854.1 coordinate 99,916,976, forward strand.
CAAATCAATCAATAAAAGGGTGTCTGAATTTTTTCTAAAATCTTTGAAGTTTTGCATAAAAATATCAAATTTAACAATAAAATTTGACAAGAAAAATAAATAGAAGGGTTTGAAACTGACCTATTTCCCTTAATTTTGAACCAAGCTTCAGCACAGTGTATATGAGCAGCAGCTAAATCATTCTTACAAGAACAACCCAATTCAATAGGAATACCAGATTCATGACACTCACTTTCCAAACCCATATGACAAATTCTACAATCCCTTTCCACTTTAGCCAAATGCACCTTAATTTCTGAAACCCCAGTTATAGTTTCAACTTCAACAGAACAATCAGAAACAGAAGAAACTCTTCTAGAATCAGTAACACCTCCAACACCAAGCTCAGGATCAGAAACACAATCAAATGTATAATCATCATATGAACCACCATTTGTTGAATAGAAATGAGAATAATTTGAAGTACCATCATCTGCATCAGAAAAACATACACTTACATCACTTCCAATAACAGAACGATGATGATGATGATTATGATTGTGATTCCCCTGTTCTAAATCAACATGAGACATCTCCAAAGCTGACATTTTTCAAGACAAAACAAAAAACCCAACAACAACAGTAAATGTCTCAAATTTTGAAGATTTGGGGTTTGCGTAGAAGAAGAAGAAACAGAAATTTATATATAAATAAAAAAGAAGAAAGAGAAAGAAGAAAGCAGTTGGGGTTAAAGAATTGAGAAACTAGAGTAGGTGACTAAATCCTTTAACCCCATTAATGAAAGGTTACAAAAGTTTCAAAATTTGGAATGGAATTAGAAAGTAGCAACGTTTTATTACAGTTAAGGGGATGAAGAATGATGCGTTGGAGAAAAGGGTTAAGTTAAGGGAAGTGAGGTGAGGAGGTGAAAAGAGTAAAGATGGGTGGTGTGAGATGGAGACTAGTGTGGAAGAAGGGAGAGAGAGAGAGAGAGAGACTGTCAACAACAACAACAGAAACGTGCTGTGAGAGTACAGAGAACTCTCCCACGAGATCAGATTGCATTGATAAAAGGAGTGTGTGTGTGTGTGTCACATCCAAAACAAAGATGTCTAAAAATATAAATAATAATGATTTTTTGACAACCAATAAATAAATAATAATAATGATAAAACTTAATAATATTTAATGAATATAGATTGAATTTGTAAAAAAGGAATATTATACATTGAAAGTGTAGATACATCCAAAAGGAGTTTAGATGTTTCTAGTTCCAGTAATAATTACCGTCAAGTTGGATCTTAGCTATTAATTGTAAATATGAGATAATTTTTAAAGCAAATTAAGTGATAATATATCACCACAGACTTACGGAGAATTATTTTTTTCACGAAGGAAAAACTTATATCATTTCATTTATAATTAAAATGGTAATATAATTCGGACTGCAATCATAAACTTGGGAGCTAGTAAAATCTTTTGATGCTCTAGTTAATGTATGAGCAACAAAGTTGGCTTTGCCTATTTACCGGAGAATTGTGTGATACCTTTGAATCTTATTTAGTACTAACATGGGGACTTGCAAGTGTTTGCAAAATATTTGAATTATTGTATTAATATTATGTAAATAAAATTAATTCAAAATTTAAATTTATTTCAAAATAATTAAATATAAAAAAGTGATATGTTATTAAGTGATTTGATGTTGAGTATCATACCCAACAAATTCTAAGATATAGGAGCGTTCACCTAATTTTATTTAAAAATAAAAAATAAAAACAAACAAAAATATACGACGACAAAAAACTAAAACGTATGCCAAAACGGAAAAAACAAAAATAATGGTTTATAATTAGACCCCACGTCTACTCTTTTATGAATTCTCGTGTTATACTTATGAGATTTCAACGTAACTACTAAAAACGACCAAAAATATTCGATGACAAAAACTAAAACGTATGCCAAAACGGAAAAAACAAAAATAATGGTTTTTAATTAGACCCCACATCTACTCTTTTATGCTTTCTCGTGTTATACTTGCAAGATTTCGACGTAACTACTAAAAAAACTAGTTCCTTCGACAACTTTATCATTCAACTACTTTGTTAAGAAAAAGTAATTCTCTAAGTCATCCTTGTGTCAATAAGTTTTCTTCTTTTTTGGTGCACTCTTTGTCTTAATTTTAGATGGTGGTGGAACCATAGAAGTTGTGGTAGGAAATGCAACTCATCAATTTGTTTCTTGAACACAAACCTCTCCTCAAGTGTCATAGAATTAAATCGCTTCCATATCATCTCCATAGAATAAGTGATGTCACAGTCAGCATATTTCTTTTATTCTCAAAACCTCATCCATACCATCCAAACTCAGCCTACACAATGTTTGTCAACCACCTCCAATGGAATTGGATTACCTGAGACATGATATAAACTCCAAGCTCACAAGGCACAGAGCGACCCATGTGTAACCTTAATGGTCCACCCACAACGAGCTTTTGTCATAACCAACACCTGTGGTGGTTTTCTCAAACTCGACTGCAATAAGTCTTAGGGCATTTATGGAGACCAACCCGCGTAGTTTCTTGTAGAATGGAGTGTTGTGTTCCACCTCAACACGGTTGATACTTTTTTGAAAAGTCTCCACAATTTTAGCAAAATGTAGATTAAGCACACCATTCATTACCTCCCAACACCTACACAAGTATCCTCCACTATTCCCCAACGCCCAGTGGGCCGACTCAACCCTAAATAACAGCAAAACAAAATTAAATTCCTAAAGTAAATAATTGTAAATTAACTGGAAATTAGATGACATATCTATTGGTAGTGGTATTCCCCAAGTGTGCCACCTGATTAGTTCATGCCAAAACAAATCTATGCTTATGAGGAGTCAACCATGTGTCATGCAAGTACTTCAGAAAAAAGGGTAAATTGACACATGACTGCTCCAATATATGCAACCTCTGTGAGTACTCAACCTCGTCAGATGATTCAATAAGATTGTACCAAAGAATGATCACTAACTCCTGCCTATCCACTCTCACATACTCTTTACACTTTGCTTTCACATTCTTAGTTATGTGCCACTCGCAAAGCAAATTCAAAGAGGACGGAAATACTTCATTAATGTCAGTCATCAAACCAAGATCTCTATTAGTCAAAAATACCTGAGGTATTAGGCCGTATATCTCGAACAAATCTTTCTACATCTGCAATGCCCAACTAAAATGAGACTGCAATGCCCAACTAAAATGAGACTCGTACTCATGTGCCAAGTATGTGAATGCAACAGAGAAGGTCAACTCAGTGGACGTGACACCCACAATCTCCAAGAGAGGTATTCTGTATTTGTTGGTCTTGTATGTGTTGTCAAGAATCAAAACCCTAGGAAACAACCTGAATAATTTGATAGAAGTGGGATGTGCCCACATGATGTCACTGACAACATCTGTGCCCTCAACTTTCCTGCTCCAACGTAAATACTTTTCAGACTCTATCAATCTCATCGGCTTCTGAATCACAGTTCTAGGACCCCTCAAGGACGACCGGTACATGGTACGCTGCCTATATAGTTAGGACATAGAAGTCACATTTCCAACAAATTTCTTCTTCAAAGCATTCATACTGTCTCTTAGGGCAACCTTCAATGTAGTATGTTCATCCACCATAGCATTTTCCTCCTTCGTTAACCACCCAAAGAATGAGGTGCCGGTTAACGTTGTAAGCAGCTCATGCGTGTGGAGTTCACAAATAACCCTCAAACCCCAACCCCAATCATGAACCGTATATGTAGCTCTCAACTACAAGATCTAAGGATGATAACGGCAACTCTGTTGGCTTTCCCAAACTTTCTGACCCAACATACAACATTATCACGTGTTAGAAATATCTACAAAATAAACAATTGTTTGTTAGTTAATTAACTAAATATCTACATACATTTTCTACAAAATAATTAATTAAATATACATCTGTCGTCGTGAATGCCACTGATGTATCTACAAAATAATTAATTAAATATACATCTGTTTCATTTTTAAAAAATTAATTAAATATATAATTCTAAAAAATACAATAACGGGTTTATGCTTAAATACGTAAATCTGTTGTTGGTTAATACAAAACGGATTTATCTATACAAAAGATACATCCTGTTTTGCAATTAATCAATAACAGATTTACTTATTTTAAAGATAAATCCGTTATTGTATTTTGTAGAACGGATTTATCTAAAATCCAAAAATCAGTTGTTAAACGGATTTATCTTTTTTAGTAGGTAAATCCGATTCACAAAATACAATACCAGATTTATGTGGTAAATACATAAATCCGTTTGTAAAAAAATTAATAACTACATATTTATATTTTTAAAACATAAATTCGTTTGTCAAAAAAAAATTGAACAACAGATTTATCATTTTTAAAAGATAAATATGTTAAAAAGTGAAGTTAATGCATGTTCTTGGGTTCTCAATGGAAAATTTGGCAAGTTTATTTGTAAAGAAAAATATTCCCCCAAAAGAAAAAAAAAGAAAAAGAAAGAAAAAAAAAAGTCAAAAGAAAAGAAAAAGAAAAAAAGTCTGCATTTCTTTTAATTTTCAAGAAGAAAGAAAGTGTGTAGAGAGAGTTATGTGGAGAAGTATATCAAAATAGAGAAATTCATCATACCTTGTTGAAGTTGGACCCTCTCATGCTCATTTTACAATTGATTTTCATTGCTTCTTTGCCCTCTTTAATTCTTTTTAGCCTAGTTGGGGCATAGGATTATCCCACCTTGACCTTGGCCCCATTACAACCCTTATAAAGACCTTTTAATCTTATGTGCATGTGTTCTTAAGTGTGGATGTTAGAAGCTTGTCAAGCATATGGTAGGGCTAACTTTCATTGATGTGCTTATTATATATATGAGAGTAAACACAAGCCTAGATACTTGAGTGATTGAGAGCATTACTTATACATATCCTGTGAGGACTCATCACTTATGATTCACTCTCTGGTGCTCTATTCTCTTGTTTGCCTTGATTGTAATAAAGTTCCATCTCTGATTGTAATTCTCCTTGAAGTCTAGGAAAAACATCTTTCTTACAACTTTGCATTCTTTGGGTTCATTGGAAATTCATGTGCTATATTTATGTCTTGTTTTGTGTGTTTTGCCCGGAGTGCAAAAGCTTAAGTATGGGGGAATTTGATCAGTGTATTTTAATGCACTATTTATAGCTTTTCACTTGGTGATTTTAATTGTGCTTTGTGCCTAATATTTAAGTCTTAGCACGTTTCTAGACTTTGGGTCTTAATCGAGCAATATAGCAATTTCTTGATTAATTCTTGTTTTTATTGCATATTGACCCCGGTCTATTCTATAGGCCATAACTTTGGCTGTGCTTATCTGATTGAGGCGTGCAAGCATGCGTTGGAAAGCTAAGGAACAGAGCTATAATTCTTCTATTGATCTCGAAACCCAATTCTGAAGTCTGGGAGGTTAAAACTGAGAAATAACGAAGCAGTACTGTTTAAAACGGGTTTACGGGCCAATTTACTATTTTTATCAGGCTTTTATCATAGAACTCGTTTAGGTATTTAGGTATTTCGTTTTCTTTAAGACTAAATACACTTTTCAGAGCCGTCTTGGCTCTCTTACTCATTCCTATTTTCAATTTTACGTTTTGTGCCCTAACCTCCATGGAAGCTTAAAGCCCTAGATCAATCTATTGGTGAAGGGTGTTGCTGTAAGGATTTTGAGGTTCAGTGCTTAATGTTTATTTTGTTTTTATGGTTTTAATTCTTTCTCTATCAATTTCATCACCGTAATTCTTGCTGCAAATTCGGTTTGTGTTTTGCTTAATTGCTCAAACTCTGTGATTTGTTTATGTGATTCGTTTTATGATTCAGTTTTGCTTAATCACTTAATCATGATTCTGTTTTGCAACTTTCATTATACAAACTATTTTATCGCTTGTTTAATTTAGTTTGGATAGGAATTGATAGAGTCTATGACGCTTGTTTATAGGATTGATAGAATTCAGTTATGATGTTAATTGTGATACTGTCATTTGTTCGCTATCACACTGTTTTGACGCTTGCTTTAATACGCTGTGAATTCGTATAAACTGACTGGCCCTTGTTCACTTAGTTTATGATCAATCAAGAATTATCAAACCTTGCACAAATCTTTATTTTATAACCGATGAGAAATCCAAGAAACGCACCTGAAACCAATGGATTCGATTGTCTATCTTTAACTGTTTTTCTTCATTAAACATCATACTCTTTTCTTCAAAACCCCCCTTTTTTATTGTTTATTTTGGTTCTTGATTTTGGCAATTTCATTATATAGAGGTCCTTGTGATACAACCAAGGTTAACTCACCTTGATACTACATTTTAATACTTTCAAATTATTTTGACTCGCATACGACCATTGATCATGATTCCAAAGAACAAGGAAGATACTGTGAGGCTAGTCTTGGAAGAACTTGCTTCTAAAAAGAGAGAAGAACTGGGGAATACCCAGAAATTTTTCAAGCAAGGTGCTCCAGTTGTGCAAGCTGTGCAAAAGGACCAAGGTTTAGGAGGTGTTGAGAAGAATCAAGATAAAGATCAATCTGCTGAGAAGGAGATAACCAAAGAAACCACTGGTGCTGACACAATGGGGGAAGAGGCAACTGTGAAAGACCAACCCACTGAGAAAGAGCAAGCAAATGAGGCTGAGGTTGTAGTTGGAGAGCAACCTATAGAAAAGCAAAGGAATCAGTGCAGCTCAGTCGCAGATGCATTTGATGCATCTGCAGTGCCAAAGGATGACCAAGCTGACGAAACCACCAGCAACAGTGCAGTCTGATGCACCTGCATCAGATGCAGTTGCACCCCAAGTTCCTGAAAGACCAATGGCAACCTGTGTACAAGCATTAAAGGCAGCAGCACTGAAACCCCAAAACACAAATGCCAAGAAGAAGAAGGTGACTCATGCTCCCACAAGGGCAAGCAAAGGGCTCAAAAGTGGAGCCAAAAATGAGTAAACATTAAATGTTGTTTATCGTTTTATATTTTGCTATAAGTATTTATGACTTAATTATCCCACATGTAGTAACCCCTCTCCCCGTTTTTGAACAAACTTTATTTTTGCATCTCAACTTAGAGCAGTGAAGACACTGCTCAAACTTAAGTTGGGGGCAGAAGCACTCTAAACATGTCATGCATGTGCTATAAGTATGTGTGTATTATGTGTGTCTGTTGTTATTATGTGTTGTTTTCCTATTTGTGAGTAGTTAAATATTTTTTCATACACTCAACAAAGCTTATTTTGAAATGCATAAAACTGTCAATTGCATTCTTTTGCAAAAACAATAGGTGCATAAGCTTTAGTTGAAGAGCATAAAAATTGTCTCAAATAGGATTAAAAAAATTTGAAGCATGATCAGCTTGAATTCTTTTTCTTAGACAAATGCTTATTTTTGAACTAATTTTTAATGAGGATAGAAAGAAAAAGAAAAGAGCCTTGTTTTTCAACTAAATGACCATTGTTATTATTACTTCAACACAACAAAGCTGAGTTTTGAAAGGAACATTGTTATTTGAGAAGCTATCTAATGCAAAAAGGAATTTTGAGAAAGCCAAGGTCAAAGCTAAATTTTTACTAAAAATATAGAAGAGCATAAAGAATACTAAGGCAAAGTATGAAAAACTTAGAATGGTCAATGAAATGGGTTAACAAAATCACTACAAAAGAGTTCAAAATGTTATAACTAGATATATTTGCCTAAATCATTAACTAAACCTGTTCCAATAGTGCATTTGGTTTGAAAGAAAAGAAAAAAAACATCAAAATTCAAAAGAAAAGAAAGAAAAAGAAGAAAAGAAAAGCAAAACCAAAGAAAAAAGTATGCATAAGGAGGTCAGTGAGCAGAGCAATATATGCTACAAGTCTTGAAATGTAGTATCAAGTGCAGCTGCACTCAATGCACCTGCATCGTTACAAAAAGTTTAGTGCTTCTGCACTTCACAAAAATACCCAGTGCACCTGCACCCAGGTGCACCTGCACCCAGGTGCATCTGCACCAAAGAAAAGAACCACAAAAAATAAGAATTGTGCATTGACTCAATAGTTTTGAAACTCAACCAAAGTCCTTTGTTGTGCTAAAAGCCTCCAAGTCCTGAAAATGTCGTTAGTCTAGTCTATATTTTAAAACACATTTGCTTTGACCAAACGTGATCTAAAATTTTCAAAAGGCTAAGAGAAACTTTTTACTTATTTTTAGAATTGATTGATTCTCAGGGGGACATATCAGCGGGGACATACACTCACACTTATGAGTTTTAATAACTTTGGATGTTTGGAAAATCAAAGGCACAAAGACAAAATTTTCTAAGAAAATGAAGTTCATAAAATGCAAGATCATTCTTTGAAAAGATATGAGCTGATCTGTTCTTCTTGATTATAAAAATCTTAATAGTGTTTTTGTCATTGCTTGAGGACAAGCAACGGTTTAAGTTTGAGGGTGTGATAACTCTATTTTATATAGAGTTATTTATGCATCTAAACATAAATAATTGCTTGAAATCAAGTGTAATATGTGCTAAATATAGTAGTATGAATAAAATAACAACATTTATGGTTTCAAGATGAATGTCATTCATAATTCAGCACTTTGTATGTATATATATATATATATATATATATATTGGTATGTTTGATGTGTTTGTTCAGTGCACCTGCAGTCGATGCACCTGCACCAGGAAAACAACAGTGCAACTGCACTAAATACATTAACAATAGTGCTTCTGCACTAAATATATTTACAACAGAGCAACTGCAATAAGGTGCATCTGCACCACTCTGCACTAAAGATAGATTACTCAACATTGGAAGCACCTCAAACCATCCCAATGCATAAACACCTCAATGGCATCATGCTTAGTCACAAGTCACATGGTGGCACATGCCAACATGCAAAAGGAGGCGCCTACAATAGAAGACCATCATGAAGGGTCATTCATAAGGGACACATGACCTTCCACGATTGGACCTCTCTTTGAGGTTGAGTGTTGGACTCAATCCCCTTCATCAAAGTTCTGAAAAGTAACCATGGTTAAACCTCCTTAGGTTAACTTGATCTCCAAGCAAAACATCACTTGAAGGAAACCTCCAAGGCTATATAAAGGCTTCCACTTCTCACTTGAAAGAACATCCATATACAATCAATTATAATCCACAATCATTTCCTTTCTTGTATTTCATTTCTTTTCATAGTTTTAAGTTGGTAGTTAGTTTGTAAGAAGGTAAGGAAGGAATTGACGACTTCTCCCTTCACTTCTTCATTAAGTTGGTTAGGTGCAGGAAATCAGTGCATCTGCACTGCCGGGCAAACTTATGCAAGAGTTCTTCAATCGGTGTAATCTCTACCCTATTGGTATCTCTTGTACTTTCCATTAGAACAACATGTTTCATTTCATCTATTTTTGCCTTGCAATACATATTATGAGCTAAACCTCTTTGGTTGAGATGTTCTAACTTTATAATGAGCTTTTGAGTAAGTTATTGTGCTTTTAAGTGTTGTATGCATTTTGGTTCTTGTGTTATACTACATCCATCTTATTTTAAGGTTGACCGCTTAAAATAAGTAGAGTTATATTCACAGACATGGTTTATAACTAGAAATCAAGAACTAATAAGGGTGAGTTATATAGTTACTATTATTACAATTTTAAGTATATCCAACTTTAATAAAAAAACCAAACTACTAATATTTTAGATATTTTAAATTCACTAAATGCTATCATGTATATTATTTAATTAGTAGATACTAAAAAATGACCGTTTTTTACATTGAAATATAATGTTTTTTATGTTATTTCTTATTTTTTTTCTGTTAAACTGTGGGTAATTTGGCATAATCACAGACACTTGGGTGCCTAGAGGGTACGGAGACGGACACTAAAATATCTACCCATACATGTGCGGACTCGGGTACATACACTATAGTACCCTACCCGAAGTGTACCCATTGCAATCCCTACTTGTTAATAGGTTATTGTGTCACGAGTTCATATCTCCTAAAGGTCCCTAAGAACCGACTCCCATGAACAATTTAAAATATTGGATCGGCCTTAATCTTCCTTTTTTTTTCAATTGGGTCATTTGAAATCAAAAATGTTAGCAACGTTGACTTTTTTCTAACGTTTAGTTGAATTCTATTATTACAAAAATGCATATGCGACTGTTACAATGGTTGCGTGTCAGTTGTGTATGGTGGTATAACTTACTTATTCGTTAAATTTAATTAATTTTTATTAAGATAAAAAAAAATTCATCTCCATTTTCCTATTCATGTCTTCGTCTACACATAATAGTGTTGATAATATTTTGGAAAGTAAGATGTATTTTTTTATTAAAACTATAACAAATTGACCTATCTCCACTAAAAAAAACAGCGCATTAGCGACGGATTTTTCCCTCGCTAATGCATGTTTTTCCCTCGCTTCTGACTGTTAGCGACGGAATTGATGTTTTTCCCTCGCTTCTGACTGTTAGCGACAGAATTAGCGACGGACCAATTCCGTCGCTAAATCACTTGACGCTAATTGGGTAGCGAGGGAATACAATCCGTCGCTAAAATTAGCGACGGAAAATCTGTCGCTAAAATCCGTCGCTAAACACTGTGCACACTGACCGTTGCAGTTGATTTGACAGTGACACTGACCAACTTTAGCGACGGAAATCCGTCGCTAATCTCTTTTTTTTTTTAAAAAAAACGCTAATCTCAGATAGAGAGGGAGAGATAAGGGGTTGGGGAGGAAAATGGAGAAGGAAAAGAAATGAAAGAGGATGGTGTGATGGTGGTGGTGGTGGTGGTGTGGTGTTGAAGGGAAAAGATGAAGATGATGGTGGTGGTGGTAAGAAAAAATGAAAGAGGAAGAGGAAAATGGAGAATGAAAAGAAATTAAAGAGGAAGAGGAGGAAATGAAAGAGGATGGTGTGGTGGTGGTGGTGGTGGTGTGGTGTGGTGTTGAAGGGAGAAGATGATGGTGGTGGTGGTAAGAAAAAATGAAAGAGGAAGAGGAAGAAATAAAAGAGGAAGAGGAAAATGGAGAAGGAAAAGAAATGAAAGAGGAAGAGGAGGAAATGAAAGAGGATGGTGTGGTGTGGTGTTGAAGGGAGAAGATGATGGTGGTGGTGGTGGTAAGAAGAAATGAAAGAGGAAGAGGAAGAAATGAAAGAGAGGAAAAAACGGAGAAGAGGAAGAAATGAAAGAGGAAGAGGAAGGATTCAGGGTTTATAAAAAAAAAATTACCTGTTAGCGACGGATTTAGCGACGGATTTCCCTCGCTAATGTCTGTCACGTGTCAAATCAACTACAACGGTCAGTGGCACAATTTTCCAAACATTAGCGACGGATTTCCGTCGCTAATTCGAACCAAAATTTTCAAGTTTCGCGCCATGTTAAATCCGTCGCTAATTTAGCCAATTTCCGTCGCTAAAGACATTGTTTTCAATCCGTCGCTAATGCTATGAATTTCCGTCGCTAATTTTGATTTTAGCGACGGACCACATATCCGTCGCTAAAATTCGTCGCTAAACACTGTTTTTTTGGTAGTGCTCCAAAGAAGATTTTAATGACAACCGTTGTTAAAGGTACTAGATAGTGAGTAAAAGATATAGTGATAGTCAAAAACTGTGGGTAAAGATATTGGGTGGTAGGCAAAACTTTTACCCAAAGACAAATTTGGTTGCTATATATCTTGCATAATGGATGGGCGACCTGTGGGCAAAAGTCATTTTTTTTTGTCTTGACCATAAAACCTTATTTAGATAAAAAATTTTTAATAGATGCTATCCCTCTAATATGGATTATGTACAATTTTGATTCTTTAAGTTTTTTAGCTAAGTATTAGTCTCTCGGCTTTAAAAATTTAACAAATAATTATGGTGTCACCATAAAAAAATTGCCAAACCCTCTAAACTTTCTTTTTCCTATCAACATATTTAAAAGTTAATAATTTCTTTGAGATCTGAAATAATTTTAAAATTTTAGAAGTTTGAATTTATTTGAAAAATTAATAAAATTCGAAATATTTTTTATGTGTTGGATTAAGGTTTGGAGAGCAACTTTTTTCATATTTTTCAATTTTGAATAGAATTTGGTATTTTTACTGGAGTTATAAATTGAATAAAATTTAACTAATTTAATCGATTCAAATTTGTGAAAATTTTGAAAGAATTATGAAAATTTAAAAGTTTGAAATATATAAAAAAACAATTAAATATTCAATGTAACAATTAAATTGTTGAGGAATAAGTCATACCTACAAAAGATGAAAAAAGAAAAGTAAAAAGGAAAAGACATTCAGGTAAATAAGTTGGAATCTAATTTTGGTTTGTGTTTGTCATCTATCGTTGGTTCTTTAAATAACTTAGGAACGTGAATTTAGAATCGCTACTTAACTTTCTCTTTTTCTCTTTATCAAATTCTTAACCCTATTAACTCCGATGAGAAAAAGATACTTATAACTAACCACGCAATATTGTCCAACAAATAGTGGGAAATAGTTTTGATTCGCTTTAACATGTCGAAGGTGGAACCAAACCAACCAACACAATTATATGGTCAAATTAAAGAAGCATGTGTCATCATTAAGATTAATGACACCAATGGGTGATATATGGGATAATGATGGTGGGGTACCTTCAATGATGGAGCTAGTACCACTGAATCTTCTAAATAGGTTTGGGACTATTATGTTGTTTTATCTCTAGAAGAATAAGTCAATTTACAAAGTTAGTGTATCTCATAAAACTAAGGTTTCTAATAGAAGTTTTATTGCAACATACGATTGTGTAAGAAGATCCCTCGTGTCTATATAAAGCTTAGCTAATCACTTGAGTAATTTGCTTGCCCAACTGGATGCTGAATTTATATTTAAAATTTAATATTAATATTGAATTGTTATAAATTTGACATATAAAAATGTTATCATTAAAGCTAAAATACATTTTTGGTCTTTTAAATTATTTTAAAGGTTCACTTGGGTTCTTCAAGTTTTTTTTTCTCAGCTTAGCTCTTTGTATTTCAAATTCGTTACACATAAATCAATTTTTGACATTTTGTCCATATGAGTTAATAGATCATTTCCCACGTTAAAAAGGCGTGTTGGCCAGCGAAATCCTTGCCGCAAGTAGCGAGCGCAGATTAGTCCTTCGTTGAAAGCGTTGGGACACTCCGTGGGTAGCCAGCAATGGTCCTAAATCAAAAAAAGATCATTTTTTAGACAAAAAACATATCAATCATGTTTGATTTGAAAAACAAAGACCAATCATGTTATTAACTTCAATGGTATTTTAAACAAATTTAGAGGATCTATTTGAAACAAAATAAAAAATTAGAGGACTAAAAAGAAACACAAGGTCATTGAAAGTATACCTTCACCTTTGCAAGAATGGTGAAAAACTAAAAACAGAAATATGACATAATAGGATGCGAGAATGAGAAATGGATGCATTGCGTGAAATGACGCCATGCCTGCTACAAGATTGGATTAAGAGTTTTAGGGTTTGATTTGGGAAGAAATTGGGGAAGAAGATGATGACTAGATTATTTATTTATTTAAAGAGAAATCCAAGTAAGATATGTTTTTTCCCATGTAATACTAGCTATTACCTGTGCCACATAAGCACATAACAGACACGTCGACATCTGTTAACTTAGATGCACAGAGTGTCCAAAAAAGAATTTATGTGTAACGAATTGGAAACATAGAAGACCAAACTGGGAAAAAAACTTAAAGGACCAAGGCGAAACTGTAAAATAACACAAAGGACCAAAAACATATTTTAGCCTAAAATATTTCATCGTTAACATAGGAATTGATCATATAAGGGATGAAGACACATCAGAAGAGTGATGTTGGAGGAAGGGCCACAAGTAGGGAATACAGATGGCAGAAAATCAACCGAAGGCAACCTCACATGCAACGTGGAAGCGACTATACTTGAGCAAGATTGAAAATTTGGTATCAGTATCTATATATGGGATGAAGCTAGGAATTCCATGGAGGAAAATAAAAACAATGTGGTTTGAAGGGGTAGTTGTTTCGCAAGAAGTAGAAGCTATGGGGCTTTGGCAAGGGTTGAATTGGTTGAGGGGATTGAGCTTGGTGTTAGTAGCCATTGAGTTGGAATGCCTTTTGGTGGTAAATGAAGTAAACATTGCCTCACCACTCAATACAAAATTAGGTATCATTATTTCCCATTGTAAAACTATTCTATCCCAATGTCCAATCTATAGAATTAGCTATGTTATGAGGCAAACAAATATTGTTGCTCACACTTTTACAAGAGCATTAAGACTCTACGTTAGCTCTCAAGTTCATTATTTCAGTCCATCCTATATTCAAACATTAATCTAGTGAAATGATGAGTTTATTCTGATAAAAAAAAGACATAGCAGTCAATCACATTTATGGCCGATTTGAGTCAAATGAGAGGATAAGAGGAGAGATTTTAATGGAGTCGGCGTTGATGTGGAGATTTGGATTTCTTTGGAGAGAGGTCTATTCAAATCATCAAACAACAAATAAAAAGGAATTTATCAAGTAAGGTGTGGAATTGAAATATGTTAAATGGTAATCTTGTCCAACTCTAATGGATGAGTCTCGATTTCTTCCAAAAATAACGAGAATCAACCTCGACACCTTCAAAAGCAAATGATTCTTCATCATTCTAGTAAATTGCCTTGAGACTCAACTAGGCCGATGGATCGGAGATTCTCGCTGAATTCGTGGTGAGAGTTGAATGTAGAGCGTCTATTTTCGAAAATGAGAGTTAATGAAATGAGATAGAACGCGGGTGAAGAAACGTGTTGTGTATCAAGTATGAGTTAGAAGTCCCACATTAGATGCAAAAGTGAATGTTGGGCAATACATAAGTGAGAGAACCCATAAACTCATTGCCTTAAGGTTTTGGGTTAAGATGTGGTGTTCAACTCACTTGTGTGGTTGCTCTTAACCCAATGCGGATGATCCCCTAGGCTCCCCTCATGGCCCAACAGTAGTATCAGAGCCGATGGTTGAGCCGGATCCTTGTGTCGGAAGTCTTCCTAACAAGGTGTTTAGGCAGCATGTTTCGCTGAGGGCAAGCAACGGCAGTGCAAGTATATGTGGATGAAAAACTTCCGTTTGAGTGGGAGCATACCCATAGAAAAATGGATAGATGACTCACAATTGGGGGAAGATTGTTGTGTATCAAGTGTGAGGTAGAAGTCCCACATTGGATACAAATATGAATGTTGGGAAATATATAAGTGAGAAAATCCATAAACCCAATGCCTTAAGGTTTTGGGTTAAGATGTGGTGTTCAACTCATTTATGTGGTTGCTCTTGGCCCAATGTGGTGTTCAACTCACTTGTGTGGTTACTCTTGGCCCAATGTGGATGATCTCCCAAGCTCCCCTCATGACCCAATAGAACGAACACGAGGAAGAAAAATTACTGGAAGAAAAATTTGATGATAGGTAAATTTGCATTGGAATGTAAAGGTTTAAAAGGTATACTCAAGTAAATCCGCAAATCAATTGTGTGAGATATGGGAAAATTCTCAAGCATCCAACCTTAAATACATCAAATTAACTTGTATTTATAAAAAAAAAATGAGAATAACTACATATCCGCATGTAAGACATGTATACGGCAATTACTATTTTCTTTCACACCCTAAGTCTAAAATAATTGCCTTCATTCAACAGCAACTGGTTGGTCGACCAATGGTACTTACGTTCAATATCTGGGCTTCAGTTGAGAGGGGTGTTGATGCTTTCAACTTGACACCTTCGTCAAATTTTGTTGCTTTGTTTGTATCATTTGATCTTTTAAAACCCGTTTTGCATATCACCATTTTGTGCATGTCAAAATGTTAATTTTGGAGCCCAGAGTGATTAATTTACTTTTAAATCTTTATTATCCTGTATAATAAATTATGACAGATATTTTAGTAATATCAATGACTTGGTTGTCAACGTCACACATCCGAAGGTATGAGTATTTTAGTGACTTAATTTGCTTTTGTCACATTCATAGGCATTTTACCTTCGATATGGGGTGAAAAGTAACGTTGAATTGTTATCTGGGATTAAAGAAAAGAAAAAGTAACTTTGAAAAAGTAACTTTGTATAGGGGTGAAAAGTAATGCTGGAATTAAAGTAATCTAACGAACCAGCCCAACAAGAACTCTTCAATTGTTATCTGGCACGCGTTATTTGTACCCCCACCTGGATACACCATACCCCCACCACATACTTTTTTTCCTATTTTACCTTTGAATATTTGGCAAAACGGATTTATCTAACAAATAGATAAATCCATTATGTATTAAATGAATAATGGATTTATCTATTTGTTAGATAAATCCGTTGTTAAATATATAACTACGAATTTATGTTTTTAATAGATAAATCCATGAAAAGTGCACTACAGATTTATCTACTAAAAACATAAATCCGTAGTTTAACAAAAAATTTGGAAAATAGATATATGAAAATCCATGTGCCTACGGATTTAATTGATTCTCAATATATGAAACGGAAATATATTTGCAAGCAAAAGGATTCATCATTATCATTATATATATGAAACAGACTTAGCATCCAGCAAGCAAACGAAAATAGCATTATATGAAACAGAAATATCATTATATATATATATATATATATATATATATATATATATATATATATATATATATATATATATATATATATATATATATATATATATATATATATGAAACGGATTTACATCATGTTACATTTCTTCATTTAAACTACGGATTCATCATGTTTCCATTTTCCAAATTTTTTTACACTACATATTTATATTTTAAATAGATAAATCTGTAGTGCATTTTTCAACTACGGATTTAACTACTAAAAACATAAATCCGTAGTGTATTTTTTGGTTAATAGATTTATCGAAATAAACGATAAATATGTTTTAAAGTTTTTCCAAAACGAATTTATCTTTTAATTAGATAAATCTGTTAATGTAAAATTCCTAGGGGGCATTCTAGGAATAAAAAAAAATTGTGGGGGTATGGGGTATAGGTGTGGGGGTACAAAAAACGTGACCCATGTTATCTAATGTACCAGCCCAACAAGATAACAAGGCTATAGCTAGCTCAAGGCCCATACTTCCTACAACCCCCTAGCTACTCACTGGACACTCTCAAATCCTGTGAAAAGACCAAAATGCCATTAATGTAACGGGCACACGTCCTTTTTTTCTTTTGGAATTCACAAGGTACGACATAGTACAGTACCCGTTTGGCACTATAGTACCGTGGCTTGTATTTTTTCACCCCGCTGCATAAATTTTAACAGGTACTGATACGGTACTATAGTACCTGTTAAAATCACATTAGTTCATATTTATTTTAACAAGGTATGGTTGTATAGTACCGTACTTTAACACTTCCCTGGCCAGGGGCGGACCTTCTCATGGGCCCAGCAGGGCCGTGGCCCACCCTATAAAAAAAATTCATATAGGTAAAATTACTAAAGTACCCTTATTTTTTTAAAAAAATGACAACTGAATCCTCTTCTCTCCTATTACCTCGCTCACACGCAACGCAAGCCTTCTTTCTTTCTATTTTCACGCAGAATACTTTTCTCCTCTCAGGCTCTTAAACGCAGAAACACTCTTCTCCTCTCAAACACAAAAGTGCAAAACGGAACGGAACCCTCTTCAATCTTCATCTCTTTTTCGCTCTTCTCCGTTAATCGCCGTTGCTAGTTGCCGTTGCTCGTTGCCGTTACTCGCCGTCGTTTCTCCGTTAGTCGCTGTAAGTCTCTAACTTGCTCCGTTACTCGCCGCCGTTGCCGTTGCTGCCAAAGATAAAATCCATTGTAGTGTTGTTGTCTTGTTGATTTTAGATTGTTGTTTCATCGATTGAATCAGAATAGAGGTGATATACTTTAATGATTGAATCAGAATAGAAATTGCAATGATATAAGTAAAGTCTTTGTGCTGAATAGATTATGCAGAATAGAAATTGCAATTGATTTTGAATTCCTTGATATTTGTATCAGAATAGATTATGCAGAATAGAAATATTTGGTAATAGAGTTTGTTGATTTTAAATTGCAATGATATGCAGCACTGATTATTTGTTGATGTGCAGCACTGATTAAATTGCAACTGATTTTAAATTGCAATGATATGCAGTGATATGCTATGCAACACTGATTAAATTGCAACTGATTTTAAATTGTTGATTTTAAATTGATTATGCATATCACCGATTATGCAGAATAGAAATTGATTTTAAATTGCAATTGCATCTCTTATTGTTGTTCCTGCTAACTTGCTATTGTTGATTTGTTGTTCCTATTGTTGCTTTGATTGTTATTTTAAATTTATACATTCGGTTGCATTTAGGGGCGCCACTGGTTGCATTGTTGCTATGAAGAATAGAACAATTGATCATTTTTTTAAGAGGAAAGCTTGTGAGAATGAAAGAGAAGAACAAGTGATAGCTTCTACATCCGAACCTGTTAAAGTTCCAAGAATTGAAGTGATAAATTCTACTCCTCAACTTGCTGAAGTTCCGAGAATTGAAGAAGTGATAACTTCTATGCCTCAACCCGTTGAAGTTCCAAGAACTGAAGAATTGAATAACACAAATGATTTTTTGAATTCTTTAGAACGTGATCCTGGAAAGCGTTCTCCAATATGGACATATCCACCAAATATAGTCGATGAAATACGAAGAGCTTATCTAATGTGGGGTCCATATCAATTCCGTTTAGAAGAATATCCATTGTCCGGTAAAGCGGAACATCCAAGACGGTTTCGAGTCACTTGGTTTAGCCTATTTCCTACATGGTTAGAATATTCACCTACAAAGGATGCCGCATATTGCTTACCATGCTATCTTTTAAACCAAAAACCAAGCGGGCGTTCTGGATCAGATGTCTTCATTACTGCAGGTTTTAGAGGTTGGAAGAGAGTGAGAGATGGAAAGAAATGTGCTTTTCTTAAGCACATAGGGAAAGATCCTTGCTCAACACACAACAATGCAATGAAAGCTTGTCTAGACTTGTTGAATCAAGAGGGACATATTAGGAATGTATTTGAACAACAAAGCTCGAGTCAAATTATGAAGAATCGACTACGTCTCAAGACTTCAATTGACAGTGTTCGTTGGTTAACACTTCAAGCTTGTGCTTTTAGGGGTCATGATGAAACTAGCGAGTCAAAAAACCAAGGTAATTTCCTTCATTTGATAAAACTCTTGGCATCTTATAATGATGAAGTTGCAAAAGTTGTGTTGGATAATGCTCCATATAATTCCAAATATACTTCACATAAAATTCAAAAAGAGCTATTGAGTATTCTTTCTAGTAGGGTCAAAAAGCATATTCGTGAGGAAATTGGTGATTCCAAGTTTTGTATCGTTGTAGATGAAGCTCGTGATGAATCAAAAAAGGAACAAATGTCTCTTGTGTTAAGATTTGTTGATAAAGCTAGTATAATACAAGAGCGGTTTTTTGATGTGGCACATGTTAGAGACACTGCAGCTTTAACTCTTAAGGAAGCAGTGTGTGATATACTTTCTCGACATAACCTTGATGTTTATAACCTTCGTGGTCAAGGGTATGATGGTGCAAGCAATATGAGAGGAGAATGGAATGGTTTACAAGCGTTGTTTATGAAGGATTGCCCTTATGCATACTACGTCCATTGTTTTACTCATCGATTGCAACTTGCTTTGGTTACTGATCAAGAGAAGTCAAGTCAGTTCATAAATTCTTTGAGAAGCTTACTTTTGTTGTCAATGTTGTTTGTTCTTCTTCTAAGCGCCATGATGAGTTACAAGCTGCCCAATTAGAAGAAATTGAACAATTATTGGAGATTGATGAAATTATAAGTGGTAAAGGTCAAAATCAAGTTGGTACTTTGAAACGAGCTGGGGATACTCGTTGATGATCAACTTTGTGCTTAATATGATTTGCATGTTTATTTTAGCGCCCCACCCTTATTTTTTTTTCAAGATCCGCCACTGTCCCTGGCAGAGGCGGATTCAGGGGGTGTTCCCTGTGTTCCCGGGAACACCCCAAATATCTTCTTTTAGTGGTAATACACTCCAAATATCCTGTCTTGGTGGTAATACATCATGCCTTAGTGTCATTGAAGGAACACCCTATTTACTCCTGAAGAAAAAGAAACACTCAAATTTTGCATCCATTTACACCAAAGACCCAAATTTCACTTACCCAAACACCACACACTTTTATTATAAAATAAAACACCACACAATTGTGAAGACCTTTAATGCTAGTGTCACAGAACATACTTTGAAGATTCTCTTCTACTGGGCTGGAAAAGGAACCACTGGCATACCAACAAGAGGAGTTTATGGACCTTTAATATATGCTATTTCAGTGGATCCTAGTAAATCACATCCTGCATCTTCCTGTTACTTAGTTGTTTTTATCAGCTTAGACAATTTGGCAAATAAACACTACAGACACACTATCGCACGGTCACATCTGGGTTGGAACCTGAAAGTCGGTGTCCCCATATTGCTGAATTTGTTAATGCAACCAGCAGTGGGAGATTACTGTCATTATGAAATGTATAATTTATTTATTTAAATATATTATAGTTGTTTTTAATTATATTTTTAGCAAATTGTGTATTTAAAAAATTTGACACCCCCGACTCCGGGGTCCTGAGTCCGCCACTGAGGAACACCCTATTCTAAAATCCTGGATCCGCCCCTGGTCCCTGGCGAATCTTTTTGTAGCGTTGATTGCATACAACATTAGACTGAACCTTCTTACTGGAGGTGCTTGTTACTTGGAGAACTCATCTCAGATTTGGACCAGTGTTATGAGGATGACTGGAAAAGTCTCAACTATGAATTAGATGAGGTTGGTGTTGAAATAGTGAAAATGAATCTTCTGAGTTAATTCAACGGAAGCAAAAGTTTATATACAACTGCACTGATATACAGAACCGAAAAAAAATACTCACTAGCATAACTGACCTAACTACTGTGACTGGACATTGGTTAACATGAGTAACATATGTAATTTGGTCAAAAAACAAGTAACATATGTAACATCTTTTTTGATCATAACATATGCTATATATAATCCTTATAAAATAGCAGCCTGTGTTTATAATGTTTTGTAAAACACATTTTCTAAAACATATATAAATATAGGAGGCGTTGTTTGGTTAACAACGTCAATCAACGTCTATTTATTTAAAACATAGCAACCATAATTTCACATCAATTTGTTCTAAATCACTTATGCTTATTTCATATATATTATTTGAATTCTTAGTGCAAGTAATGAATAAAATAATATTCCACATAGAAAAATTCATTTGTTCGATAAAATTTAAATTAAGTTCACAAAAGATTAAAATATTACTAAGATATGAAATCAAAAATAAAAATAATCTAAGGATCAAGAACAATTTATTTATTGTAAAAAAAAGAACAATTTATTTAGATAAAAGTTATAAAAGACTTATTCTCATTAATTATCATAGTCTCTATCATGATAACAAGTCTCTAAATTTAAATCAAGGACCGTATCGTACCTAACTATTTAATTAATAGTAAATATAATGGATATCACTTTTTGTCAAAAATAATAATAGATATCACTTTATTAAAAAATAAAAAAGTTGATTTCATGAATTATTGGATCTTGGCAGACATGTCTGTCCCCAACAATTTGCCAACACAATTCACGTTGGAAGTGAATAATTTCATGAATGATTGACTTTTGTGAATAGAAAATATAATGGAAACTCAAAATTGAAAATGACAAATTTTGGTTTATTATTTTGGAAACTCAAAATCAAGAACAGATAAGCCTCATTCGCTTTCAGAGAAAAGCTTCTTTCTTCAAAGTTCAAACTTCTCTTGGTTTATTATTTCCCGCTGCAACATGAAGCTGTTTCCACTAGCATGGGCTTTTGCACTTCTAGCTTCTTCACTGGCTTCTGGTGCTATTGTGGAACACACTTTCAAGGTAAATTGTCTACCTCGTTTGATTTTCCTTTTGCTCCATGAGTTGTGCATTTGTTTTAACTTATGTTGTTGTGGTTTATTCTATAAGCAACTTATAGTCTACATTTTCGTTTTAAGGTGTGTTAGCTTATGTTGTTGCGATACACTTGGTTGAGTGTTTTTTTTTTGACAAACACTTGGTTAAATGGTAGTGTCTTCTCTTTCTCATATTTAATATTGAGACATAAATTTGTCATCTAACATCTAATATACCTCTATAATGCACACCAGAAAGTCTACCAAAAATATGTACGCCAAAAAAAAATACATCTATAAACAAAGTGTAAGTCATTTGTTTCTGCAGAGAAAGTAATTCAGTATGTTCGTACTTAATTAGGCTATGCTATTTCATGTAGTGCAGATTCAAAACAAGACTGTCAACCGCTTATGCAATGAGCAAGTGATTGTTGCAGTTAATGGAAAATTCCCTGGACCTACGATAAATGTCCGTGAAGGTGACACTGCGATTGTCCATGTATTCAATGAGGCACCCTACAATATAACTATTCACTGGTAAACCCTTCTCTATATGCATAAAAGTAATGACTAGACTCTCAAGTTCTTTTTTTGAAAAGGAGAGCAGATTTATTATTCATAAAATTGATGGATGAAAGGCTCAAGAAAAGCCAATTCCACCACACAAGTACTACTTTGAAATAGAAAAAACAAACAACTATGACAGCACTTTCCCATCTCAAATCTTACTCATAAAATTTTTCTCCTAAACCTCTGCATCCCACTTATAAAATTTGCCTCTAATCTCAAGTATCCTGACTTGAGATACTCCAAAGCATAATTGATTAACCATACCATTAGGTGGACAAAAATAAGACCACGCAAATATAAAACCCCACAGCATCAGCACTTGAAAGCCATACCATCTCATAAACAAACCAGATAGGAAATAAAAACAGAATAAATACCAACACATGTAAACAGAGAAACAGTCTGACCTTGCATCTGCATTGATGAACGTTGCTTCCCATTACATTTTTCTCCACCACCTGAAAGCCAAGCCATCATCATTCCCATTATATTTTATATTAAATGGCTCATTTTGAACTTTGTGTAGGCATGGAGTGTTTCAACTCTTCAGTGCTTGGGCAGATGGTCCTGAATATGCATCACAATGCCCAATTACTACGGGAAAAAAATACACATATAAATTCAATGTGACAAAACAAGAAGGAACTTTATGGTGGCACGCTCATGCATCTGTTTTACGTTCCACAGTTTATGGTGCTTTCATCATTCACCCTCGCTCGGGTCGATTTCCGTTTCCTAAACCCTACAAGCAAGTTCCTATTATACTAGGTATCATCATTTGCTACGTTTTTCCACTCCCTTTTTGACATACTATCCATTATATAGTAACTCTTTTATATTTACAAAGTCTCTCTCATACAATCCTCGGAATATAATTATAAAATTTGTAATTGTCTTAAAACACTTCCATTGAAAGAAAATAGTTTTTTCCTTTAAATACAGGTGATTGGTTTAATATTAATGTTGTGGATAATGAGGCCCAAGCACTCACCAATGGAGGGGCTTTTGATCTATCCAATGCTTTTACAATCAACGGATTGCCCGGTGATCTGTTCAACTGTTCCAAAAATCGTAAGTTATCTCCTTGAATAGATACTTGTGCATTAAATTTAAATAATCAATTACTCTTTGCAAACAATAATACAATTTAGATTAACTAATTGATGTATAAAGTCTAACTGAAGCATACTAGAAATCATATCTGCCTTGCATGTTCATATGTACAATGTACTTAACATTTAAATAATCTTACAAAGCTTACAAATGTATGATATGCTCAACACATTGCAGAGACATTTAAGATGAACGTGAAGCAAGGGAAAACCTACTTGTTACGAATGATCAATGCTGCACTCAATGACCATCTATTCTTCAAGATAGCAAATCACAATTTCACAGTTGTTGCAGTTGATGCTGTCTACACTGACCCATATGTGACCGATATCATCGTTATCGCCCCTGGCCAAAGTGCTGATGTTTTGCTCACAGCAAACCAACCCATTGGTTCATACTACATGGCTGCATCAGCTTACGTCGTTCAGTTTACCGACTTTGACAACACAACAACTCATGGTATTGTCGTTTATGACCATGCACCCTCATCATCACAACCTGTGATGCCATCGCTACCAGCTTTCAACGACACAGCCAACAGTTCACAAATTCTACAGCAACATAACCAGTTTGGTGACGAGCCCACACTGGCTTCCTGTCCCACTTAAGGTTGATGAGAACATGTTCATTACTCTTGGATTTAACCTAGCACACTGTGATCCTCTGAATGTCACTAATACAACGTGTAAGGCAATATTCAACCAGAGGTATTCTGGTAGCTTGAACAATGAGTCCTTTGTGGTCCCTATAGGAAAAGGGTATTCTATGTTGGAAGCATTCTTTAAAAACGTGAGTGGAGTGTACACTGCAGATTTCCCTAACAACCCTCCAATTATGTTTGACTTCACAAATCCTAACATCAGTTTGGATAAGAGCCTTATATTTGCCCCAAAATCAACCAAGGTGAAAAGACTCAAATTCAATTCAACTGTGGAGATTGTGTTTCAAAATACGGCATTTATTGGCGCACAGAACCATCCCATGCATATTCATGGCTTTAGCTTCCATGTTTTGGCTCAAGGCTTTGGGAATTTCAACTCCACGAGAGATCGGGCCAAGTTTAATTTGGTGAATCCCCAAAGACGCAACACAGTTGCTGTGCCAATAGGAGGATGGGCTGTCATCAGATTTCAAGCAAATAATCCTGGTATTAAATTTTGATTATTTCATTACTGCATCAAGTCATTAAATTTTTCTTTGATAAGAAATTTTTTATATATAATAAACTAATGAAACTATCATGCAAGTAAACTACTGTAATACTATTCAGATATAGCTATATCATCCTGATGATGACAACACACTTTAATGTGTACCTTTATTATTTTCACAGGGGTATGGTTTGTGCATTGCCATATGGAAGACCATATGCCGTGGGGATTAGACATGGCTTTTGAGGTTGGGAATGGACCAACTCCTTCAACTTCACTCCCTCCACCACCTGCAGATTTTCCTAAATGTTAATCAAGTTGTAGTGTGTATAGGAAACAAGAACACGATCTTTGTCAACTAAAACCAATTCTAATACATTAGTTAGAAATCTTAAAGTGAGGTTTGTGTTGTAATCAACCATTTAAGTCTATAATATCATAAATAAGAGCAATTGTTCAAGTTTTGGCTGAATCAAATAAGTGCATGTTTGGTTCCCTATAGGTGGCATCCAATGCCTGTTCACAATGGTCAAATACAATATACCTGGGTAGCAAGTATTTTTGGCTATCATTTGAAAAAGGCTCAAATTTTGGTACAGTACTTATCGTTTTTCACTAAAGATAAACACAAGGACTAACATCAGTTTATGGTAGTTACGGATCATTTTTAGTTCAAAACAGTAGGAACAATATATCTATGATGATGTACCTAAGTTTTTTATCTATTGAAAAAGTGATTCACCCTCCTATTCTAACAGAAAGTAACTCCCCCTGGCTTTTACTTCTACCCTTCTATCGTTTCCTATGAATTGATAACAATACACTATGAAGGTAAATAACCATTCACACACATATGATGTAATAATTGAATAAGAAATCCATGAATGAACGACGATACATACAGGGTATTTATATTTTGGCAAAATGTTAGTGAGTACTACCTCCAATAGGGACACCGATTCAGAGTGCATTTCCTAATCCGCTTGACCTCAACGTTGAAACACTGCAATGAGAAACTGATGAAAAGACAGCAACAGAAAAATGGATTAGAAAAGTTGCAAATTTGCAATATTCAACGCATTCAAGCTGACTTGCATGTCATTTCACCCCTTCCCCTTCGTCGTAGCGCGTTCCCACAACCGTCATTTGCCACCAGTGGTAGCTCCGTCGTCGCCAAACCCCGTGCGGTGCTTTGCCGGCCAAATATTCGACGAATCACCCTGGAAGTAGAAGCATTGAAGAAACGGGGTTTGAATGAGGGGGCAAAATCAAAAGGGGAATTTAAGCACGGCTAAATTTTTTTTTTAATGAACATTGCAAATATAAAACGTTTCGGTTAAGCCTCTTGGGCAACTTTCCATAAAAAAACATTAAAATGATAATCAATGCCACGTGTCACCATCTCATAAGACCATTAT
Organism: Astragalus membranaceus; assembly: GCA_039519185.1. Taxonomy (NCBI): domain Eukaryota; kingdom Viridiplantae; phylum Streptophyta; class Magnoliopsida; order Fabales; family Fabaceae; genus Astragalus; species Astragalus membranaceus. Next base: position 99,943,256 of record CM076854.1, read on the forward strand.
GTCACGTGTCATTGAATGCCACGTCATCACCCCATGTCAACACTGCCACGTGGCACTGACATGTGCCACATCAGCAGCCAATGGAGATGGCTGCCACGTGGCACTTGCATGGCAATAATGTGGGGCACCTTTGTTACAAAAAAAAATTAACATTTTTGAGGAACATGGGTGTTGAACCAATGACCCTAAAGTGGTTGAAACTCACAAATACCACTAAGCCACTTGATTTTTTTGGCAAGTTAAGTCAACTACTAGTATATAATACATAAATAATTCGATTAACAAAATAAATAAAAAACAATATCTTCATCTTCCACATCTATAACCAACAAATCTGGGAACAACATCTTCCACAAACACCAACAGATCTTGAACACAAACACAAGCACCAACAAATCTGGGAAAATCGAATCTGCAAACACAAACTCATTACGATTTTGGTTGCTTAGTTTTCCATTTCCACCAAAAAACCCCATTTGCGTTTCCAGATTTGCGTTCGCCCAGAAACGATTTCATTCATCAATATCTTCAAAAACATCAACAATAACAACAAAGGAAAGCGAAATTAATGATTCATTTCGTTTTATTCATCATCAATAACCCAGAAAACGAGATTATCAATAACCGTTTGCGATTTCGTTCATCCCTTTGGGATTTCGTTCATCCATTTGTGTTTTTCTCTTGAGTTTGATTTTTGAAAGAAGATGAAGATCAATAACCGATTTTTTTTATTTAATTAATTGGAATGATGTATTATATATCTGTAGTTTGCTTAATTTATTCAAGTAAGGTTGTGGCCTAGTGGTAATTGTTGGTGGGCACCAAAAGGAGGTTGCAGGTTCGATTCTCTTGGAAAACAAAATCTTTATTTTTTGGGGTGAAGACGTGGCACATTTTTCAATTGCTTTCCAATGATACCATTTATTCAAGCTGAATCCTTCTCCACCTCATCTTGCCATTGTTGATCTTTGAAGCTCAAAGTTGAGTTTTCTCCTCCTTGAAGCATTGCATGTACCATTGGAGCCTTGGGAGTGATTTTTAGCAACTTGGTGAAGCTACATTGTGACTAGGAACACTTTGTGGAGAAAATTCAGTAGCCAAGGAGCTTAGGTTCAGAATAGGAGCTGTTGGGTTCGATTTTGAACGAGTATCGGACAAGTTCGGTGCGAGTTCGTGTTTACGGGGATTGTTCGAGAGGTTACGGTTCGATCGTTTCGTGTGAGGACGTGATTTCTCACGAGTTCGTCAGATCGGTGAGTTCTACTCACGTTTAGGATTTTAATTTCGTTTCTGAAATGATTGCTAGGTGACTGGTTGTATGGTTGTTTTGTTAGTTTCGAAAGTTTTGAGTCGAAAACCGTATTTTGCGAAAATATGCATTTTAGGTCTCGGAACGAATGTCACTCGAGTTTGTGAATTGATATTGATATTGAATTGTCTGATATTGTGTGTTGAATGACTGTATTTATGTTGGATTTTGATCGAAATACGGATTGGACTCGAACGGAATTGGCAAAACGAGAAAAACGGAACAAATAGGTGTGCTGATAGAAGCGCACGAGTCGTGCGCCAGCTTCGGAAAAGGTTTTTCAAATAATGTTCAGTGCGCACAGGTCGTGCGCTTAGGGCACAAGGACCGTGCGTGAGCTTCTGTTACCGCACACCAAATTCTTGTTTCGTTGCTCTTTTCGATTCCAAACCTCTTCTAATCTTCTTTCCAACCCTTTGTGATGATTTTTCACTTATAAAACATTGTTTTTGACATGTTCAAGATGGTTTTGGAAATTACCTTCAAACCTATAAATGTTTCAAAAACTGAAAAGTAGTATACATGAGCGGACATGGATTATGTTTACTATCATGGAACTAAATGTTCAATCAATTGTTTAAGGTCATGGAACTAAATGTTCTTTCAAGGTCAGGATATATAAATTATATCAGAGGATGGGTGACGACCCAGTTGATTTGTATACTAGGGGAGGGGAAGTCATGAGCCCCAGAACCTAGGGCTCAGAAGGTTTGAAGCTAGTGTAAACTTGTGGAGAGGTTCGACGCTAAAGGCAGAGCTTTTGCCGAAGATGTACTATAGCATGACAGGAAAAGCTATATGCACGTAGGACCTATATGGACTACGATTAAATGAAAAGGAATAAATGGACTGAGAGTCATTGTGAGGGGTTACGGTATGACTCACTAAGATAATGTTTATCTCACCTTTTATATGTTGTTGTTTTACAGATACTCAGGGAAAGAACAAGGCAAGGAAGCATGGTTGATGAGACCATAGGAAGAGCATGAAGTTTTAGGCTTATGTTCATGTTGTTTTTCCCTTAGTGATTGTACTTCGATTTGATGACTTGAATTTGTTTTAAGTTATGTAATCGTTTCCGCTTTTCTTATGATGGTATTGAACACTAGGTCATGAGGATATTGAAAGACATGGAACCGATATGGTTTTCACTTAAGTTATGAAATGTTAAGACTGTTTGATGCTAATCATTGAAAAATTTTAGTTGTGTTCAATATCTAAGTAGGAAATATTACTCTGATGTATACCATTTCGTGCATCTTAGCATTTCTACTTGATAGAAATATTAGGGTGTTACATTTTGGTATCAGAGCGGTTCGACCTAGTCGGACTTAGATGTTAAGAGTCTGTTACGTTTTCTAAGTCTGATTCTTCTTAGTATGCTATTAGACATTGAGCCTGATCAACTTAATACTTTGTGCATATTTCGCAGAATCATGGCTGGAAGAGGTAGGAGAAACCCACCCATTGATCCACATTCCGAGTGGATGCAGAATGTAATTGAGAATCAGCAAAAGATGATGCAAGACATGATGCAAGACATGATGCAGATGCATCAGCAGCAAATGAATCAGCAGCAGCCTAATGTTCAACAACCTCCTCCAGAAGATCCGAATAGAGCTTATTTCTGTTTCCAAAAGATGAATCCCCTGAGTTTCAAGGGAGGAACGGATGTGATGGTATCTCATTACTGGTTGGACTCGATGGAGAAAATTTTTAGGACTCTGCAATGCAGCGAAGAAGAAAAGGTACTCTTTGCAGCTCATATGCTAGAAGAGGAAGCCCAAACCTGGTGGACCAATGCTCATGAAGTGATGGTGAATCAGGAAACTCCTATTACCTGGTTTAACTTCAAGGAATTGTTTATTGGACATTTCTTTCCTCCGGTGATGAAGCTTAGCAAGCAGACTGAATTTGTCAATCTCAGGCAAGGTGATATGACGGTGGGTGAATTCACCGCCAAGTTTGAGAAGTTGTCTCAATTCTATCAATTAGCAAGGTATGCTCCGAATGATGAATGGAAGATGCAGATGTACAAGGAAGGTCTCCGTGTTGATATTGCCCAAGGTCTTAGCTCTTACGCTATGACCAGCTATGCTGCTTTGGTGCAACAAGCCTATGTTGCCGAAGCCGATCTTAATAGAATGTATGAAGAGAAAAGAGAGTATTGGAAAAAAAAGAAGAAGGTGGCTGAATCATCAACTCCACAGGAAAATTCAAAGGGTAACTTCTGTAACGCCCTAAAATAATTTAATTAAATTAATTAATTAAGTTATTTGAGGGATTACAAAATTATTTTTAGTGGAATAATTAATTAGAATTGTTTTGTTTCAGGGGGTGTGGTGAATTAAAAAGGGTGGTTTGAATAATGGGCCCAAGTCACTTAAGTGACCCAAGCCCATTCCATTACACTAAAGCCTCAAACAAAACCTAAAACTAGTCCATTTTTCCTTCAAAACAAAACATCAGCGACACTGAGAGGGAGGGGAGTGAGTGAGGCGCGATTATTTCCAGCAAGAGGAGGAGGAAGAATTCATCTCATCATTGCTCTAGGTAAGCTTCTTGGATCCTCTTCTCCTTCCATTCTTTTCTTCTCTTGCAAGTGGTGTTTTCAACTCACTCTTCTTTCCACTGTGCGATTTTTTTTCTCCTCCATGGCTTTGCTGCTGGCGACTTGCGAATAGAAGAAGAGGGAGAGGAGTTGCTGCCATTTTCGTTCTTGAGGTTAGGGGTGGCTGAGTTCTTCAATTACAAGGTTAGGGGGCTCTATTTATACTTGTAATAATGATTAAGATGGATTGTTGTATTGTTGGGCTGAATTGGGTGTTTGTGAGATGATTGAACAATTGATTAAATTTGGTTGTTGTAGTGTTATAGGTTGAATTGTTGTGTTGTGAAATGGTTGAATAATAGCTACTGACAGTGAGATGAAAACAATGTTAATGATATAGTTAATGAATTGTTAAGTAAATTAATATTAATTGTTGAATTGTGGTGTCATATAATTACCACTGTGAGCAATATGCGAAATTGCCATGTACATTGTTATCTATGAATTTGTTGCATTGTGAAATGGGGAATAATTGTTTTAGTGGACTATAAGTGTTGAATAGGACAGCCCCTGTTTTGGATTGGATTTGTGGTGATGATGTGAGCTGAATGGTTATCCTCGTGAAATGTTGATTAGTTCCTAGATCAATAAATGAATTTATAAATTCCAAATTTTACATAAATGAGTTTGTAAATTGTAGTAGCTCCTAGTTCAATATTCAAGCCAACACAGTTGCCTAAGTTTGTATTGATTAGTTATGTAACATTATACAATGTGCTGGACAAATTTTCCTAAGAGTATAATTGTCACCTTTTTCTAATCCCTCTACCATATGTTAGTATATATATATGTTAAGGAAAGGAGTTTAGTTAGAAATTGAAGATAATGGCTACTGTTTGGTTAATTTAGTGTAATAGGATGAATTGTAAATTAGTTGAATTATTGAGCAAAAGCTACTGTCCTAGCTAATTTAGTGTGATAGGAGGAATTGTAATTTAGTTGAATTATTGAACAAAAGCTACTGTTTTAGTTAAGTTGGTGTGATAGGTTGAATTGTGAGTTTTCTTAAATTAAATGTGGTGTTTCCTAAACTCAAATTGTGATGCCTCTTCAAGTAAAAGGTGGTTTAATAGATGATGAGCTAAAATTAATAATTCAAAGAATACCAACTGAGTTGTGATTAAGTGGAGGTGTGAGAGCGGTGTGGGACTTCGGTCCAAAACGGTGCGGTGCCCTTAAGGCTTATATGTGATGATGTTGAATTGAAAAGTGAAAAGGGGTGAGTTTAAATAATTGTTGTGGTGCATTGTCAAAGCGTCTCATGACTCATGTGCATAAAGTGGTGTGGGCTTCGGCCATAAAGTGGTGTGGTGGCTTCGGCCAAAGTGGTGAGTGCCCTCAAGGCATAAAGTGATGATGATGGATCCTCATGCATGTTGCATACATGCATATAAGTGTACATATTCATATTATGTTGATGAATATCTGTGGATGGTTGTAAGTTAAATGAAATATGTAATGATTTCTGCGAGTGGGTATTGTCTGTTGCCTTCCTGAATATAATGCCTATCTTACTGATTATTATTTGTATAAAGAGACTCACCCTACTGCCTTTGTTGCTTCTTATGTCGGCAACTTGCAGGTGATCGAGAGTGAGGGCATCCTTATGCCCCTTTTCTAGTAGTGTGTCAGCTCTGATATGTAGCACCAGTGGGAGGGCGTAGTATTATTATATTTTGTCGTTTTGATTGTATTGGATTTGTTATGTTAATGTATTGGTGCCATTCCGATGTGTTGAGGCTATCTTAGTTATGTGCTGTAAACTAAAACAGGTGTTGTGGGCCCGTCCCCAAATTATTCGTGCTATATATCATGCTGTTAGATTGTTGACCGTATGTCACTGTTTTAATCTGGTTGTTTTACAAGCGGTGAAATGTGACGCTTCCTTTCAAAAGAAATTTTTTTTTATTAAACTCTGATATATTAATATAATAATAGTTGATATAGAAAGGGGGTGTTACATTAGTGGTATCAAAGCTGAAGTTGGTCTGTCCGACCAAGTGTCTAGGTGTTATGTCTGTTGTATCTAATTATGTTTATTTGTGTAGAAATCTGATTCGATGGCAAGACGTGATGACGCTGCTTTGGCTGCTGCTCTGCAAGCCATAGCTCAAGCTGTTGGGAATCAGCACACGGCTGCTGATGCAAATGCTCGTAACTTAGCAACGTTCCAGAGGGAAAATCCACCCACCTTCAAGGGTCGGTATGACCCCGATGGAGCCTTGGCCTGGTTAAAGGAGATAGAGCGGATCTTCCGTGTCATGGAGTGTTCTGCTGCTCAGAAAGTGAAATTGGGAACTCATATGCTGGCAGAGGAAGCTGACGACTGGTGGTTGGGGATGCTGCGGAGATTGGAAAATGCTGGTGTGGAAGTTACTTGGGAAGTTTTCACAAGGGAATTCAAGAGAAAGTACTACCCTGAGGATGTGCGGGCTAAAAAGGAAGTGGAATTTCTAGAGCTGAAGCAGGGGAATAAGACGGTAGCTGAGTATGCCGCCAAATTTGAGGAGTTAGCCAAGTTTTGTCCTTACTATGCCAATGATGCTGATTCGGAGTTCTCCAAGTGTGTCAAATTTGAGAGTGGTCTGCGCCCTGATATAAAGAAAGCAATTGGGTATCAAGAGATTCGGGATTTTGCTAGATTGGTTGATAAGTGTAGGATCTATGAGGAAGACAGTAATGCTGCTTACAAGGCTGTGAAGGAAAATAGGAATTCTAAGTTTAGGGCAAAGCCCTATGATGTTGCTGGAAGTAAAGGTAAGTGGAAAGCAGGTTCTGGTCAGAAATCAAGTGGGGGAGGTGCCCCTTCGGGCATTGTGTGTTATTCCTGTAAGAAGCCTGGTCATAAGAGTAGTGAGTGTCCCGAGGGTAACTGTTTCAAGTGTGGTCAGAAGGGCCATAAAGCCGCTAACTGTGAAAAGAAGGGGGTTGTCTGCTTTAATTGTGACGAAGTGGGGCATGTGAGTACAAATTGCCCTAAGCCCAAGAAGGAGCGAGCTAAAGGAAAAGTGTTTGCGCTGGCAGGATCCGAAGATGCTAACGAGATTAGAGGTACTTGCATTATTTATGGTATTCCTGTGATTGCTATAGTAGATACCGGTGCTACTCATTCTTTCATTGCTTCATTATGTGCTGAAAAATTGGGTCTTGAATTGTCCTCTATGATGAGGGAGATGGTTATTGATACTCCAGCTAAGGGGTCGGTAACTACCTCCCTAGTGTGTGCTAAGTGTCCTCTGTCAGTCTTCGGCAGAGATTTTCTTGTGAACCTTATTTGTTTGCCTTTGGAGGGATTGGACGTTATCCTTGGTATGGACTGGTTAGTTGATAACCATGTGCATATCAATTGCTTCGAGAGATCTGTGAGTTTCCTTGTCCCTGAGGAAGAAGAATCTGCCTTGCTGCCTGCTGGTCAATTGCATAGGTTAATGAAGGACGAAGTTCATCTATTTGCCTTGATGGCGTCTCTGTCTGTTGAAAGTCAAGACATCATTGAGGGGTTGAAGGTAGTGTGCGAGTTTCCGGAAGTGTTCCCTGATGAGATTCCGAGTGTTCCGCCAGAGAGGGAGATTGAATTTGCTATCGATCTTGTGCCGGGTACGAGGCCTGTGTCTATGGCACCGTACCGGATGTCGGCGTCTGAATTATCTGAATTGAAGAGTCAGCTAGAGGAGCTACTTGAGAAGAAGTTCATAAGGCCTAGTGTGTCGCCTTGGGGAGCACCTGTGTTGTTAGTGAAGAAGAAGGATGGAAGCATGAGGCTTTGCGTGGACTATAGACAATTGAATAAAGTGACAATCAAAAACAGGTATCCGCTTCCGAGAATTGACGATTTGATGGATCAGTTAGTGGGTGCTAAGGTGTTTAGTAAGATCGACTTGAGGTCGGGTTATCACCAAATCAAGGTGAAGGATGAGGACGTTCAGAAGACAGCTTTCAGAACTAGATATGGGCATTATGAATATTCTGTAATGCCGTTTGGTGTTACCAACGCACCCGGGGTGTTTATGGAGTACATGAACCGTACCTTCCATAGCTACTTGGATCGTTTTGTGGTGGTATTTATAGATGATATTTTGGTGTATTCCAAGACGGAAGAAGAGCACGCAGAGCACTTGAGGTTAGTGCTAGAAGTATTGAAGGAAAAGAAGCTTTATGCGAAATTGTCGAAGTGCGAGTTCTGGTTGCATAAAGTGAGTTTTCTTGGCCATGTGATTTCTGGTGACGGTATAGCTGTAGACCCGGCCAAGGTTGATGCTGTGTTGCAGTGGGAGAGCCCAAAGTCAGTGACTGAGATAAGGAGTTTCTTGGGTTTAGCCGGTTACTACAGGAGGTTTATAGAGGGTTTCTCTAAGCTAGCCCTTCCGTTGACTCAATTGACGTGTAAGGGAAAGGCTTTTGTGTGGGATGCCCGGTGTGAAGAGAGCTTCAATGAGTTGAAGAAGAGGTTGACTACATCTCCTATTTTGGTATTGCCTGTTCCAGAGCAACCGTTTGTAGTGTATTGCGACGCTTCCAAGATGGGTTTAGGAGGTGTGCTGATGCAAGATGGTAAGGTAGTAGCCTATGCGTCTAGGCAGTTGAGAATTCACGAGAAGAACTACCCTACTCATGATTTGGAGCTTGCGGCGATTGTCTTTGCTTTGAAGATTTGGAGACACTATTTGTATGGTGCTAAGTTTGAGGTGTTCAGTGACCATAAGGGGTTGCAGTATTTATTCGATCAGAAAGAGCTGAATATGAGACAAAGGAGGTGGCTAGAATTATTGAAGGACTATGACTTTAGCTTGAACTACCATCCGGGGAAGGCTAATGTTGTGGCCGACGCTTTAAGTAGGAAGTCCCTTCATGTGTCTGCAATGATGGTGAAGGAACTCGAATTGATTGAGCAGTTTCGGGATTTAAGTTTGGTCTGTGAGGTAACGCCTAAGAGTGTAAGACTGGGAATGTTGAAGATTCACAATGAATTTTTAGATGTTATTAGAGCGGCTCAGAAACAAGATATTAAGTTAGTTGAAGCGGCAGTTGGGATTGATCATTCCGAGAATAAGGATTATGAGATAGATGCACAAGATGTGTTGAGACACCGTGGAAGAATTTGTATTCCGGATGACGAAGAAATTAAGAAAGCAATCCTTGAAGAGGGACATCGGAGTAAGTTGAGTATCCACCCAGGAGCCACAAAGATGTACCAAGATTTGAAGAAACTGTTTTGGTGGCCTGGCATGAAGCGAGAAGTAGCCCAATTTGTGTATGCTTGTTTGACATGTCAGAAATCTAAGGTAGAGCATCAGAAGCCGGCAGGGTTGATGCAGCCATTGGATGTTCCGGAATGGAAGTGGGATAGTATCTCCATGGATTTTGTAACTGGGTTGCCGAATACAGTTAGAGGGTTTGATGCTATATGGGTGATTGTGGACAGGTTGACGAAATCTGCGCACTTTTTGCCGATTAATATGACTTATCCGGTTCCGAGGTTGGCAGATATTTATGTTAAGACTATTGTGAAGCTGCATGGTGTTCCTTTGAGTATCGTGTCCGATCGAGATCCTAGATTTACTTCTGAATTTTGGAAAAGCTTGCAAGAGGCCTTAGGTTCTAAATTAAGATTGAGTTCAGCTTATCATCCCCAGACAGATGGGCAGACGGAGAGAACTATCCAGTCACTAGAGGACTTGTTGAGAGCATGTGTTCTTGAGCAAGGAGGTTCATGGGATTCGCATTTGCCATTGATTGAATTCACTTATAATAATAGTTTTCATGCGAGTATTGGGATGGCGCCTTTCGAGGCATTGTATGGTAGGAGGTGCAGGACGCCCTTGTGTTGGTATGAATCAGGGGAGAGTGTGGTGTTAGGCCCTGAGATTGTGCGGGAAACTACGGAGAAGGTGAAGATGATCCGAGAGAAGATGAAGGCCTCGCAGAGTAGGCAGAAGAGCTATCATGATAAGAGAAGGAAGGATCTGGAGTTTCAAGCCGGTGACCATGTATTCTTGAGAGTCACTCCGGTGACAGGTGTGGGTCGTGCTTTGAAGTCTAAGAAGCTAACCCCTCGTTTTATTGGCCCATACCAGATTTTGGAAAGAGTTGGGAAAGTTGCCTATCGGGTGGCATTGCCACCTAATTTGTCTAATCTGCACGACGTGTTCCATGTATCTCAGTTGCGGAAGTATGTACCTGATCCGTCGCACGTAATCCAGATGGATAATGTAGAGGTGAGGGAGAACCTCACCGTGGAGACTATGCCAGTTAGAATTGAAGACCGGGAGGTAAAGGTGTTAAGAGGCAAAGAGATCAATTTAGTGAAAGTGGTTTGGTTGGGAGCCGTGGGCGAGAGTATGACGTGGGAATTGGAAAGTAAGATGAAAGAAGCCTATCCAGAGTTATTCGATTCAGGTAATTTCGAGGACGAAATTCTTTAAGTGGGGGAGAGTTGTAACGCCCTAAAATAATTTAATTAAATTAATTAATTAAGTTATTTGAGGGATTACAAAATTATTTTTAGTGGAATAATTAATTAGAATTGTTTTGTTTCAGGGGGTGTGGTGAATTAAAAAGGGTGGTTTGAATAATGGGCCCAAGTCACTTAAGTGACCCAAGCCCATTCCATTACACTAAAGCCTCAAACAAAACCTAAAACTAGTCCATTTTTCCTTCAAAACAAAACATCAGCGACACTGAGAGGGAGGGGAGTGAGTGAGGCGCGATTATTTCCAGCAAGAGGAGGAGGAAGAATTCATCTCATCATTGCTCTAGGTAAGCTTCTTGGATCCTCTTCTCCTTCCATTCTTTTCTTCTCTTGCAAGTGGTGTTTTCAACTCACTCTTCTTTCCACTGTGCGATTTTTTTTCTCCTCCATGGCTTTGCTGCTGGCGACTTGCGAATAGAAGAAGAGGGAGAGGAGTTGCTGCCATTTTCGTTCTTGAGGTTAGGGGTGGCTGAGTTCTTCAATTACAAGGTTAGGGGGCTCTATTTATACTTGTAATAATGATTAAGATGGATTGTTGTATTGTTGGGCTGAATTGGGTGTTTGTGAGATGATTGAACAATTGATTAAATTTGGTTGTTGTAGTGTTATAGGTTGAATTGTTGTGTTGTGAAATGGTTGAATAATAGCTACTGACAGTGAGATGAAAACAATGTTAATGATATAGTTAACGAATTGTTAAGTAAATTAATATTAATTGTTGAATTGTGGTGTCATATAATTACCACTGTGAGCAATATGCGAAATTGCCATGTACATTGTTATCTATGAATTTGTTGCATTGTGAAATGGGGAATAATTGTTTTAGTGGACTATAAGTGTTGAATAGGACAGCCCCTGTTTTGGATTGGATTTGTGGTGATGATGTGAGCTGAATGGTTATCCTCGTGAAATGTTGATTAGTTCCTAGATCAATAAATGAATTTATAAATTCCAAATTTTACATAAATGAGTTTGTAAATTGTAGTAGCTCCTAGTTCAATATTCAAGCCAACACAGTTGCCTAAGTTTGTATTGATTAGTTATGTAACATTATACAATGTGCTGGACAAATTTTCCTAAGAGTATAATTGTCACCTTTTTCTAATCCCTCTACCATATGTTAGTATATATATATGTTAAGGAAAGGAGTTTAGTTAGAAATTGAAGATAATGGCTACTGTTTGGTTAATTTAGTGTAATAGGATGAATTGTAAATTAGTTGAATTATTGAGCAAAAGCTACTGTCCTAGCTAATTTAGTGTGATAGGAGGAATTGTAATTTAGTTGAATTATTGAACAAAAGCTACTGTTTTAGTTAAGTTGGTGTGATAGGTTGAATTGTGAGTTTTCTTAAATTAAATGTGGTGTTTCCTAAACTCAAATTGTGATGCCTCTTCAAGTAAAAGGTGGTTTAATAGATGATGAGCTAAAATTAATAATTCAAAGAATACCAACTGAGTTGTGATTAAGTGGAGGTGTGAGAGCGGTGTGGGACTTCGGTCCAAAACGGTGCGGTGCCCTTAAGGCTTATATGTGATGATGTTGAATTGAAAAGTGAAAAGGGGTGAGTTTAAATAATTGTTGTGGTGCATTGTCAAAGCGTCTCATGACTCATGTGCATAAAGTGGTGTGGGCTTCGGCCATAAAGTGGTGTGGTGGCTTCGGCCAAAGTGGTGAGTGCCCTCAAGGCATAAAGTGATGATGATGGATCCTCATGCATGTTGCATACATGCATATAAGTGTACATATTCATATTATGTTGATGAATATCTGTGGATGGTTGTAAGTTAAATGAAATATGTAATGATTTCTGCGAGTGGGTATTGTCTGTTGCCTTCCTGAATATAATGCCTATCTTACTGATTATTATTTGTATAAAGAGACTCACCCTACTGCCTTTGTTGCTTCTTATGTCGGCAACTTGCAGGTGATCGAGAGTGAGGGCATCCTTATGCCCCTTTTCTAGTAGTGTGTCAGCTCTGATATGTAGCACCAGTGGGAGGGCGTAGTATTATTATATTTTGTCGTTTTGATTGTATTGGATTTGTTATGTTAATGTATTGGTGCCATTCCGATGTGTTGAGGCTATCTTAGTTATGTGCTGTAAACTAAAACAGGTGTTGTGGGCCCGTCCCCAAATTATTCGTGCTATATATCATGCTGTTAGATTGTTGACCGTATGTCACTGTTTTAATCTGGTTGTTTTACAAGCGGTGAAATGTGACGCTTCCTTTCAAAAGAAATTTTTTTTTATTAAACTCTGATATATTAATATAATAATAGTTGATATAGAAAGGGGGTGTTACAACTTCAACAGAGGAAAACAAGCTCAATCATCAGATTCCTCAAAGTTCAGTGCTTGTTCTAAATGTGGTAGGCCTCATCGTGGTGAATGCCAAGTTGGGTCTAATACATGTTACTACTGCAAGAAAGAGGTCCATTATGCTACCCAATGCCCTGCGAGGAAGAAGCGTGAAGATGATCGTGCAGGAACTACTCAAGGAAGAATCTACACTTTGGATGCTGAGAAAGACAAGTCTTCAGATAATCTACTGAGGGGTATGAGATCTCTTTTCAATAACTCTGTCAGTATATTATATGATTCAGGTGCTACTCATTATTTTATTTCTCAAGCTTGTGTTGACCGGTTGGGATTAGCCTTATCTTCGCTATCCGAACCGATAACTATTTTAACTGTTGCCAAGGGTCGCGTCCAGACCCAGTCTTTATGTCAGAGCTGTCTTCTGGTCATAGGAGACAGAAACTTCGTTATAGACTTTATTTGTTTACCTATGAGAGGTATGGACATCGTTTTGGGTATGAACTGGATGACGGCAAATCATGTCACCATCGACTGTTTCAATCGGGCTGTCAGTTTCACCTCGGAATCAGTTGAACTACCAAAGTCAAATGCTGAAGCAATTATCTCCTTCACGTCGGCAAATCAATCTCTATTTCAAGGTGCGGAAGCTTATGTTATTATGTTGTCTGCATCGACTGAAACTGGTTTAGATTTGTCCTCTGTACAAGTTGTTAATGAATTTCTAGATGTTTTTCCGGATGAAGTTTCCTCTTTACCTCCAGATCGTGAGGTGGAATTCTCAATAGAGTTGGTTCCGGGCACAGGGCCAATCTCTATTGCTCCATATAGAATGTTTCCTTTAGAATTAAAAGAATTAAAATCTCAACTAGAAGAGTTGATATCAAAGAAGTTTGTTAGGCCTAGTGCTTCGCCATGGGGGTGCTCCGGTATGGCTTGTTAAGAAGAAGGATGGGAGCATGAGATTGTGTATTGATTACCGCCAATTGAACAAGGTAACTATCAAGAATAAGTATCCTCTACCAAGGATAGACGATTTGCTCGATCAACTTCGAGGTGCTGCAGTGTTTTCTAAAATTGATCTAAGGTCGAGTTATCATCAGATAAAAGTGAGAGCCTTAGATATTTCGAAGACAGCTTTCCGTACTCGGTATGGACATTACGAGTTTGTAATGATTCCCTTCGGTCTAACTAATGCTCCCACGGTGTTCATGGATTACATGAATAGAGTCTTCCACCCGTACCTGGATCAGTTTGTAGTGGTGTTCATCGATGATATCTTGGTGTACTCGAAGACCATTAAGGAGCATGTTCAACATCTCCGAATTGTTCTGAATGTACTCTGAGAGAAGAAGTTGTATGCAAAGCCCTCAAAGTGTGATTTCTAGATGCCTGAAGTAAAGTTTCTGGGTCATGTGATATCTCAGTCGCGAGTCGCAGTGGATCCTAGTAAGGTAGAAGCAGTGTTGAATTGGGAACAGCCAACGTCTGCGACCAAAGTAAGAAGTTTCTTAGGTCTAGCCGGTTACTATTGGAGGTTTATCGAAGGATTATCACGGTTAGTTCTTCCACTTACTTGGTTAACTCGCAAAGGTCAGCCATTTGAATGGAGTTCCGATTGTGAGGAAAGTTTTCAAGAGTTGAAAAGTAGGTTGACATCTGCTCCGATCCTAATTCTTCCAGATCCGTCACTGGGATTCCAAGTTTACAGTGATGCCTCTGGGAAGGGTTTAGGGTGTGTTTTAATGCCGAATCAACAAGTGGTTGCTTATGCCTCCAGACAGTTGAAACCGCATGAAGAGAATTACCCAACTCATGACTTAGAGTTAACAACAATTGTGTATGCTCTAAAGATTTGGAGATATTACCTATACGGTTCTCGTTTCGAAATCTTTAGTGATCACAAGAGCCTTAAATATTTGTTTGACCAGAAAGAATTGAATAATAGGCAAAGAAGATGAGTTGAATTTCTGAAGGATTACGACTTCGAGTTGAAGTATCATCCCGGGAAAGCCAATGTTGTAGTTGATGCGTTGAGTAGGAAATCTATTCATACGGCAGAATTAATGATGTATGAGATGAAGCTACTAGAGTCTTTCAGAGACTTAAAACTGAATGTGAAGCAAAGAAGGAACCGGTTAGTGTTGAGTCATATCCAGATTTCGAGTTCATTGTGAAATCTGATTCGCTCTGTTCAAGAGATTGATGTAAAGTTGCAGGCTCAAAGAAGGTTACCAAATTTTACCGAAGATAGTGATGGTATTATTTGCTTCAACGGTAGGATTTGTGTGCCAAAGAATGATGACATCAAAAGGCAAGTGTTAGAGGAAGCACATCGGAGTCAATATTCCATACATCCTGGGTCTACCAAGATGTATCAGGATTTGAATTAGATATACTAGTGGCCAGGGATGAAGAAAGAGATTGCAGAATTTGGGTCTCGATGCCTAACTTGTCAAAGGGTTAAGGCAGAGCACCAGAAGCCTGCTGGTCAGTTACAGCCGTTGAATGTGCCAGTATGGAAATGAGAAGATATTTCTATAGACTTTGTCATGGGATTACCAAGGTCCCAAGCCGGTAACGATTCCATCTGGGTAGTTGTGAATCGTCTAACCAAATCAGCTCATTTTATTCCTGTTCGTTCGAACAGCAAGGTTTCCAAGTTGGCAGAGGAATATCTGAAGAGTATAGTCAGGTTGCATGGAGTTCCTACAAGTATTGTATCAGATCGTGATCCAAAGTTCACTTCTCGATTTTGGAAAGCTTTAAACCAAGCTTTGGGAACAAAAGTGTTTGTTAGTACCGCTTATCATCCGCAGACAAATGGTCAGACGGAGATGACTATTCAGACTTTAGAATATATGCTTCGGGTTTGTGTGCTTGATAACGGAAGAAAATGGGAGGATCACCTTCCATTGGTGGAGTTTGCTTATAACAACAGCTATCATTCCAGTATCGGAATGGCTCCATTTGAAGATTTGTATGGGAGGAAGTGCAGAACGCCACTATGTTGGTGGGATGTCGGTGAAGATCGATTGTTAGGGCCCGATTTGGTTCGTGAGACAACCAAAAAGGTCCGGAAAATTAGAGAGAGAATGAAGGCTGCTCAGTGTAGGTAGAAGAGCTATGCGGACAAGAGAAGAAGACCACTAGAGTTTGAGTCTGGCGATCATGTGTTTTTGAGAGTTTCTCCAACAATTGGTACCAGTAGAGCATTGCGGGCGAAGAAACTCAGTCCTCGGTATATTAGACCTTTCCAAATTATCGAGCGTATTGGGCTAGTAGCTTACCGTATTGCTTTACCTCTAGTTTTGTCCAATCTACATGATGTATTCCATGTGTCTCAGCTAAGGAAATACATTTCCGATCCGAGTCAGCCGTTAAGTTTCGAGACGATTGACCTTAGGCCGAATTTGTCTTTTCAACCTCATCCTAGTTACATCATGGAACGTGGCGAGAAGACGCTTCGGACAAGGACAATTCCCATTGTCAAAGTGGTTTGGGATGGATTTTCGATCGAGGAAGCTACGTGGGAATTGGAGGACGACATGCAGGCTAGATATCCGTATCTATTTTCTTGAGGTATGTTTTGTTCAATTTTGAGGACAAAATTTTAAAAGTTAGGGTGAATTCCACGTCCCTGAATTTCGGTTAATTTCGTTTTATGAAATTAACTAGCGAATTATTATTCGATGAAATAATAAATCAAGTCATGGATATGTGAAAAGCGAGAAAGCAACGTTTAATTGTTAATTGTATGAATTATGTGATTGTTTTGGGGTAGAAATAGAATTATGCGAGGATTAGGGAGCTAAGGGCATTTTGGTCATTTCCATATCATTCGAACCCCTAGCCCAAATTACACAACACCAAACATAATCCTTAACTCCATAAGACCACAACCACAATTTTAAAGTTAATTATGAGTTAGTGGTTAATTAGAAGTAAACTAAGGTGATGAGCTAAGTGGAGGGCATTTTAGTCTTTTCCCACCCACTTAAAAACCCTGTTCAGCTGACCAAGCCTCATTTTATCAAAAAACCAGAAAATTTCAGAACATAGAGAGACGGAGAGGAGAGAGGCACGAGAGAGAGAAGGGAGAAAGGAGGAAGGAGGAAGGGAAGCTAAGCTCTCCACATTCCCATTGCATGTAAGCTTTTTCTACTTTCTTCTTCACCATTTTTCAATTGCTTTCCAATGATACCATTTATTCAAGCTGAATCCTTCTCCTCCTCATCTTGCCATTGTTGATCTTTGAAGCTCAAAGTTGAGTTTTCTCCTCCTTGAAGCATTGCATGTACCATTGGAGCCTTGGGAGTGATTTTTAGCAACTTGGTGAAGCTACATTGTGACTAGGAACACTTTGGGGAGAAAATTCAGTAGCCAAGGAGCTTAGGTTCAGAATAGGAGCTGTTGGGTTCGATTTTGGACGAGCATCGGACAAGTTCGGTGCGAGTTCGTGTTTACGGGGATTGTTCGAGAGGTTACGGTTCGATCGTTTCGTGTGAGGACGTGATTTCTCACGAGTTCGTCAGATCGATGAGTTCTACTCACGTTTAGGGTTTTAATTTCGTTTCTGAAATGATTGCTAGGTGACTGGTTGTATGGTTGTTTCGTTAGTTTCGAAAGTTTTGAGTCGAAAACCGTATTTTGCGAAAATATGCATTTTGGGTCTCGGAACGAATGTCACTCGAGTTTGTTAATTGATATTGATATTGCATTGTCTGATATTGTGTGTTGAATGACTGTATTTATGTTGGATTTCGATCGGAATACGGATTGGACTTGAACGGAATTGGGAAAACGAGAAAAACGGAACAAATAGGTGTGCTGATAGAAGCGCACGGGTCGTGCGCCTACGACACACGGACCGTGCCCCAGCTTCGGAAATGGGTTTTCAAATGATGTTCAGTGCGCACGGGTCGTGCGCCTAGGGCACACGGACCATGCGTGAGCTTCTGTTACCGCACACCAAATTCTTGTTTCGTCGCTCTTTTCAATTCCAAACCTGTTCTAATCTTCTTTCCAACCCTTTGTGATGATTTTTCACGTATAAAACATTGTTTTTGACATGTTCAAGATGGTTTTGGAAATTACCTTCAAACCTATAAATGTTTCAAAACCCGAAAAGTAGTATACGTGAGCAGACATGGATTATGTTTACTATCATGGAACTAAATGTTCAATCAATTGTTTAAGGTCATGGAACTAAATGTTCTTTCAAGGTCAGGATATATAAATTATATCAGAGGATGGGTGACGACCCAGTTGATTAGTATACTAGGGGAGGGGAAGTCATGAGCCCCAGAACCTAGGCCTCAGAAGGTTTGAAGCTAGTGTAAACTAGTGGAGAGGTCCGACGGTAAAGGCAGAGCTTTTGCCGAAGATGTACTATGGCATGACAAGAAAAACTATATGCACGTAGGATCTATATGGACTACAATTAAATGAAAAGGAATAAATGGACCGAGAGTCATTGTGAGGGGTTACGGTAGGACTCACTGAGATAATGTTTATCTCACCCTTTATATGTTGTTGTTTTACAGATACTCAGGGAAAGAACAAGGCAAGGAAGCATGGTTGATGAGACCATAGGAAGAGCGTGAAGTTTTAGGCTTATGTTCATGTTGTTTTTCCCTTAGTGATTATACTTCGATTTGATGACTTGAATTTGTTTTAAGTTATGTAATCGTTTCCGCTTTTCTTGTGATGGTATTGAACACTAGGTCATGAGGATATTGAAAGACATGGAATCGATATGGTTTTCACTTAAGTTATGAAATGTTAAGACTGTTTGATGCTAATCATTGAAAAATTTTAGTTGTGTTCAATATCTAAACAGGAAATATTACTCTGATGTATACCATTTTGTGCATCTTAGCATTTCTACTTGATAGAAATATTAGGGTGTTACAGCGCCAACCTTCCATAATGAAGAAATTGCTCCAGCCGTTCCAAGGAAGGGCATGACAAACATCCCAGCCACCTGCCAATTTCCTTCTATAACTAAGTGGTAAACCTATAAGAAAGAAAAAGATGTGGATTCGTTTCATCATGCTCAAAATAGAAAGAGCAACATCGTTCATGGATTCCCAATTTCACCCCTCTACTCAATAGAGCACCGCGAGTTAGTAGTCTTCGAAATCCTATCTAGGACAAAATTCATATCTGATTCCACTATAAAATCTTATCCTGCAAGCTGACCTATGGATAGTGTAACATCCCCAAAGTAATTTTTAATTACTTTGATGCTTGAATAATTTAGTTTTTTTATGATTGCTTGATGATTTTATGAAATTGATTTAATTGCCATGAAATTGGTGTGAATTGTGTGTTGGTTGCAAAATAAATTAAATGATTGAAATGGGGATTATTAGGAAATTTAGGATAGAATGAGGGCATTCTAGGAATCCCACCACCCAACACTCACTCACTCCAACAATAGACCGGCTGACTTTAACAAAGACACTTCCACTTATTCATTTAAACACATTTCAGTTTTTGAGGTGAAAACAAAAGGAAAAATAGAGAGTGGAGAGGGAGAGAAGTCGAGAGGGAGGAGAAAAGAGAAAGAGGGAGAGTTCCATTTCAAAACCCATCTTGAAAAACTAAACCTAATTCATTCCTCTCTTCACTTCCATCATGGGTTTGGGATTGTGAAACTGAATGTGCAGCAAGTTCATGTTCTTCCATTCTCTTCTTCCCCATTTGCGAAAATCACTTGAGTTGGGAGTGGGGTAAAGCTTTTGTTTTCTGCCTTGCATGTCACTTTGGGAGAATATTAGAGGTAAATCAGGAGCTACATTGTTGATTAGAAGTTGAAAGAGAGAGAGAGTTGAAGCTAGAAATCGCTTGTTGGTGTTTGTGAAAGAAGGGTATTGCTGAAATTGATTTCTTCTTGTTGATTATTGTTGTGCATTCAGTGCAAGGTGAGTTCCTCACTTTAATCTTTAGATTTTTGAAAATGCATGTTGATTCACAGTGTGTGTTTTGATTTTATGAAGTTGCATGTGACTGGGTGGGGATTGGAATCTCTGAAATTATGATTGAAGTGCTGAAATGTTGTTAAATTGTGTGGGTTAATATGTGATTTGCGAAATTGGTTGTTGAGTGATTCATTGTCATGAAATTCATACCTGAAATGATTGAATATGTTGTGGTAATGACGTTAAAGTTGATTAGGTAGTGATTGGAGAAAGTATTGGCACCAATGGATAGGGAATTTTTTGAGAAAAAACTGAATTTTGTAAATTGCACTGGTTGTGAATCTATTCACACGCTGTGAATCGATTCCCCAGTTGTGAATCTGTTCCCAGGTGGTGAATCTGTTCCCATTCTGTGAATCTGTTCACACTCTGAATCTGTTCCCAAATGGTGAACCTGTTCCCATTTTGTGAATCTGTTCACACTCTGTGAATCTGTTCCCATATGGTGAACCTATTCCCATTTTGTGAATCTATTCACACTCAATGAATCTGTTCCCAGAATTTGTTTCTAAAAACTAAATTTTTTTCCAATTTCGCCTATCCAATGGTACCTCTCTATCTAATCCAACCCCATCCTTAATTCAACCTAAGATAGTTTATGCATGATTGAATGAGTTTGGCACATATATGATAAGAAATAATGAAGTTTTGATATTACGGTTTATTATATCTTGTTGAATATGTGTGAACCGAGTGAGAATTTTTAAAGAGGACAAATAAATGCATAATATACGAGGAGGAAACGTTCCCAAGAGGTTAAAAGCATACTTGGTGGCGGAAAGTCATGATCCCATAAGCCAAGGCCTAGCGTTACTCGGTATAGCTATTCGAGTTGGGTTATTCGTTGAGATTGAGAAAGTGATCTCTCGGGTTGTGCTAAGAGGAAAAAAGGAACGAGGTAAAAGAGGATAAAATATTAAAAGATAGCGACAAAATTTAGAAAACACTGAGGAAATGTGAGCGGCCTCGGAGGAACTCATTGAGATTTGTAATCTCACTGTTTATGTTTGTGGTGTTTTCAGATGTACAGAGCAAAGCAAAGCGGACCGAGGAGAAGTAGTCGCTGGGGTAGCTGCTTAGTTTATCGAGGGATCCTTTTTGGATCAAGTTATTTATGTTGGCTTAGCTTTCCCTAGTCATGTTTATGTTGTGCCCCTTAGACTGAATCTTTGATATTATAATCAAAGTTAGTTTGTTATGTAAACTCTAACTCGAATATTTGGACACCGACTGTTTATCGACTGTAATGATCTAATTTTCGTTATGTAGCTTATGCGGATTTTGGATAGTTTTTATCAAGGAACCCTATTGAGGAGGATTATTCCCTCAAAAATTTTAATTGGTCCAAATTTTTAAGTGAGTTTGCATATCTGATTGTATTAATTTTAGCGCTCTTTATTTCCTCTACGTTTGAAATTAAGGTGTTACAGATAGTGTCCGAAACCTGATAAGCATGACGGCAATCCACAACTCGTGGAAGGACGACATCAAAAAAAGTAGATAGCAACGACATGAAGAGAAACTGATCTTGCACAATCTAGCGATCGTATATATGCTTCAGATGATGAACCATTACTTTGGAAGATCGAAGCAGGAGATTCTGGAGTCGCAGCAGGAGTTACTACTGAAGATTCAGGCGTCGCCATTGATAAAGACGATGCGAGTTTCAGAGAAGCAGCGAAATGACGAGATGGAAAATAAAGATTGTGTCAGGATCGAACGATGCGAATGATACCATTCTAAGAGAGAATGTGCAATTATGTTAGAGGATCCATAACAGATTTCAACTGAGTTTCATTGATTAGCATAATTTTGTTACATGACTGGTAGTTGTATTGCTATATAATAGTCTAGATTTCAATAGAGTTTCATTGATTTCAATACAACTGAGTTTCATTGATTAGTATAATTCTGCAATTATATAGTCAGTTGTATTGCTGACTCAACAATGCGCTGGCAGTGACTCAGCACTACCACATCAGCTAGACTATTAGTTACAAGAATGTTGACTATTCTCTAGTTAACTACAATGAGAGCATACATCTATTATTAATATGTTATGACTAGATTTCAATCTTTTGAGGGAGAGCTTTGCCGCCCATTGTGATCTTGTCCGGCTAGGGGAATCAGTCTCTGCAGTTGCGCGCAGAGGATACCTTGTTTATACCAAAAAAAAAATATGTTATGACTAGATTTATATTTGATTCATGCCATGTGGTTTTTCTATATACATGAGACATTTCATTCATCATGGTATTTTTTAGGCTGAAATATGTTTTAGGCCCCTGCAAATATAGGGTGTTTTGGTTTAAGCCCCTGCAAAAAAAATTTTTTGTTAAAAGCCCTTGCAAAATATGCTATGATTGCTGGATATGTTGAGAAGGGCTTATAACAAAATATTTCATTTTGCAAGGGCTTTTAACAAAAAAAAAAATTTGCAGGGGCTTAAACCAAAACACCCTATATTTGCAGGGGCCTAAAACATATTTAAGCCTATTTTTTATATGTGATATATAAAGTCTTAAATATATATATATATATATATATATATATATATATATATATATATATATATATATCTTGTTCAATAATTTATTAAGTGTAGTTTAGTTAAATTAAAGGGATAAAGGTTTTGCCTATAAAAAAAACCCAACCAACTTTTGTCTAATTTCTTCCATCCACCATTAGATTGTGCTCTTAGGATAAACCATAGAATTCTTAGCCTTAGACAAAGAAAACGGGAAACCGGGAACCAAGTATAAATTTCGAAATAGACAAGAGTTTTGGTATATCTTCAATCAAGTATAAATGTTTTCTACTTGAAATTAATAATTTTGTTTGCTCAGACTCAATGAAACTAAGTGAGTTATATTTCACTTAAACACCATTATTGTCTTTCATCACAGGCTAAGTAATTCAGACTTGGAGACTCTATTCGCCTCTCTTAGGCTAGCTAACTGAGACTCAACCACACCGGGTCAACTATGGCATCACTTGAGTACCGAATCGCCTCTCACAGACTTGGTAACTCAGACTCAAAGATACTAGGTTTGCTATAACACGACTTGATTATTATTCTCACTCCTCACATGCTAAGTGACTCAGACTCAAGGATACCATATCACAACACGCACAATCACATATCACAAACACAATCATAGTGTAGTCACAGTATCACCTGAGCACCATTCTCACCTGTTACAGGCTAGGTAGCTCATCACAATGATATCAAGTCATAATCATATATCACATAGTATACGGAAGATAGTAACAATGACACACATGTTTTACCTGCACATTTACTCATTCGAATCCATATAATTCTTTATATATACTCTCAAATCCACCAATAGTATTTCTTATTCAAATATTAAAACATCAAAATATTAACATAAGTTTAATTACTAACTCTAATTCTATTGTTTCCTATTTTAGTATAGCGTATAATATTTTTAAACAATAAATCTTACACTACTTATTGACTCTTTAAATTATTCTTTCAAGATATAACATAATTTTATTTATAAAATTAATCTACTTTTAAGATACAACAGAATCACTCTAATCGAACAAATCAGTTTAATCGTTTGGTACCAATATACTATAATATCAACAGAAACTAATACAACATGTGAGAGGAACAAGTTACAACAGTCAAACACACATGGATACCAGAATATCAGGTTAAACATTCATATACTCAATTGACACCACACATTCAAAAGTTCAATAAATTCAAACGTGTACAAACAATATTCATAATAGACATACACATAAGACCTAATATTGATAGTTAAATTATTAATCACATGCTTTAAAATAACTTCACTTATTTGATGTTGGCCTCATTGTATGAGGCCATATGCATATTTAAGTAAGTGTTCAAGGGGTTAATAGAAATCCCTACAACCTTAATGATACCCTATAGCCCGAATATAACCCGAAGATCATCCCACGTACCTGATTTTCCGATCTCGTCGTACAATAGAGACTTAAATTGAATTTCGGCACGTCAGTCCACACAATGAACAAGTCCAGATTTAATTGTTTGATAGCGAGTTCACACAGCTTATGACATCAGTTTTTGGGAATGACAATCGTGGTGTCTAATATCACAAAACGTGGCAACATGACGAGTTCCAACTATATTCTCAAAAAGGTTTTGCTATTTTGACAAAGTGGCAATAGGCTCCCGGTTGAGTGTAATAGTCTGCGTGTTGATTAGTCCGCTTGCATTGTGATAACGGCATTCATTTGAGGTTAAGCTTATTAAAATGAAGAAAGTTCTTTTCTAAGGCTTGGCCGGATATTCGACGGTAGCATCATCTAGAATTTGTAAATCAATATGGGATATGGTCCTTTGTATTGCACCAGGGAAATCAGGATTCTTTTCAACATATAGTTGACCCATTTTCCTTTTCTACACTAACATGGCTCTCGTTTGCCTTCATACCCTTTGCAGAACTCTAATAATTCATTCAATAGTTGAATCGCATTTGTGCTTGCTATCATTAACACAGGTCTTGGGCATGGATTCCCACCAATCTAAAAGGGAAGAAAAGGTTAAAATAATAGTTAACACTAAGATGTAGGAGCTGGAGAGGAAGCTTGAATTGGGAGACGTGAGTGAATTTGAAGTAGGAAGAATGATTAGAGGGTTGTTGGCGGCTGTGTACGAAGGAAAGACACGATCACTACTAGGTTTTGAGCAACAAGTGACATTGAGTGAAGAATAGTATGGCCCAATAGAATATAAACTCATTTTTTTTTACAATAGAATATAAACTCATTTAAATTAAAAGCAAAAACTCCAAACTTATTTAAATCCTTTATTTTTAAACACTTTAAAACCAAAGGGCTGATCTTAAATTCTTAATAATTGTATAAGAATATAATTATTGATAAAATAAATAATTGAAATAAAAATATAATTAGAAGTAATTAAAATATCATTTTCCATATGTTTATCACTAATTAAAATCAAATGAAAATATTAACAATAATAACCATGGCACATATATATGTAAAATCATCAAAAATAATAGGACGAAAAATTTGGGGTGTTACAATTCTCCCCTCCTTAAAAAATTTCGTCCTCGAAATTTCCACAAAATTAATGAAAACAAAGTTATATTTAGTTCTTATGCTTAACTATCGTCGAAGTCCTCTTGGACACTAAGCAACAGATCATGCACACATCTCTACATCCTTACTCCTATGTCAATATTCTAATCTCAAGGTTACCAAAGTTATATTGACTACCCAATCACAATCAATCCACCATTATGATACTATACTCCTAATATAACTATATGGGGTTACTCATCTATGTTCTAATATACTAAAGATCACTTTACAAGGTTGAAATTCAAATCCTATTTACCTCATTCAAACAATTGATCTGCTTCTCACGGTTAATAATTAATACGCTTCGTAGAAGTAGCATTTTAAAATGTTTCCAACAAGGTATGGTTTTACTATTCTCGTGAGTCTCAACTTAAGGTATCGGTTCTCGTCTCTTATGTCACACAATTGTGTACTTCCTTTCCAATCTAAGCACCAAGCGCTACCAAAGGTTCGATAAAGGCACAAGAACAAAAAAAAATTAAGATAAATTCTCATTCTCATCTTAGACAAATACGCGTAAAGCACAAAAGCATTTATAAAACACGTAATTATCTAAAAATTGGGAGTCAGTAAACAGTAATCGTAGTGAAACAAGAAAAATAATTTTTTTTAGACAACATATCATAATTAAATCAACAGTTCTCGCTAATTTAAATGTAGTTCTAGAAGTTAACGACATAACCACAATAATCGATGCAATCTAACAAAATAGACATGTACAAAAATAATAATTGAACATTAAAGAATTGTCTCTAACCTTCTTATCCAACTAGTGTGTGATTTTGCTATTTTTCGAGAAAGTTAAATGGAAAATATAAATCTATCAAGACAATGAATGGCACACCATAGGCATAGAGTATAATTAAGACATAGGCACCAAACACCGTTAAAGTCAAACTTATTCCAGAAGTTCTATGTACATCAAGTTGATTACTAGTAAAACTCCTACAAAAGTTCTAGACTCTCATTAGAAATAAACAAACATCATTCATATACACTTATATATGCAATATATAATTTAGTTAACTCACTAAAAAAATCCACAAGATTAATTAAATTAATAATTTTGTTTGCATGCACTTAGTATAGCCTCGATGTCTATTTTCGAGGCAATAATGGTGTTTAAGTGAAATATAACTCACCTTAATTTCAAGTAGAAAACATTTATACTTGATTGAAAATATACCAAAACTCTTGTCTATTTTGATGGTATGATAGTAACTAGAGCTCCGGAGAAAATGACCATAGAATTCTTAGCCTTAGACAAAGAGAACGGGAAACCGGGAACCAAGCAGGTCTCTTGGCAGGAAAACAAGCTAGATCACGTCCTCGAAATCTACCTTGTTTTTTTGGTAGGATAGTCTGGATCATGTGAGAGAATTGGGTTTGGAAAACTGACTCACATACGAAAGATTCATGCTAAAAGCAAGCTTACTTTGACTGGATTCTGTCTACTAGCAGCTATTGGAATGGGAGACTGGTCTGGCAATGTATCCAATCTGTTAGTACTTGACAGGCAGCTTCTTGATTGTTTCCTGTCCGATTACCGCGGCTCCGGAACCTGTCACTCTATCTTATCAGAAACTGCACTGGATAAGCAATGAGATCTATTGCAAGCTACGCCCGGCTACCTTTTGCAATTGGAAAAGTTATATGTCGAAGCTATGGTCCTGAGCTATACCTCAGATAAAATGTTGCTAAACTTTTCTTAGCTGATTAACTAACTCTTCCTGAAAATGTTGCTAAGGGTAGTTCAGTTTGAAATCTAGCTATAGTAGAAAGGAAGTAGCTGACCTTGAGGAAGCCGAAAGCATACCCAGAGAAAGGAAGAACCGTGTTTGGAAGTAGGACTTACCTTAGACTGACTTAGAGCCCGTAGCTAACCTCTGTTACTCTTCTTTTCTTTTGTTAGCTTCCTTTGCTTTGCATAGTAAGAGAAGGTTTAAGCGGGGTAGAGTAATGGTGAACTCATCAGGCTCATGACTTGAAGATTACAGGTTCGAATCCTTCCCCCCGCCTTTCAACCTTCTCGAGATCCTAAGTTTTTTGAGAAAAGCCCCTTCTTTACTTTAATAGATAGGCCGAGACGCCCCACCGCTAGAGCTTGCTTTGCTCTTCTCCGCTGGAAGGAAGCCTGAGGAGCGATTGCCCTTGACTTATTATATTAGCGGATGGGAATCCCGGAGGAAATCTCGAACATTATAAAATGAAGTCTTACTTTTTCTACTTTAAATTAATCCCCAAGCCCTAAACCTTCGTGCTGAAACAGCAACTTCTTCTGTATAAGTAAAAATAGCGGTTTACTATTGGGATCTAGAACCAGCATGAGATAGAAAAAGCGGGGATGTCCACCAAGGCATTGAGCAAGGAAGAGAAAAAGAAATGAATCCAGAGTATTCGTAATAGGCACCAAAGACCGAAGCACCGCTGAGAAAGGAACTCCTTAGTAACCTCTTTGAGAACCTCTAAATCCCTCTAGGCAGAGCTCCACTCGTAGCTGACTTAGCTCAATTGCTGCTTCAACCCATAAATCCTTTGGATCAGTCTATAACAGAACTCAAGAAAAAGAAAGCTTCCTTACCAATAAAGAAAGGAATGCTTACTTAGAGTAGCGAAAGGCGGGCACCCTTTTTTCCTTCTTATTGAGATGATGCTATGGATACCCGGTCTTTTTTTTAGTTTAGGACGTCGGCGCCAAAGACACCATTTAGAGATTTGCTTTGTGCGGGGGTCTAACTCAAGAGTATATGGGCGGGTTGACTTTCGTGATCCGCCTTCCATACCACGAGTTCGGTGAGAGACTGCCGCCAACTCCTTCTGCTCTGGAAGTTGATTTGCCTCATTTGCTATGGTTCATGAAGGCCTCTCGGGAAAGCTTTATTAAGAAGAATCTATATGCTCTACACGAATTCCCATCGTCAGCTGCTTTTGATTTCGAATAGGCTGTGGGCCTTTCTTTTCCTTGAGTGGGACTTTCCTTTCCAAGGTGTTGCCCCCCTTTCTTTTTCCCCGTCTACTATCCAAATGCAATGGCTGTATGCTGTTTTACTCAAAGGACTTTCGTGGTTATGCACCCTGCCCCCTTAGAGCATTGAAGTGAAGGAAGGATCTTTTTTTGCGCTTCGTCTTTATTTCTTATAGCTTTCTGTCTGAGCTGTCAAGCTGAAGGGAGTTCGCTATGTATCTAGTCTAGTACACGACCGTATCAATTCAATTAGATGTAGGTGCCATTCAACTAAAATCCAATTTCCTATATAAAGAGAAAATTCGTTTCAATCGAATGCGGAAAACTCATCATAAAGGCGGTGATCACTAATGCTTTAAATCGGGGTGAAAGGCTAGTTAAAGGTCTTTTCGATAAATGACGTCGTATCTCCGGTCGAGTGGAACCAAGGCTCCTGGCCGATTTAAATAATAAATAGATATGACCTCTAAGATAAGTTGAGACCTCATGCTTGTAGCTTCTCTTCTTGCTACTCGCTACTAATAAAGAAATGGCGTGATAGAAGATAAAATTATCCCTGTATCCCCCCTAAATCAAGATGAGATGGGCGGGTTCGGTTTGATTTTCAAATGCCGTTGACTTCGACCTTTAGCGATTTGCCCCTGAACCTAGAAAAAAAACCTATGAAGCCTTCCTCCCTTCGACTTTCAGAGTTTTGAACTAAGCGGACTTTGCATTGGCAGTTGAGCTTCTTCCGATCCTCACTCAGGCAATCAAGGAAAGAAGTATTGGTAAGAGTGATGTTATACTATTCAACGGTACGAAGTCACTCGACTCATATCGAGAAAGTCAAATACGATGACAGACACTACAAAAAAAATTTGGGATTTCCGGCGGACAAAATCTGCCGGTAATGGCAAGAATCCGCCGGAAATTGCACATTACCGGCGGATTTTTTCCGCGAGAAAGCCGCCGGAAAATCACTCGCAGGTAACATTTACCGGCGGATTTTCCGTCGGAAAATACGCTGGTAATTTCCGGCGGAAAATCCGCTGGTAACTGTTACCTAATACGCCAGTAATTTATTTTATGATCCTCCGGTAATTCAAAATCTCGTCGGTAATTACTGGCGCCAAAGCTGCCGGTAACATATTAGGAATCCGCCGGAACTTTAATTTTTTTAAAAAAAAATAGTTCTTTTTATTATTCGTTTATTAAAATATTTATTGTTTAATTCGTTTATTAAAATATTTATTATTTAATTCATTTATTTAATCAAAAAACTTATTATTAATTTTTTAATATAAATATTTATTTTTTAAATAAATACTAACTAAACGAGAATTGAATAATGCTTTAAAATGATAAAAGTATTATAAAATATTTATTACAAAATATAAATTAAAATATCCAACAATTAAAATTAAAATATCTAATAAAACTGCTATTGATAGTAACGGTCGGACGGGTGGTTGTTGAGGTCTATATTATTTAACCATGTTTCAAAATCAGTATTGTTGAGGTCTAGATCTGTGTTGGGCTGCTGCTGGGGTTGCTGAAGTTGCTGGGGCTGCTGCTGAGGCTGAGAGTACGGCTGACCATACGGGTTGTGGAAGGAAGGCTGGACAAATGGTGCGTACGGCTGAAAAGCAAAGCCGTCTGCATCTGCTGCGGTGGATAAAATGATGGTGATGATGATGATGATGATGACGACATAGATGGCCTCAGGTATTGAGACATAGTATCCATGAATTCCTTAAAGCGCACCTCATTCAACCGCTGCTGCTCCCGCATCTGTTGTATTTCTTGATCATGTACCTTCTGCCGCTCTTCGATCTCACGCTGTTTATCGCTCAATTTTTGCGTCAACAGTTGAACATCGCTTAATTCTGAAGGCGTAGGGACATAAGAGCGACTAGTACTTCTGTCTGAAGAAGATGCGGGAATCAGATCTGGAATAATGGAATTTGGGAAAGTAGACGGGCCCAAACCACTAGCTCCTACTAACCGGCCACTTTTTGATGGCCCAACAGATTTCTGCCAAGCAAGAAAAGCCGCTCGACTCTCCTCATTGACATCAATCTCACTGCCACTACTCTGTTGAGTTTCACGATAATTGGTCTGTCAATCATAGAAATTTTCCTAAAAGCAACAACCAAGAAATGAATAACCATTAATATGTAATACATAATATAATATAATAAAAAATATATATAAATATAAATAATAAACGTTATTTACCGAAATTTCCATTGACCGGTCTTTAATATATTCACCAGTCTCCTCTCGCATATGAAATTGGCGGTGTAACTCAGGCAAAGTAGGTGGCCGACCAAGAAAAGCCTCCTATATATACATAGTTATTATTTAATATTATTATTTAATAAAATATAAAACATGTACGTATGTATAATATAAATTTAACTAATTATTAAATTGACCACGTGTCTGTAATGTTCAGCTGCGTTGATAGAACCACCCGGGTTTATGCAACCCCCTCTCTCAGAAGCACGATTCTTCTTGGCTTTCTCACATTTTTGTTTATACTTCTCATCGTTCCATTTCAGTTGGAGCTCATGCCAATCAGAATCACCGATCCATGTCGGCTTCTGTTTCTTATTACGGTGTTCCCGGAGCATTTCAGAGAAGCGATGAGAAGCTCTTGTGTTGAATGTTCTCTCAACTTCCTTCGTCGCATCTGGGTACCATGCCATTTTTTCCTATTTAAACAAATTTAATTAACTTGTTAGTAAAAACAAATTAATCAATTCAACAAAATTAAAAAATTAAAAATTAACTAATTCGTAAAAATACTTACTCCGAATGCATTCCACATCTTTGAATCCTTATCTTTTTTGACCTCCGTCCAATTCGCCCAGGGTTTAGTGTAATTTGCTTTGATGATGTTTGTGATCGTGCTGGATACAATTCTCCCAGGAATAAATCTGTACATAAAAAAGATAATTTTTTAGATAATAATTATATTTAAAGTTTTAAATATAAATCAAACAAATATCATTAATAAATAAATAAATACTTACTGCTGACCAACAACTTTCACAACTATACGACCGTCGGGCGTAACCTCAACCACCTCATTATCAATATTATATCTGCGTATCTCATCTGCATCTAGCAGGGATATGGGAGTATCGGGTGGAGGCACAAATGGACGACTCAGTGTACTAGGTCCACTGCCATCATCCGTACTAGCAGGTGGAGCCACAAAAGGGCCATCAACAACGACACGAGTTACACGACGACGACGACCGCGTAAAGAAGTAGAAATCTTCTTAAAAGAACCGGTCGGTGGGTCACGAGGTAGGTCATGATCAGATTCTGATCCTGATGATGCCATGACTGTATCTATCTATCTATCTATATATATATATATATATATATATATATATATATATATATATATATATATATATAATATGATGAATAACATAAATAATGAATAACATGCATAAACAATGAATAACATACATGAATCAAGTCTGATAAATATAAATATTAATATTTCATAACAAATTAATTAATTAAAGTAAGATCATCTAATTAATTAGAATCCCATTCTTTCTCGAAATCACCATCATCATCAGATGAGTGAATTCCAGATACACCGACATGATCTACTGCATTCTCATAATTTGTATCTTCTTCTTCATTAATTTCATCACCAGTGTTTGGCTCATCACATAAACGAGTAATGGGTTCAACTTCAATCACTTCATTTACATTGGACATTTCATCCATTTGATATGTCACATCCTCCACTGTGTCATCATTTGTCTCAATGCGACCTCTTGGTTTTGTATTAATTGCGACACACCAACCACCCCAATCAGTCCGTGTTTTTGAATAAGAGACATAATAGACCTGTCTCACATTTTGTGCAATGACAAACGGATCATACAGTCGATATCCACTATTCATTTTAATGTCCATTGTATTTGTCTTTGGATTAAACTTTGTTCCTCGAGCGGACGGATCAAACCAATTACAATAAAAAACAACTACCTTTTGACTATATAATCAAGATAAGGGTACGCAAGTTCATATATGTGTTCAACCACACCAGAGAAATAAAGAAATCATCTTCGCCTCTCCCAGTGACACCCTTCATGCAAACTCTACTATTGACTGTTTCTGTGCCCTCTGTCAATTCCTTAGTGTGAAATTTGTATCCATTGACAAAATATGTGTGCCATTCTTTAACACATCTTCGAGGACCGTCAGATAAGTTCCTCAAGTGTTGGTTGGTAGGAGTCGGCGGGAGGGAATACACACATTGCCTAAACCACGTTAGAAAATGCGCATGAATATGAGCAGAAGATTGTTCTTCACTTACTGCCACTGATGACAAGAACTCCCTAATAAGAAATTATTAATTGTCGTTACACAACTGTGTAATTTAATTTATTAACAAATTGAGATAGCTAGGTCGAGAAATACATATTCAATGAATGGTTGGACCTCAGTACAGTTTATCAAAACATGAACATGGGCTGAATTTAACTCTTATTCTGTTAGCCAATGAATTGACTCCTTTCCAGATGGACGACCAGGTAGACAAAAGACAGACAAAGCTAAATGATGTCTTGGACATTCAATTTCCATTTCATTTCGACTACTTCTAGGAGCAAATTCATTCTTGAAATAATAAGAGCAAAAATGAGTTGTTTCACGGTGTAAGTAAGAAGAACATATCGATCCTTTAACTCTAGCTTTATTTTTAACTGATCTTTTTGAATCACCCATTAACCTACAGAAAATGATATGTTAATAATCATCTAATCCAAATGATATATATAAACTTATTTCATATATATATATATATATATATATTAACTGACCTTTCAAACGGATACATCCATCTGTATTGGACAAGTCCGCCAAGTTTAGCTTCATATGCGAGATGAACAGGAAGATGCTCCATAGAATCAAAGAAACCAGGCAGAAATATTCTCTCCAACTTGCATAAGATAAGTGAGATGTCTTGTTCCATTTTTGTAAGGTCATCCGCTTTTAGCGTTGCAGAGTATTAACTTATTTCAATGAGCGGATTCAAAACGTGTGTCGGCAACGAACTAAAGGCAATAGGAAGTAAGCACTCCATGAATACGTGACAATCATGGCTCTTCATCCCATGTGACCTCCCATTATCCACATCGAAATATCTTGCTAAATTCGAAGAATAACCATCTGGCATTTTCAACTCAGAAATCCACTGATAAACTGCTTTTGCTTGCTCCGTAGATAAAGTATAATTGGCTTTGGGTTTCAGTGTCCTACCGTTAGCTTGCTCAACCAACAACAAATCCTTTCGCCTGCAGTAATGATCCACGTCCTTCCTAGCCTTCTCATTGTCTTTCGTTTTACCTTTCACGTTCATAACAGTATTAAATATGTTATCAAAGAAATTCTTTTCAATATGCATTACATCGAGATTGTGTCTCACTAGATTATCTTTCCAATATGGAAATTCCCAAAAAATACTTTTTTTGGTCCAATTATGCCATAGTCCATAACCATCTGGATGAGAAACAACACCCGCAACAACTTCCACAGGAGGAATATCCTTGACACTGTTCCAAACTTCTTCTGGTGTCAGCCTACGAGGAGGTTCAGCTGTTTCAACATTCCCCTTGATGAATGCATGTTTTGACTTTCTAAAAGGATGCTCGGTAGGTAAAAACCTACGGTGCGGGTCAAAACACCAGGTTTTTCCTCCATATTTAAGAGTAAAAGCCTTTGTGTCAACCATGCAAATCGGACACACCATCTTACCACGTGTCCCCCATCCAGACAGCATTCCATACGCAGGAAAGTCATTATTGGTCCACATCAAAGCTGCCATCATCATGAAATTTTGTCTTCGTGCTGCATCATAAGTTAAAACACCACTCCACAACCTTTTTAGGTCATCAATTAAAGGTTGCAAATATATGTCATTACCAACTGTTGGATTAGTTGGCCCTGGTATTATAGCATTTAAAAACATGTAGGGTTTAGACATACACATATCAGGAGGAAGGTTGTATGGGGTAACAATAATTGGCCAACAAGAATACGGTGTTGCTGACGCTTGAATATATGGTGTGAAACCATAAGAGCATAAACCAAGCCGAACATTGTGTGGATCATTGGCAAAATCTGGATGAACACAATCAAAATGCTTCCAAGCTTCACCGTCAGATGGATGACGTAATTCACCAGAATTATTTCTATTTTCATAGTGCCACGTCATTTTACCCGCGGTTTGCAATGAAGTGACATCCTCTTCAGTCTTGGTATAATCGACAAGTAGAACATTGCTTTCCTTGGAACTGGTTTGCCTCTGCTTGTCCCTTTCCTGCTGACACGATACCGTGGCTCTTGACAAAACTTGCATTCCAGCAATTCTCCATCATTTATGCCAAACTCATTGTTATAATATATCATGCAACCAGACACACAACAATCAATTCTTATGGAATTTAAACCAAGCTTCAACACCAATCTTTTAGCATCATAATAACTCTGCGGCAAAAGTCCTCTAACGGGGACACATTGATAACTTAGAGTCTGTAGATCCTTCAAATGATGGTTTATTTGTCTCACTCAAAAACATATAAAACCTCTGAGCTTCCTCGTTTGGAACTTCTTCAGCATCATATTGTGGTTCTTCTAAATCCAAATTTACACCGACAGCATTAGATATCATCCCTTGAACAACATCAAACGGCGGCTGATATCCCGTAGTCGTTGGATTACTACTTGATGTGGAAGCTACGACTGGACTTGACGTGAGACCGTCTATTTGAACAGGAACATTTTCAACCGCAGGAACTCCAGCTGCTACCTCGCCATCACGGGTCCATATCCACTAATTTGGATTAAACCCATTATTGTACAAATCAAGTCGAACATCAACTTCAGTTTTTATAAATCGAAACATACATTTGGAGCAAGGACATCTAATTCCACCTTGTCGCTCAAATTCTTTTTGACGCTTAGCAAAAAGAACAAACTCTTCGACTCCTTGCACAAAATGTCGCTTCAACCCAGCTCTTCCAGGATACATTCGATCATACATCTAACTACGATCTATTTTTTTGTGAATGTTCCTATAATATATATAGGACAATATATATATATTAGAACAACTCTATTAATGTGTTACTAAATAATTTACTCTAACTTTATTTTAGTTAATAACATAAATAAAATAATTACAATATAATTTGTTTTTAGTAATTAGAAACATTTTATATCATATTAATTTTACTTTTTTAACAAATATATATTACTAATTCGTATTTATTTTATTTAAAAAATATAAATAACAAATATTAACTACAATCCAATCTAAAAATTATACAACAAATTTAATTTATTTATTTTTTTAATTTATTTCAATAAATAAACAAAATAATTAATATTTATAATTCGTATTATATTATCTTATATTATATAATACTATTTATATAATACTATTATTATATTATATAATAATTCTTATTTATTTTTTACTTTTTACTTTTTTATTTTAAAAACTACTTATTTTATATACTATTATATTATATAATAATACGTATTTATTTTTTTAAAATACATAAACAACTAATATTAATTACAATCTAATTTTTATACAACAAATTAAATTTATCTATTTTTTTAACAAAAACTTATAAACTAGCAACATCAAATAAGTTTTTACTAAATACTAATAATATCTATAAGTTGATAACTAACCGGTAGTGAAGAGAAGTGTCTAACTTGACGCTAATTCCGGATTCCTTCGAATAAATTTTCGACCAAACTCCAAAGAACAGCTAACAAAATAATTTCAAAAGTATTAATTAAACAAGAGAAGAAAATGGAGAAAAATATGAAGGAAAGAGGAAGGAAGTATTGTAACACCCCTTTTCTAATAACCTTACTATTTAATAAAATCAGAGTTTCTTTTTTTTTTTAAAACAATTTAAGCGAGTGCTACACTTACTCCTTTAAATCAACCACTTCACTTTTCATAGTTCGGTTAAAACCACAAGATACATAGCACCATAAAAGAAAACGTTTAGTTCACATCATCTAAATTCAGTTACTACCAGCAGCGGAATAATAATAAGTTCAAAAATAAAACCAATACATCACCAATAACAATCTAACAGTAAAAGGGAAAATAACGCAAAATCATAGGACACCCCCCCTGGTGCTACGTATCAGAGCATGACACTTCCTACCAGACGAAGGCATAAGGATAACCTTCACTCGATATCACCTGCACGTTGCCGACATAAGAAGCAACATAAAAGCAGTAGGGTGAGTCTCTTTTCATAATTAATAACATATGGAATTAAGCACTGCATAGGAAAAAGGGAACCAGACAAACCGATTCACAATAAAGGCAATAACCACATCACAATTACAATCACCAATCAACAATTCAAAAGGTATGGTTATGCAATGAAATGCAACCCAAACTCCACGGGCACATGCATGTCGGATCCGTCACCAAAAACAAATAGGCCGTAGCCTCTGCTCACCAAATAAAACTAGGCCGAAGCCTCTGCTCACCAAATAAAACTAGGCCGAAGCCTCTGCTCACCAATAATGCACATGTTTCATGAGATGCTATGGAAATGCATCACAACACACCACAATTCAATCAATTCACCATTTAATTCAGCTCACCATTTTATTTATATTCTCACCATTGTATTAATCAGCTCACCAATTAAAATTAGGCCGAAGCCTCTGCTCACCAATCACACCATAATACACTCACCAATTCAACCCACCACTCACACCAACACCAAATTAAATTAGGCCAATTTATGATTTGACACGACATAGGGAAAGTGGATAAAAATTGCCATTTGGACACTTGAACACTTCAGCCCAGAAATACCAGTAAAATAAATCATTTTTGCATAAAACTGGAACATTTGGATAGACATCGAATTTAGCTTCGAAACGCATTTTGAACCGTTAAATTTGGATAACCGAGTCAAAAGTTATGATTAAAACAAAATCGGAAAAAATACTTAGACATTCTGAAAAACTGGCGCCCAGCAAAAACTGGCGCAGGGGGCCTGGCGCCTAGACACTGGCGCAGGAAAACTGGCGCAGGGCGCCTAGCAAAACTGGCGCAGGGCGCCTAGCGCCCAGACATTGGCGCAGGAAACTGGCGCAGAGCGCCTAGCAAAACTGGCGCAGGGCGCCTAGCGCCCAGACATTGGCGCAGGAAACTAGCAAAACTGGCGCAGGGGAACACAGCGCCCAGGCACAAGGCACCTAAGGCCAACACGCAAGAAAACTCATTTTACTTCGAAATTGATTTTGTACGAGCCAAATACTCAGAATATGAGAACCCAACAAAAATTTTGGCAAAAAGTGACACGCCTCTTTGGCGCCCATGGACTAGGCGCCTAGTGAAAACACGCAACCCAACTATTTTGGTGACCAAAATCATTTTGCACGAGCTATTTTACTTGAATATGAAAACCAGAAACCAAATTTTGCAAAACAATCACCAGAACATTGGGGCCCTTGGCGCCCATGACACAAGGCGCATAGCGCCAAAATCTGGCAACACAGGGACACAGCACAAGGAAAAACTGGCGCAGGGCACAGTGGCTGGGCGCCTGGTGCCCATGTCTAGACAGAAACAGCAGCAAGGCACATAGCGCCCAAGGCACCTAGGAACTCCAAAAACCAGAATTTTTCTAATTCAAACACCAAATTAAATCCATCAAACACCCAATCATACATATATAATTTAATTATCACCATGAACCTCAATTCTCACCAAACAAACACCAACAAATCATATTCTCAAACATGTGACATACGATTCACTTAGCAACAAATTCAATTCACCAATTATACGATTTTCAACATAGGCAATTCAAAATCAAGTATCACAACACTATAATTTAATCATCAACACAACAATTCATTCATAGAAATTATCCTAGAACCCTAACCCTAGGCATCACTAATTCGCATAAGGTATTTAAAACAAAAAGAGGACCCCCTAACCTCTTAGAAGTCGAAATTGCTAGCAAAGCTCCAAGGAAAATGCAAGACACCAACAAGCTCTACCTCCTCCTTGAGTGATTCGCCCCTTTCTCTTCTTCTCCTCTTCACTTCGCAACTTCTCCTCTTCTCACTCTCTCTTTTTACGTTTCTTTTCTTTCTTTTCACACCTGAGTCAAAATTGCAACTAAGTCACAAGACCCCTAGTGAGTCGAATTCCTATGACTATCCAATGGGTCATGGGCTCACTTGTGGGTCATGGGCCCCGTGCACCATCTAATTCGAGACAACACCTCCTAATAATTAAAATAAAATAAATAAATTAAACCTTGAATTATTTAATTAAATTAAATAAATATTGTAAGCCTTAAATAACTTAATTAAATAAATAATTAAATTATTTTGGGGCGTTACAACTCTCCCCCACTTAGAATATTTCGTCCTCGAAATTACCTGACTCAAACAATTCCGGATATGCTTCCCGCATCTTACTCTCCAGCTCCCAAGTCATACTTTCACCAGCAGCTCCCACCCAAACCACCTTCACTAAAGGAATCTCCTTCCCTCTCAGAATCTTCACTTCTCTATCTTCGATTCGCACAGGCATAGTCTCCACCGTGAGATTATCCCGTACCTCTACTTCATCCATCTGAATCACATGAGACGGGTCCGGAACATACTTTCGAAGTTGTGACACGTGAAACACGTCATGCAAGTTCAAAAGATTAGGCGGCAAGGCCACCCTATAGGCAACACTTCCCACCCTCTCTGTAATCTGATACGGACCAATGAAACGGGGAGTTAACTTCTTTGATTTCAAGGCACGCCCAACACCAGTCACCGGAGTGACTCTCAGAAACACATGATCACCTGCCTGGAACTCTAAATCCTTCCTTCTCTTATCATGATAGCTCTTTTGTCGACTCTGCGACGCTTTCATCTTCTCACGGATTAATTTTACCTTCTCAGTTGTTTCTCGCACAATTTCATGCCCCAACACTGCACTCTCCCCATATTCATACCAACACAACGGAGTCCTACATCTCCGACCATACAACGCCTCAAACGGTGCCATTCCAATACTAGAATGAAAACTGTTATTGTAGGTGAATTCTATCAACGGCAGATGAGAATCCCACGAACCTCCCTGCTCGAGAACACATGCCCTCAACAAGTCCTCTAACGACTGCATAGTTCTCTCCGTCTGACCATCTGTTTGCGGATGATAAGCGGAGCTCAACCTCAACTTAGAACCCAAAGCTTCCTGCAAACTTTTCCAAAATTCAGAAGTGAATCTTGGATCTCTATCAGATACAATACTAAGCGGAACGCCATGCAACTTCACAATTGTCTTGATGTAGATCTCTGCTAACTTTGGAACTGGATAAGTCATATTAATTGGTAAGAAATGAGCAGACTTTGACAACCTGTCCACAACCACCCATATAGCATCAAACCCTCTCACTGTATTGGGCAAACCAGTCACAAAATCCATGGAAATGCTATCCCATTTCCATTCCGAAACTTCTAATGGTTGCATCAACCCCGCAGGCTTCTGATGCTCAATCTTAGACTTCTGACAAGTCAGACAAGAATACACAAACTGTGCCACATCCTTCTTCATACCAGGCCACCAGAACAATTTCTTCAAATCTTGGTACATTTTCGTAGCCCCTGGATGAATACTTAACTTGCTCCTATGGCTCTCCTCAAGAATCATTCTCTTCATCTCAGCATCATCAGGAATACAAATCCTATCTCTGAATCTCAATACACCTTGGGAATTTAACTTGAAATCCCCATTCACAGCTTGATCATTCACAACTAACAGGTCTACCAACTTTACATCTGACTTTTGGGCTTCTCGAACACTAACCAAAAATTCATTGCCAATCTTCAACATTCCCAATCTGACACTCTGCGGTGTCACTTCACAAACCAGACTCATGTCCCGAAACTGCTCAATCAACTCTAATTCTTTCACCATCATAGC
Source organism: Astragalus membranaceus (assembly GCA_039519185.1). Taxonomy (NCBI): domain Eukaryota; kingdom Viridiplantae; phylum Streptophyta; class Magnoliopsida; order Fabales; family Fabaceae; genus Astragalus; species Astragalus membranaceus. Next base: position 99,983,044 of record CM076854.1, read on the forward strand.
CGACATATGCAAGCTCTTCCGACTTAAAGCATCAGCCACGACATTAGCTTTGCCGGGGTGATAGTTCAAGCCGTAATCATAATCCTTCAGCAATTCTAACCAACGTCTCTGTCTCATATTTAGCTCCTTCTGATCAAACAAGTATTTCAGACTCTTATGGTCACTAAATACTTCAAATCTAGTACCATACAGATAGTGCCTCCAAATTTTCAGCACAAACACAATTGCAGCCAGCTCCAAATCATGAGTAGGGTAGTTCTTCTCATGGGTCCTTAACTGTCTGGACGCATAAGCTACTACCTTACCCTCTTGCATTAACACACCTCCCAAACCCATCTTGGAAGCATCACAATATACTACAAACGGTTGATCCGGAACAGGCAAAGTCAACACGGGCGATGTGGTCAACCTCTTCTTCAACTCATTGAAGCTCTCCTCACAGCAAGCATCCCACACAAAAGCTTTTCCCTTACATGTCAATTGAGTCAACGGAAGGGCCAACTTCGAGAAACCTTCTATAAACCTCCTGTAATAACCAGCTAATCCCAAGAAGCTTCTAATCTCTGTAACGGACTTCGGGCGCTCCCATTGCAACACAGCATCAATCTTGGCTGGATCCACAGCTATACCATTACCCGAGATAATATGACCAAGGAAACCTACCTCATTCAGCCAGAACTCACACTTAGACAACTTTGCATACAATTTCTTCTCTTTCAACACCTCTAGTACTAACCTCAAATGTTCTGCGTGCTCCTCTTCCGTCTTAGAATACACCAGAATGTCGTCAATAAACACAACTACAAATCGATCCAAGTAACTATGGAAGGTACGATTCATGTACTCCATAAACACACCTGGCGCGTTGGTAACACCAAACGGCATCACAAAATACTCATAGTGCCCATATCTCGTTCTGAAAGCGGTTTTCTGAATGTCTTCATCCTTTACCTTGATCTGGTGATAACCCGACCTCAAATCGATTTTGCTAAACACCTTAGCACCTACCAACTGGTCCATCAAATCATCAATTCTGGGAAGCGGATACCTGTTCTTTATTGTCACTTTGTTCAATTGCCTATAATCGACACAAAGTCTCATACTCCCATCCTTCTTTTTCACTAACAATACCGGAGCACCCCATGGTTACACACTTGGCCTTACAAATTTCTCCTCAAGTAGATCTTCTAATTGCTTTTTCAATTCAGACAACTCTGAGGCTGACATCCGGTACGGGGCCATAGACACAGGCCTAGTACCAGGTATAAGATCAATAGCAAACTCAACCTCCCTCTCTGGCGGGACACTTGGAATTTCATCCGGGAACACTTCAGGGAACTCACACACTACCTGAACCCTTTCAATGATCGCCTGATTCTCAGCAGACAATGACGCCATCAAAGCAAACAGATGAACTCCCTCCTTCATTACCTGATGCAATTGACCAGCAGGCAACAAAACAGATTCTTCTTCTTCGGGAGGAAGGAAACTCACAGATCTTCGGAAACAATTAATATGCACATGGTTAAATACTAACCAGTCCATACCAAGAATGACATCCAACCCTCCCAACGGCAAACAAATAAGGTCAACAAGAAAATCTCTGCCGAAGATTGACAGAGGGCACTTAGCACACACAAGAGAGGTAGTTACTGAACCCTTAGCTGGAGTGTCAATAACCATCTCCCTCATCATAGAAGATAAAACGAGGTCCAATTTCTCAGCACATAAAGCAGCAATAAATGAATGCGTAGCACCAGTATCAATAATAGCAATCAAAGGAATACCATTAATAAAACATGTACCTCTAATCTCATTAGCATCCTCTGATCCTGCGAGAGCAAACACTTTTCCATAGGACTTCTCTTTCTTCGGTTTAGTACACTTGGTACTAATATGACCTGCTTCCCCACAATTGTAGCACACCACATCTCTTTTCTCACATTTCGCAGCCACATGACCTTCTTTACCGCACTTGAAACATTTATTATCCGAGCAGTCAAAACTCTTATGGCCCGGCTTGCCACACCTGTAGCACACAACTTTCGCAGGGGCATCTCCCCCACTTGGTTTCTTATTATCAGCATACCTCTGCTTACCCTTACCAGCCTGAACCTCATATGGCTTACCCCGGTTCTGAAATTTACCCCTCTGATCTCTCATAACCTTGGAGTGAGCATTACTATCATCTTCATATATCCTGCAACTGTCGATCAAATCAGCGAATACCCGAATCTTCTGGTACCCTATAGCTTTCTTTATATCAGCCCTCAGTCCATTCTCAAACTTTATACATTTTGAAAATTCAGAATCAGCATCAGCATAGTGGGGATAAAACTTAGCCAATTCAGTGAATTTGGCAGCATACTCTGTCACTGACATGCTTCCTTGCTTTAGCTCAAGGAATTCTATTTCTTTCTTTCCCCTCACATCTTCTGGAAAATACTTCCGTAGGAACTCTCTACGGAAAACAGCCCAAGTTATCTCCTCATTAGCAGTTTCTAATCTCTGCCTAACCTCCATCCACCAATCATCAGCCTCTTCTGCCAGCGTATGGGTACCATACCTGACCTTCTGCACATCATTACAATCCATGACCCGAAATATCCTTTCGATCTCTTTCAGCCATGCTAGAGCACCATCTGGATTGTACTTGCCCTTAAAAACAGGTGGATTCTCCCTCTGGAACGTGGCTAAACTGCGAGTCCCAGCATTTTCAGCACCATTTTGCTGGTTCCCAACAGCCTGAGCCATAGCCTGCAAAGCAGCAGCAAGAGCAGCGTCGTTCCTCCCAGCCATTTCAAACTATCACTGCAGCACAAATAGAAATTTAGAACTAATCTAACAATTCTATTTGTCATAAGACACTATGACAGGACGACTTGGCCGGACAGACCGAACTGCTCTGATACCACTAATGTAACACCCCTTTTCTAATAACCTTACTATTTAATAAAATCAGAGTTTCTTTTTTTTTTGAAAACAATTTAAGCGAGTGCTACACTTACTCCTTTAAATCAACCACTTCACTTTTCATAGTTCGGTTAAAACCACAAGATACATAGCACCATAAAAGAAAACGTTTAGTTCACATCATCTAAATTCAGTTACTACCAGCAGCGGAATAATAATAAGTTCAAAAATAAAACCAATACATCACCAATAACAATCTAACAGTAAAAGGGAAAATAACGCATAATCATAGGACACCCCCCTGGTCCTACGTATCAGAGCATGACACTTCCTACCAGACGAAGGCATAAGGATAACCTTCACTCGATATCACCTGCACGTTGCCGACATAAGAAGCAACATAAAAGCAGTAGGGTGAGTCTCTTTTCATAATTAATAACATATGGAATTAAGCACTGCATAGGAAAAAGGGAACCAGACAAACCGATTCACAATAAAGGCAATAACCACATCACAATTACAATCACCAATCAACAATTCAAAAGGTATGGTTATGCAATGAAATGCAACCCAAACTCCACGGGCACATGCATGTCGGATCCGTCACCAAAAACAAATAGGCCGTAGCCTCTGCTCACCAAATAAAACTAGGCCGAAGCCTCTGCTCACCAAATAAAACTAGGCCGAAGCCTCTGCTCACCAATAATGCACATGTTTCATGAGATGCTATGGAAATGCATCACAACACACCACAATTCAATCAATTCACCATTTAATTCAGCTCACCATTTTATTTATATTCTCACCATTGTATTAATCAGCTCACCAATTAAAATTAGGCCGAAGCCTCTGCTCACCAATCACACCATAATACACTCACCAATTCAACCCACCACTCACACCAACACCAAATTAAATTAGGCCAATTTATGATTTGACACGACATAGGGAAAGTGGATAAAAATTGCCATTTGGACACTTGAACACTTCAGCCCAGAAATACCAGTAAAATAAATCATTTTTGCATAAAACTGGAACATTTGGATAGACATCGAATTTAGCTTCGAAACGCATTTTGAACCGTTAAATTTGGATAACCGAGTCAAAAGTTATGATTAAAACAAAATCGGAAAAATACTTAGACATTCTGAAAAACTGGCGCCCAGCAAAAACTGGCGCAGGGCGCCTGGCGCCTAGACACTGGCGCAGGAAAACTGGCGCAGAGCGCCTAGCAAAACTGGCGCAGGGCGCCTAGCAAAACTGGCGCAGGGCGCCTAGCGCCCAGACATTGGCGCAGGAAACTGGCGCAGAGCGCCTAGCAAAACTGGCGCAGGGCGCCTAGCGCCCAGACATTGGCGCAGGAAACTGGTGCAGGGGAACACAGCGCCCAGGCACAAGGCACCTAAGGCCAACACGCAAGAAAACTCATTTTACTTCGAAATTGATTTTGTACGAGCCAAATACTCAGAATATGAGAACCCAACAAAATTTTTGGCAAAAAGTGACACGCCTCTTTGGCGCCCATGGATTAGGCGCCTAGTGAAAACACGCAACCCAACTATTTTGGTGACCAAAATCATTTTGCACGAGCTATTTTACTTGAATATGAAAACCAGAAACCAAATTTTGCAAAACAATCACCAGAACATTGGGGCCCTTGGCGCCCATGACACAAGGCGCATAGCGCCAAAATCTGGCAACACAGGGACACAGCACAAGGAAAAACTGGCGCAGGGCACAGTGGCTGGGCGCCTGGTGCCCATGTCTAGACACAAACAGCAGCAAGGCACATAGCGCCCAAGGCACCTAGGAACTCCAAAAACCAGAATTTTTCTAATTCAAACACCAAATTAAATCCATCAAACACCCAATCATACATATATAATTTAATTATCACCATGAACCTCAATTCTCACCAAACAAACACCAACAAATCATATTCTCAAACATGTGACATACGATTCACTTAGCAACAAATTCAATTCACCAATTATACGATTTTCAACATAGGCAATTCAAAATCAAGTATCACAACACTATAATTTAATCATCAACACAACAATTCATTCATAGAAATTATCCTAGAACCCTAACCCTAGGCATCACTAATTCGCATAAGGTATTTAAAACAAAAAGAGGACCCCCTAACCTCTTAGAAGTCGAAATTGCTAGCAAAGCTCCAAGGAAAATGCAAGACACCAACAAGCTCTACCTCCTCCTTGAGTGATTCGCCCCTTTCTCTTCTTCTCCTCTTCACTTCGCAATTTCTCCTCTTCTCACTCTCTCTTTTTACGTTTCTTTTCTTTCTTTTCACACTTGAGTCAAAATTGCAACTAAGTCACAAGACCCCTAGTGAGTCGAATTCCTATGACTATCCAATGGGTCATGGGCTCACTTGTGGGTCATGGGCCCCGTGCACCATCTAATTCGAGACAACACCTCCTAATAATTAAAATAAAATAAATAAATTAAACCTTGAATTATTTAATTAAATTAAATAAATATTGTAAGCCTTAAATAACTTAATTAAATAAATAATTAAATTATTTTGGGGCGTTACAACTCTCCCCCACTTAGAATATTTCGTCCTCGAAATTACCTGACTCAAACAATTCCGGATATGCTTCCCGCATCTTACTCTCCAGCTCCCAAGTCATACTTTCACCAGCAGCTCCCACCCAAACCACCTTCACTAAAGGAATCTCCTTCCCTTTCAGAATCTTCACTTCTCTATCTTCGATTCGCACAGGCATAGTCTCCACCGTGAGATTATCCCGTACCTCTACTTCATCCATCTGAATCACATGAGACGGGTCCGGAACATACTTTCGAAGTTGTGACACGTGAAACACGTCATGCAAGTTCGAAAGATTAGGCGGCAAGGCCACCCTATAGGCAACACTTCCCACCCTCTCCGTAATCTGATACGGACCAATGAAACGGGGAGTTAACTTCTTTGATTTCAAGGCACGCCCAACACCAGTCACCGGAGTGACTCTCAGAAACACATGATCACCTGCCTGGAACTCTAAATCCTTCCTTCTCTTATCATGATAGCTCTTTTGTCGACTCTGCGACGCTTTCATCTTCTCACGGATTAATTTTACCTTCTCAGTTGTTTCTCGCACAATTTCAGGCCCCAACACTGCACTCTCCCCAGATTCATACCAACACAACGGAGTCCTACATCTCCGACCATGCAACGCCTCAAACGGTGCCATTCCAATACTAGAATGAAAACTGTTATTGTAGGTGAATTCTATCAACGGCAGATGAGAATCCCACGAACCTCCCTGCTCGAGAACACATGCCCTCAACAAGTCCTCTAACGATTGAATAGTTCTCTCCGTCTGACCATCTGTTTGCGGATGATAAGCGGAGCTCAACCTCAACTTAGAACCCAAAGCTTCCTGCAAACTTTTCCAAAATTCAGAAGTGAATCTTGGATCTCTATCAGATACAATACTAAGCGGAACGCCATGCAACTTCACAATTGTCTTGATGTAGATCTCTGCTAACTTTGGAACTGGATAAGTCATATTAATTGGTAAGAAATGAGCAGACTTTGACAACCTGTCCACAACCACCCATATAGCATCAAACCCTCTCACTGTATTGGGCAAACCAGTCACAAAATCCATGGAAATGCTATCCCATTTCCATTCCGGAACTTCTAATGGTTGCATCAACCCCGCAGGCTTCTGATGCTCAATCTTAGACTTCTGACAAGTCAGACAAGAATACACAAACTGTGCCACATCCTTCTTCATACCAGGCCACCAGAACAATTTCTTCAAATCTTGGTACATTTTCGGGTGGAGAGAGTAGGGAGTGAGAAAGGTCTCAATATATAGAGCTTCTCAAACGGCTATAATTTTAAAATACGGAAATATTCGCCGAAAATGGATCTTACCGGCGGATCTTTTGCTTACTGACGGATATTACGCAATTACTGGCGGAAATGTTGAGCTTACCGGCGGAATTTGGAAAATTTTGAATTTTAAAAAAACCACCTTGCTGATTACCGACGGATATTTCCAAATTACCGGCGGAATTTTAAAAATTTGAATTTCAAAAAGATCCACCAAAAAGTCTATCTACCGGCGGAAATTGTAGCCGGTGATTACCGGCGGATTTCTTTTTATATTTTTTTAATATTACGCAATATTTCCGCCGATAACTGTAATTACCGGCGCATCCAGTTTTTTTTTTTATTATTTTTTCTAAAGAACAGTTCCGCCGGAAACAGAGGGAAAATCCGCCGGTAATTTACTGGAGGATTAATAGCCGCCGGTAATTTACGGGCGGAACAAATCCGTGGGAAAAAACCCGCCGGTAATGCACATAATTCTTGTAGTGAGACAAAACAAGGGAAGCTGAGAAGGGATGCCCTCAGCCGATGGTAGACAAAGTGAAAAGCAGAATTGCAGTTCACAGAAGAGAAGTTCAAATAAATTCTTTACCGAAAGAAGGGAATTGCATTTCTCTTTCTCGGCCTTCCTTTCACTAGTTAAACTACCGCAGGTTCTGGATCGATTGGATCAACTACAACTGGGATGAGATGAACAGAAGGGTGTAACACAATCAATATGCTTCGTAACTAGAAGGCCGGACCGAAACATTCACAGGTTCAACATGCTCAATAGCCCCCACCTTGTTCGTTTTACTCACTGTCAGCCTTACTACTCACTACTTATTCGATTACCAACTTTCTCTAACGCCCGTCCCCGGCCCTGACCCGCTCCTTTTATCATGACATTGAGATCTGTCTCACTTCCTTCTCAATGCGATTCCATCCGGACCTTGATTGACATGCTGCAATTCTTTCTTGAGTCACGCTATTTGGCACATAGGCATTCACTTTTTATCTGCCTATACGAACGAGCCATATCATTTGTTCTCTAGTGGGTGCCTCTTCTTCCTCTCTCTCTCCCACTGCTACCTGATCATATGCACCTCTTATGCTTTTACTGGAGACGGAACTGTTGGATCATTCACTGGGGGTCTCAATCCATCGATCTAGTGGTTATGGATTCGCTCGCCCCTGCTCCGGATTTGCTGCTTTCTCTATTGCCCCTACCTCTATGGTCCACACCACTGAAACTAGGTGTCCCACCAAGCGGAACTGCACTATCAATAAGTGGTGGGACACCTATCGCGAAAGAAAGTCCCCGAAAATGCTCGTTCCTTTGTCGTTGGGGCTCAAAATCTGACTTGCTCGTGCTTAGGAACTCAGTAAAGTCACAAAAAGGTCAGCAGGCATTGAGGCTGTCAATACATACAGTACAAGTGGGGACTCTTTTTCGAAACATAAGGCCTCGAAGGAAAAGAAGAGTAAGCCCAAAATCCCAAAGAAAGATGGATTTGAATCTTGTCGGAAAGCTAGAAGGGAGTCTTTTCCTGTCTGGGATCTCTGCAGACATCCGGATTGAAAAGGAGTTGGTAGGGTGAGGTGAAAGAGCGAGAAAGGCCATTCTAGTATGATAGGAATCACTAGAAGAAAGCAGCGAGATTAAGAATTCTTATTATCCTATCTTTATTTGTCTCCTCGGTTCCTGGGTGAGTAGAAAGGGGTCGATGAAAGGCCATTCTATCTACGAGTCTATCGGAGAGCCAGTCGGTACGTCATTACGGACGGAGCCCTTTCTTTCTCATTTCAGCCATTGGTGATTGCCCATCTACATCAATCAGAATGAGGCATGACTTCTTTTCCAGCCTGAACTGAACCTCGTACAAGACTTTCTTTCCGCTTCCGGAAAAGAATAGCTCTTTCGGTCAAAGTCGATAAGGATCAAAGTCCGGGTAGGATTGTCCTCTGTTCTCAACTCGGAAAGGAAATAAAGAAGCATGGATTCACCTATTCCAGAAAGAAGACAACAATTGTCAGGTGGAGCAGCCCTATAGTTAGTAGACTTCCCCTCAGCCTCTCAACTCATACAGAGGGAGGGGAAAGAGACTGATGCTACTATCAATACCAGGTACCGGGTGAATCATACATATCTACCTGGAAGCCTTATCCTCATTTCAAGTCGAACCCGAGGCTTGGCACCTTTAGTTCTCGAGATATCCACTTGGTGATTGAATTCTAATTTGTTGTTTTCAACTAGAAACTACTAAAACATATGCTCTCAAAGTCTCATATGGAGTCATTCAGATTGGCCAATCTTCCTTACTCAAATGGCATTGGAACTTCAGCTGCCAAAGGAATGAAACAAATGCTCAACACATGCCTCCCATTGGAGAAGCTTCTTTCATTCATTTCCTTTACCAGCCGGGACATCTGCTCCTAAAATGGTAACTTAACTCTAGTATGATAGTAACTAGAGCTCCGGGAAACCGGGAACCAAAGAGAACAAGGGATAAAGGTTTATCCTAAGAGCACAATCTAATGGTGGATGGAAGAAATTAGACAAAAGTTGGTTGGGTTTTTTTTTATAGGCAAAATGTTAGTGGTAAGTAATGAGTTAGGGAAAACGTTAGTTTTCAAGATTTGATAGGCAAATGTTAGTTGTTAATTGTTAGAGGGATGGATTGGAAATGTTAGTTTGCAGGGTTTAAACTCTGGACCTCCTTTTTATACTTCTTAGATATCTCTTATTCTGTTAACTGAGCTGCTTGTTATTTCAATGTAAGCTGCAAGATTGAACAATAGTTTAGATTGTGACATACACATTTGGGCACGTATATCACAATCAACTAATTTGCTACTTTATGAATTTGGTATGTTGATTTGATTTTTGTTGTCTTAAAAAAGAATGAAGGGAAGATGGATCATATGCAATTTCTAAATCCCAACTACTACATGGTATTATAGCCAGGAGTTTTAGGGGTGCAAGTGGTGGACTACGACCAAAGTAATCACCCTATCAATTATAAGAAAAAAATAGCTCTATAAAGTAATGCTGAAAAAGATGGATTTGCTTCCGTGGGCGAGTGAAACGTGTTCTCATGCATCATCATGCGGAACACAACAACTATTCAAAATTAAATAGAGATCGAACCTGGTTTTTCCAATTTTCCTAGATGAGTCACAAAAAAATCTTAGTTTTGAAGAGATAATAGCCAACATTTTTTCTTTTTATAATATGAGACGACCTTCTTTTCTTCTCTTCTCGTATATATCAATCCATTAATTACTGTTATTATTATTATTATAATTATTACAATTAGGCAATTAATTATTAATAAGTTAATATATCCATGTATACGGTATACTTCACGTCTACTACAAGAAATATTAAATCAATTGTAAGAAAAATAAATAGTTAAATCAGGACCCGTATAAATGTTGAAAGAAAAATAAATAATGTTTTAAATTGGGATATCCAGTATTTTGTTTTGTTGTCAAAAAAAGATTTTGTTTTGTTTTCGTTTTTGTTTTACTTTTGAGGATTTTCAATGATGTTGAAGTGATTCAAACAAATATGCATCAAGTGCGAAGAATTATAATTTGAGAGAATAAGAGAAGGAAATCAGAAGCATATAACAATACATGATGATTATATTTAACACTTGTTTAGTGATCACATGACCACTAAAAAGGTCACATAACTTTTTGTTTTAATCATGATCATTCATGATTTTGATCTATGGCCATGATGTTTTTTCTCACCCTCTAATCGTAAAACTTTGCTCATAATATACACTCATGTACCGGCGGGGTGTCCGGACCACCAACTAGGTGGGCCCAAGGACAGAGGAAAACCCCCAAAGACCGAGGAGGTATGCATCAAGTGCGAAGAATTATAATTTGAGAGAATAAGAGAAGGAAATCAGAAGCATATAACAATACATGGATGATTATAGTTAACACTTGTTTAGTGATCACATGACCACTAAAAAAGTCACATAACTTTTTGTTTTAATCATGATCATTCATGATTTTGATCTATGGCCATGATGTTTCTTCTCACCCTCTAATTGTAAAACTTTGCTCATAATATACACTCATGTACCGGCGGGGTGTCCGGACCACCGACTAGGTGGGCCCAAGGACCAAGGAAAACCCCCAAAGACCGAGGAGGTACCTATGGAGACTGAGCCATATAACCCGAGGAGCACAATAGACATCTACCTACCACTATAGGGACATACGTATAGCCTGCGCCACCGTACGGACCACGTACAAGTTTGGACACGTCCGACTGGAAGACAAAAGAGGGGTACATGGCAGACATCTATTGACTCGTACTAGAAGTAGCCACTCCACTACTTCGGTGATAGATAGAGGACATTGCTATCCTACAGGGAGGAACACCATAGACACTCGAGGGTAGTATAAATAAGACATGTTATTGTTGTATTGATGATCCTTTTTACCAGACTCTTCAGAAGTCACCCTAAACAAGGTTACCACCTTAAGAGCTGCACAACCCTCACTTTATACATGAGAACATCGGCGCCCGCAGTGGGGTGGATGGCAAAGCTCCTTTCCCGATGGCTTCACAATATTAAAGAGCTATGTGCTTGTACCTGAGTCATGGTGGGAACACGACATTCGAATCACACGACGGACAGTGACATAGAAGAGTCGGAAACAGAGATGTGCCTCATGCATGAGGCTATTTGGGCTTAGAATAGCAAAACGAGGAGCAACAGTGCAAGAGCAAAGAACAGCTCCTTCGCACGTAGTCCATGGAAGCCTGAGAGCGCGAGCTCCAAGAGCAGCTAAGAGCCCTCCAGACCAACCCGCAGGCCCCTGTAAGAATTCAGGCTCCCCCGAGAACTTACCAGCCTTTTTTAGAGGAGATCCAAGGCGTTGTGGTTCCCCAACGCTTCAGAGAGCCCACAATAGAGTCCTACGACGGCTCCGGCGACACTCACGACAATGTCGCCGCCTTCCAAATGCAAATGTTCATCAATGAAGGCGACAACACGGTCAACTGCAAGATGTTTGTAAGAACGTTGAAGGACGTGGCATTGTGTTGGTTCATCGGCATTCCCCAAGATCGGTCACTAACTTTGAAGATCTAGCCGCCTGGTTCACCACTCAGATTTCAGCCAACCGAGGGAAGCAATCTCTCTATCAGACCTATTTGACCTTCGACAAGGTCAGAGCGAGACGCTCAAGAGCTTTTTGCGTATGGGAACCTTTAGCGAAGCCTTATTCATCCCAAGGTCGGCTACAATGGATGAGATCTCCTCAAAACACATCGATGAAGAATAAGCAATCGGCCCAAAGCGGGCAAAAGACAACAAGGACAATCTCGAAAGCAAACACAAGCGGGGTCGTGGTAATCATAGGCCAAACAAAACACCTAGAGAACGAGGCGCACAAGGGTAGCCCCCAGCACAACCGCCTTTGTACTTTACCACACTGAACACCTGTCCATCCATGATGTACAATGAAGGCAAGGGACTCAACGTCATCTCTCGTCCCGAGCCTCAGTCATCACAAATGGTATGGGACGAGTCAACATATTGCAAATTCCACAGAACAACGAGCCATCATACAGACAATTCTTTTGACCTATAAAAGCATATATATATATATATATGTATGTATGTATGACCTCAATCAACGCCAGCTGAAGAAGTATGTTTTAAATGAGGGTAGTAATGAAAGGTGCACGAATGACAACCAAAGGAAGTGCACTCCGCCCAGAAAATCGGGAAGTCGATCACCAGTCCGACGCAAGACCGCAAGAGGCCCTATAAGAGGCAAGAACGAGAACACACGCACGAGAAGCCAACCAAAAGGAAGTTTGAATACTATAATAGGGATTTTCATCGGGGGCGGAGCCTCTAACTCGGCCAGGAAAAGATACATCAGGACAGTCATGTCGGTGGAAGCGGCAAAGATGGCCGATAAGGTGGTGCGCATGTCGGTCATCACCTTCACAAACTAATACTTGGAGGGAGTTCTGCCTCACTAGGATGACCCATTCGTTATCTCAATAACCATGGCAGGATACCAAGTCAGACGAGCCCAAGTTGATGGGGGAAGCTCGGCCAACATGAAATTCTAATCATGCTTCGAGGCACTTAGGATATCTAAGGACTTACTTCAATAGTTCCACGACACATTGGCAGGATTCTCTGGAGAACAGGTTGAGTTGCAAGGCAATATCGACCTTCGAACCACCTTCGGTGAAGCGCTCATGGCCAAGACCGTTCGTCTGAATTACATGGTGGTGGACACAATAACCTCGTACAACGCGATCATAGAACGACTTATACTTAACTACCTCGGAGCCATTGTGTCCTACGCCCACTTGTGCGCCACGTACCCTATAAGCAGCAGAGCAGGGTCATTTGTGGGAACCAATAAGTCACCCGAAGATGTTACGAAACTAGCCTGTGTAAACTACACAGATGACACTTTCCAACGAGATTGAAACTTTCTAGGACACATGGAGTAAAGCCATGACTCCCCCCTGAAAGGGAACCATCGCAACCTTGACGAGCGACGAAAAAAAGGAGCAAGAAAAGTTTGCTAGATCTGGATGACTTAGGACCTCTTTCGCTTTTGTTTGTTTAGTCTTCCCCTACTTTGTTATTGTATGACACCTTTCAGGAACCACTGTAATTAAGCAAGGATGACAAATGAAGAACGAGATCAATTTTCAAATGATGAAAGTCCATTGTAACAATCTGCGGAGTACCTCGAGCTAGCCTCGACTTAGTTTTTCCCCCTGTGCCCTTGTGCGATACATTGAGTTTCTCCTGATCGAATTCAGAAGGTCGATCTATAGCCATGCACTTGACTACCCCGAGTCTCGACTCAGTTTTTCCCTCTCTGTCCTCGCGCAGCGCATTGGGTTTCTCTTGATCGAATTCATGAGGCCAGTCTAAAGCCATAAGTTTAACCACCCCGAGCCTCGACTCAGTTTTTGCCTCTCTGCCCTCACGCATTATGTTGGGGTTCTCCTGATCAAGATCAGGAGGTCTTTACCCCCCGAGTCTCGACTTCGTTTCCCTCTCTGCCCTCGCGCATCACGTTGGCTTTCTTCTAATCGAATAAAACCTCACCCGGTAGGGGGAAAGAAAGGTTACAGTGTCCGGTCCTTCATTTGTATAGATAGTAGATAAGTTTAAAGCGGTTAAAGAATACTAAAAATAAATTCAAAATGAAAGAGAAAATTATAGTTGGACTTAAAGTGTGAGAGAGAAAAGTAGAAGAAATTGGAATCACACTTTTGACCCCCAAAATTAATAGGTGTTAAGATATCCAAAAAGTAACTTTTGTAATATATATATATATATATATATATATATATATATATATATATATATATATATATATATATATATATATATTACTTGTATAAAAAATAAATAGATAAATAGATATTTGATTCACCATTCCATTTATTAAACATCTCTAATCAATGACCTAGAAGTTAAGTACATGAAAGCATTGTGCACCACCATTTGATATACATATGTGGTTGTGAAAAAGGAGAATTACTAATAACTTATGTAATTAAGTTTACCTGAGATAAAATTTTCATCACACACAGTTAGGGGTTTCTCTTACTCTAAGGACAAGTAAAATATCAATCACACCACACGTGATTACTTGGTCTTTATCTTCTAATTTGAAGCCACGTAACCTGAATTCTTATTTTCTTGGGAATTAACTAACAATTCAATGATGGATGAACGAAGCCTCAAGTTACCACCATTTCTAAGTTTCGTTTAAAATATTTATCCTAGATATTATAGAAATTTATCCATCCTAGAATTTATATCCTTGAAGACAACAGCACCACAAGATGCGCTCCGGGTTAGTTTGGTTTGCTATTCAGAATTGGTCGGACATGACAATTTCAGATACTCTAGTAGGTGTCGAGCACTTTGGGGCTCATGACATGCAATTGGAATCGAAGAAGGCTTGTAGATTGAAATATGGATGGCTATCACTTGGTGGAGTCCGATTTCTGGTACTAAACAATAGTTTAGTAATTGTTACGAAATAGGTATAATAGTCATTTTTCCATCAATGAAAAAAACGGCGGCAACATCCACCCCCATTAACTCGTGCATTTCAATTTAACACATAAAATGCCTAAAATCTTGGCATTCAATTTTATCAAATCAAAAAACTGCCAAATATTTTCAATCCTCAATCAAACCAACACAAAACACTCCCAAACCCATTTCTCTCTTCTCTCCGGAAAGGAAGAATCGAAGGAGGAGAACAGCAGAAAAAATCAACATAAGCTTTCAAATTTTTAACATGTTAGCCACCTACTCACCATACTAATGGTACATTGTGGCAAACATGTACTAACCATTGGATTTAAGTGTCATGTACAATACTCAGTTTTTTCCATGTTACCAACTTACTCACCAAACCAAAGTTATATTGTGGCAAACATGTAGTAACCAGTGTTTTCATTTACCCGATCACTCACCACACAAAAACTAAATTGTGGCTAATATGTACTATAACCATTGGATTGTTGTATAATTGACAACAAATATTTAAAATTGATAAAGTTGCCACAACATAACATCAATTTAGAAACTTAGCATTAACTACAAAAAGCACAAATCAAGGAGTGAAAAACGGTTACCATATTCTCTAACCGCATGCTCTTAATCAGCTGAAATCTTTGCATGGTAAAAAGACAAAAACGCACTTATTTACATATAACCGTTAGATCGAAATAGATTAAGAAATAAAGCATTCAATGACTGAGATTGGTTTAGTAACTATAACTAAGGAAATTCCTTAGTATCATAAGCCGTTGCCCACTTGGTGTATCTGGTTCCATCAAAACCATATTCTTTTCAGAGATCGAGTTTTTAATCCGCAGGTGGTTGTAAACCATGTTAAGTGTATATAACATGGACTTGGTTCATAAGCATAGAAGGTCGCAATTCAACTCTTAAGATATCTAATTGGTGGGGAAATCATTTTGTCTATATGAGCCCGGTGTTACTAACTTTTTGCCTGATTCTTCCTGAAGTACTTTTTTTCCTCATTGGGTCTTTTTCCCAGGAGTTTTGGCCCCGAGAGGTTTTACTTAGGCCCCTTGTATATGTAACGGTTGGAATGCCCGCTTGCACCCCTTTAATATAATTTTTGCTTATAAGAAAAAAGCTATCGAACAATTAAATTGATATTTTTTTTGTTACCATGTCATTGGTGTGTAGTTTCCGCCGGCTTTGCCGGAGACTAATCTACGCCGGGGAACCTGGCTGGCCACGAGTTTCCGGCTTTGTCGGCTCATGTGGTTCTTCCCTCCCAACAGAGTTTTTGCCACACCCAAGATTCGAACTCGAGACCTTGTGGTGGGATTCAAGTCCAGTTACTACTTGGACGAACCCTCGTTGGTCCATTAAATTATATATGTGTGTGTGTCCATTAACGTACGTTGACTTAGAGTCTTAACATGTTAATCACTTTTTTGCCAATGGAACACGCGAGTGGAAATTGTCCAATCCCATAGACTGTATATATAGGAAGCCCAATAACGAACTAAAACAACCAACCATATGGTCATTTGATTTTAGAGAATTTTTTTATCTTCTTCATATATACTTCTCTTGATTTCCCGCGTAAACATGAAGTTATTCATGTTTCCAGTAGCATGGGCTTTTGCTCTTCTAGCATCTTCAATGTCTTTTGGTACTATTGTGGAACATACTTTCAAAGTAATTGCCCACCTCATTTGATATTCTTTTGCTCCAGAAATTGTGGATACTTATTACTCTGATCCGATCTTTATAAGAAACAAATAAATATTTTTTTATGTTCTTCATTATAACAAACATACTAATAAAATAGATTTCAATTAATTTCATGGTTGTATAAATTAAAGTTTTGTTCTTTATAAGTATACGAGGGAGTATAACTTATGTTGTTGTGTTTGCTATAAACAAATTAATGTCTACATTTTGTTTTGTCTCGTGGTGTGTTAACTTCCGTGACTTTTTGTCTAATACAATCATTACATCAACTCAATTCCTCACCTAACTATAGACAACTTGCATATACAAATATTGGTAGCACGTTTTCTCATATTTAATTAATATTTATTGAGGCATAGCAAAACATTTAGTAACTCTTTAATTTTGTGGCTAGTACTTAAGGGAGGGATGTTCTTGTTATTGAAAATTCGTACGTATTGCAGATTGAAAACAAGATTATCAGACGCTTATGCAATGAGCAAGTGATTGTCGCTGTTAATGGAAAATTCCCTGGACCTAAGATAAATGTCCGCGAAGGTGACACTGTGATTGTCCATGTATTCAACGAGGCACCCTACAACATCACTATTCACTGGTAAGCCCTCCCCCTACAATACCACACACACAATCATATGAGCACACCCGAGTTTGAACTATGTCGTTGAAATTGCCAATGCAATCAGCAATGGGGACCTTGTGATTGATAAAATCAATGAATTTTCTATGTATATAAGATGATTATAATTATTGAAACTTTTTGTGAAGGCATGGAGTGTTTCAGCTATTTAGTGGTTGGGCAGATGGTCCTGAATATGCAACGCAATGTCCAATTAGTACAGGAAATAGTTACACTTATAAATTCAAGGTGACAAAACAAGAAGGAACTTTATGGTGGCACGCCCATGCATCTGTTTTACGTTCCACGGTTTATGGCGCTTTCATCATTCAACCCCGTTCCGATCGATTTCCGTTTCCTAAACCCTACAAGCAAGTTCCTATTTTATTAGGTAAAATAATAATTAGCATTTGCTATGTTTTTATTTTTTTTATTTTTCTGAGGTAAAGCATTTGCTTCAGCCCCTTTTTACATATTTTTTCCTTCTATATATAAGTAACAAAAAATTATTTTTAACTCTTTTTCATTTACCAAGTAATAAGTCTTTTTCTTACAATCCCCTGAATATGATTGTGATGTTGCAACTACTTTAAAATACTGTAGTATTTTCCATAACAATAAAAAAATTCTTTATTTAAATACAGGTGATTGGTATGATGCTAATGTTGTGGATATTGAGACCGAAGCACTAGCCACAGGTGGTCCTCCGAATATATCTAATGCTTTCACAATCAACGGATTGCCTGGTGATCTCTTCAATTGTTCCGAAAATCGTAAGTTATCTATCATCCCCGGGACCTCGCAATTGTGTATGAATTTCAGGTGGAACTCGCCACCCTACGGACTAAAAAAACATTTAAGCACTTTCAAACTCGTTAATCTAATATGATACGTCTATATAAAAATATGAACTTTTGAACACATTTCAGATACATTCAAGATGACAGTGAAGCAAGGGATGACATACTTGCTTCGAATGGTCAACGCTGCGCTGAATAACCATCTATTCTTCAAGATATCAAATCACAATTTCACAGTGGTTGCAGTTGATGCTGACTACACTGATCCATTTGTGACCGATATCATTGTTATCGCCCCTGGCCAAACTGTTGATGCTTTGTTCACAGCAAACCAACCCATTGGTAATTCATACTACATGGTTGCCTCTCCTTATGATGTTGGTGTCCCTCTCTTCAACAAGACAACTCGTGGCATTGTCATTTACGACAACGCATCATCATCGGCATCGCAACATGTTATGCCCACCTTACCACCTTTCAATGACACACAAACAGCTCACAAATTCTATAGCAGCCTAACCGGTTTGGTTTCGAACCCACATTGGGTTCCTGTCCCACTTAAAGTGGATGAACGCATGTTCATTACTGGTGGATTAGGCCTTGCTAGATGTGATCCTTTGAATGTTACCAATACTACGTGTAAGGGTCCATTCAACCAGAGATTTTCTTCTAGCATGAACAATGAGTCTTTTGTGCTCCCTATCGGGAGAGGATTCTCTATGTTGGAAGCGTTCTTTAATAACGTGAGTGGAGTGTACACTGCAGATTTCCCTAAAAATCCTCCAGTTATGTTTGACTTCACAAGCAACAACCCCAATACTAGTTTTAATCAGAACCTTTTATTTGCCCCTAAATCAACCAAGGCGAAGAGACTCAAGTTCAATTCAGTAGTGGAGATTGTGTTTCAAAGTACGGGACTTATTGCTGCACAGAACCATCCCATGCATATTCATGGTTTTAGTTTCCATGTTTTGGCTCAAGGGTTTGGGAATTTCAATTCTACTAGAGATCAAGCGAAGTTTAATTTGGTAAATCCTCAAAGACGCAACACAATTGCTGTGCCTGTTGGAGGATGGGCTGTCATCAGATTCCAAGCAAATAATCCCGGTACATTAAATTTTCCTTAATTCATAATTACTACTGCATCAACATATCGATTTAAAAGTTGTTCAGTATTGTTATATAGTTAATTTATTTGACCTTGATAAAAGAAAAATTACTACGCAACTAACTACTATATATAGCACTATTTAAATGTGGTCTCACAACAAAGTCAAACACTAATAATACATACCTTCATTATTTTCGCAGGGGTATGGTTTGTGCATTGTCATATGGAAGATCATGTACCCTGGGGACTAAACATGGCTTTTGAGGTTGAGAATGGACCAACTCCTTCAACTTCACTCCCTCCACCACCTGCTGATTTGCCCAAATGTTAACCAAGTTGTAATGTGTGTAGGAAACAAGAGCTGGTAAATACCCAACTATTACGTATTATAATAAATTATTTAGGGATCTTGAAGTGAGATTTGTGCTGTAACCGATCAAGTAAGTCTATAATATTACATATAAGAGCAATTGTTCAAATTGTGACATTTTCAAATATGAGGAATTGTGTACCTCTGAGACAAAATGTCAGAGTTCACGTGATGTGTGTGTGTGTGTGTAAATGTATGTATCCTAGTGTTGGGAGCATTTGCAAAGTAAAAGGCCTAATCCGTGAGGCTAACTTGGGTGCCTATTGGAGTTAAAGACCCTAATTATGGCGGGTTAATAAAACGATCGAACAAGTCAGCAAAGATACATTCATACATTTGATGGCCAATATCATATCGGTATATTCTTTAGCCTCTGTGATTTTATTACAGGATCCACTGTATTATGTTCAATCCCACATAAATCAGTTATCGCTTTAGGTTTTGACCTTGCCAACAATATTATAAGAAAAGTTCAAGGGGCCCTTTGGGGCACCCTCATATTTTCTTAGACCATAAACCGGTCTGTGGTATGAAAATCTTGACTTCCCAAGGCATAGGATAACTTAAAGGAGACCTTCTTCATTCACAACAGTAGGAAACTAGAGGCTTTGTACAAAAAGCTGAGAAAGCCACCCCAAAAATTGAGGCAAAAAATTTCCACAAAGTAGCTACAAAGTACCCCTTTTCACACAGTTTAATTAGAAGAAACTAAGAAAGTCTAACATCCAGCAAAAAGGCCAACAAAAAAGGTAAAGAATATATCTTATACCAAAACAAAGAAAGTGGAATGTAACAGGAAGGAAATAAAGAAAGTTAAAAAGACTGATCAGCCGAACAACATAAATAGTTAGCCTGATTAACCCCGAAGTAACTTTGAGTGGGTGATTAATAAAGAAGACTGCTTTCTTAATCCCAAAAAAGGATTTTATAAGACTGATTCTTATCATTACATTTACATAGTTCAAAACTGATGAGAGCATTTACAAAGAAATTATTTAACTCGCTTCAAAGGTAACAAAGAAATAAAATGAAGTAGCACATAGTGAATCTGAGAATTCTTGAAAGAGGTAACTAATATTTGAAACAAAATGAAAAACTTACTATGTAGGTAGCTATTTTAGGCAGTTTTCAGGTCTCAAGGTTGATGTAATTGGTGTTAGAATTTGTCACATTAGTCACATGTCTATTTTATCTTTCTTAGCTGTACAGAATCAGCAATTAGCCACTAATTAGGAGTAGATTACTCAATCACATCATTTAAAATTCAGTGTGATTGAATGTATTTACTGTAAGTACATTGCAAATACAAGTAAATGAAGCAAGATGTTCTCTGTTTAGACAGACAGAAATCACAAAAATTACCAGTTAACACCAACTAAGAACACACTGTAATTTGCTAATTCTCGATGTATCATTCCCAATTCTAGATTAACATAATAGTTTATGTGCATTGAACATAGATGAATGCCAGTGTATCATTCCCAATTCTCGATGTATCATCACAATTCACAATCAATATGAACAATGCATCAAATAATCTTACATATTTAATAAAAAAAATTGCAAAGGAACATCAACCATTGCAACCTAGCAATGAGCGTACCAATTCTGAGCATTGCAAATTCATCTTAACCACGAACTTCTGGCTAAATAAAAAGGCAAAAAAAAAAAATAAAGGCTTGAAAAAAAATGAAAAGTGTTGAAATAAATGGGATTTACCTTCTCATCGGCGGCGGCGAGTAGCCTGATTAAATGTGGAAAGCTCCGGCAGGGAGGACGGCGTAGAAGACATTATGAACAAAGGGGGGACAGCAAGGAGCATGATTTTATAACTCATTTATCAGATGGCTTTGAGATTGATTTTGTGATCCAAGGAGTATGGCTTCAGCTCTCAACATTCAACGAAATGGTTTCCATCGCAATATGCAGCCCGGATACGATACGGGATACGACACGACACGGATACGTGGATACGGGCAAATTTTGAAAACGATACGGCGGGGATACTTCAATAAAAAATTAAATTAAAAATAAAAATATATAAAATATAACTAAAGATATTTCACTTTACTATATTTGTATTTGAAATAATATTATTTGAGTGGCTTATTTTATTTTATAAAATATTAGTGTTTAAAGTATAATTGATCTTTAAAAGTTATTTTGAGCTATTGAGGTGTTAAAATAATAGTTCGAGTGAAAAATGGCTTTAAAATGGATTAAAAAGAGCTATTGAGGTGTCAAAACGTATCCGCTGAGTATCCTGCGTTTACGCCGTATCCCGCGTCCGTATCCTGCTAATGGAGCCGTATCCCCAACGTGTCCCTCACGTATCCTGTAAGTATCCGACCTTTTTTTAATTTAAAAATAAATATAAATTCCAGGATACTCCCCGGATACGTATCCGACACGTATCGGTATCGGATACGTGTCAGATACGGGTACTTGGTCATTTTTGGAGTATCGGGGCTTCAGAGCTTACAAGTTTGAAGCGATAGTGCTTGAACTTTGAAGTTGGCAAAAGTTAAGTTTAGGATTGACTTTTTTTTATTTAGATACGAGTACTTTATCCGTGGACGTATTTGTTATAATTTGCTATGAAACTATAAATATTTTGAAATTTATAAAATTTAATTAAAAAAAGCCTTAAATGTATGTTTAGTCACTGCAAATATCTCAATAATCCAATTTGGTCCTGTAAAAAAAAATATTTAAAAAGCCCTTGAAAATACCAAACGCTTCTAGTTTGGTCCCTACCGTTAATTTTTGGCTAACAATGTTAATGGTTGGTGACATGGCTGCCAATATGCCATATCATCACCCCATGTCACCAATGCCAAGTGGCACTGACACATGCCACGTCAGCATCCAATGAGTGGCTGCCACGTGGCACTCACATGGCAAAATGGGCAACTGGTGTTACCAAAAAAAATCGTTTATGGCAAGCATGGGTATTGAACTCGTGACCTGAATGTGAAAAACTTTAAACATTACCAATGAACCACTTGATGACATTGATACATTGAACCAACAATAAATATATATTACGTATATCTGTGACAACAGGAACAATTTCGTTTGTCAGATCTGGAAATTTAAATCATCAACATCAATTTCGTTTCCAGATCATCCAACCCAACATTTTCGTCAATTCCAGATCTGTGATGAACTGATTCTTCAAATCGATTTTCGTTTAAATCCATATCTGTGATTCGTTTAAATCCATTTCCGTTTAAATTAAGATTCGTTTTAGGTTTTTGACACTACAAAATACTAGTCATTAGCGAGGGAAATTTCCCTCGCAAAATGACTTAAATTTGTCGCTAATAGTCATTTGCGAGGGAATTAGCGAGGGACTGGTTCCCTCGCTAATGGGATTGGTGAGAGAATTTGAATCTCTTGCTAATTAGTGAGGGAATTTTCCCTCGCTAATTGGTGAGGGAATTTTCCCTCGCTAATGACTGCCTCAAAATTTGTGCAGTTTTTCAAATACTGAATGACACGTGTCCCAATTTGATTGATTTGTTTTTTTATATATTTATTATTATATTGTTAATTTTGTGGTTGTGGTGGTGGTGGTGGTGGTGGGTGGTGGTGGTGTCGTGGGTGGTGGTGTCGTGGTTGTGTGGTGGAAGAAGGTGGAGAGAAGAAGAGGGAAATGGGAAATTGTAAGAGAGAGAGGGGAGAGAAGAGGAAGAGGAGCTCCGGTGGTGGTGGTGGTGTCGTGGGTGGTGGTGGTTGTGTGGTGGTGGTGTGTGGTGGTGGGTTAGGGTTTGTAGGTGAGAGAGAGAGTAGAGGAAGAGGAAGAGGAGAGTAGGTCGTAGGTTGGTTGTGTGGTGGTGATGGTGGTGGTGGTGGTGGTTGTGTGGTGGTGGAGAGTAGAGGAAAAGGAAGGGAAGAGGAAGGGTGAAGAGGAGAGAAGAAGATTGAGGGTGTTGTGAGTGAGAAAGAAGAGTGAGTGTGTTGGTGAGGGTACACGCGGATTTAAGTAAAAAAAGTTAAAAAAAATTGCGAGGAATTTACCATTCCGTCGCTAATTTTCACTTTAATTTGCGAGGGATTTAGCATTCCGTCGCAAAACGTCCTTGATTTGCGTGCAGTTTGGCTGAATTTTCCCTCCAAACAATTAGCGACGGAAAAGCCGCCGCTATTACCTTCAATTCCGTCGCTAAATCCAGACAAAAACGACAGATCCTAATTTTGTCGCTATTACCTTCAATTCTGTCGCTAAAGCCAGTTTTTGCGAGGGACAGTTATTCCCTCGCTAATGTCCCTCGCCAATAACGTTTTTTTTTGTAGTGTGATTTTCATTTCCGCTTTCGGTTTTCTTTTCTAATTTCGTTTTCGTTTTAAAGGTATGTTTCGTTTACCCAGAACATTAAGCCCTCAAATTTGATGTTGCAGACAGATTGAAAGGAAGGAAGAATATGAAAGGAAGCGTGTTTGCATTTTGCGATTTCTGGATTTTGTTTCAAGAACGAAATATCTGATTTCATATTCGATTTCTGGGTTTTGTTTCAAGAACAAAATCTTCATGTTCACTAATCCAGATTCGATTTCTGAATTCGTTTTTACGTTTGATGATGATGATGATGATGAAATGAATAAATGCAACTTTTTTTGATGATGAACTGAATAAACGAAGGAAAGAGGAAATGAAGAGGAATGAATGGGATGATTATACAATAATCTTTCTGATGTCTTGTTGTTGTTGAAGAACGAACAGAGATTCAGAGAAGATGAGAAGAAGATGAGAGTTTCAGAGAAAGAGGAATGAAAGAGATGATGAGTTGGCATCCATGTTGGCAGCTACGTCACCATCCACTACCGCTGTTAGCCAAAAACAAACGGCAGGGACCAAACTAGAAGCGTTTGGTATTTGCAAGGGCTTTTAAAAATTTTTTTTGCAGGGACCAAACTGGATTATTGAGATATTTGCAGGGACTAAACATATATTTAAGCCTTAAAAAAATGAAAAAACTCGATAAATGTTATGAATATTTGGTGGATGTCCATCTCCCTTAGTCCTCCTTTTATATACCATATGATGCTCTATAACTCCCATGTCATTACTCATTGTTATTGGTCTTAACTTAGGATGTTTATGAGACATTATGCTTGCTAGATGATAACTCTAGTTTATATAGAGTTATTTATACTTATAAACGTAAGAAATTGCTTGAAACCCAAGTACAAAGTGTGTTAAATATAGTGGTATTATTAAAATAACAACATTCTAGGAATTATGTGATGAATAAAGCATTTTTTGTATATATATTGGTATGTTTGATGTGTTTGTTCAGTTTTCCTACAGATGATGTTTCTGCACCACGATGCTTCTGCACTTAGTGCTTCTGCACCATCCTGCGCTTAAGATTTATAACCCCACAATGGAAGCACCTCAATTCATACATCTGCTCCAAAACTTCTATGACATCATGCTTTGGCACAATTCACATGGAGCACATGCCCACATGCATAAAGAGGCGCCCACCATAAACATCATCATGAAAGGCTACTCACCTAAAGACATATGGCCTTACACAATTGGACCTCTCCTTATGGAAATGTGCTGAACTCAATATCCACATCTAAAGATCAGAAAAGCAACCATGGTTAAGCCTCCTTAGGTTAAATTGGTTTTCAAGCAAACCCTCAAGCAAAGGAAATCTCCAAGGCTATAAAAAGAGCTCCCACTTCTCACTTGAAGAGCATCACATATCTCACTTGATAATATGTAGATCATACACTTTACTTATATTTTAGTAGTTTCATTTCTTATAGTTTTTATAGTAGATAGTTGGCAAGAAGGTGAGGAAGGAATCGACAACTTCTTCTTTCACTTTTTCATCAACTTAGTTAGGTGCAACTGCACCAGGAAGTCAGTGCTTCTGCACTCCAGGGCAATTTTATGCAAGAGTACTTCAATCAGTGTAATCTCTACCTTATTGGTATCTCTTGTATTTTCATCTATATTAATATGTTTCATTTCATCCATCTTTTCCTTGCAATGCATATTATGAGCTAAACCTTTTTGGTTGAGATGTTCTAACTTTATAATGAACTTTTGAGTAAGTTATTGTGCTTTTTAGTGTTGCAAGCATTTTGGGTCTTGTGTTATACTACATCCATCTTATTTTAAGGTTGATCACTTAGAATAAGTAGAGTTATATTCACAGACATGGTTTATAATTAGAAATCAAGACTAATAAGGGTGAGTGTTTTAATGAAGGCTTTGTTAACTTGTGTAATAAAGAAAACTTTATTAAAACCATGTTAAGTCGTAGACATAGGATAACATAGTCCTTAGGGTGAAACAGTGGGTACTTCAAAGGCAGGAGTGAACTTATTTAGCAAGCCCAGACATGGGATGCTTGTAACGAAACTCTGAAGAAAGTAGCTGAAAAGCACACACTCATGCAACTGCACTCAATGCAACTGCACCTTGGTGCTTCTGCATCACTAAAAGCATAGAAACTCTCAAAAGAACATTATTTAGTGAAAACATCTCTACCATCTTTCTCAACCGATTTCCTTCCTATTCTTTTACATATTTGTATTCTATTTTCACTTAACTTAAAAACCCCAAAATCTGTGAGTAGAATAGTAGTACTAATTTATATGCTTTCTAAACATACATAAAGTTAATCCAATCCCTGTGGGTTCGACCTTTCTTATCATTGTATTACTTGTTTGTGACTGTGTATACTTGCACATCTTTTCACACACCACTAGACCATCCATATGCTTGTAATGTCCTATAAATAGGACTCATATAACATTGTAAATTACCTTCAAGAGTAGAATGCAAATGCTCTCTTCTTCTATTTCTTCTTCACCTATAGTCTATTATAATGGTTATATATTACTCTTGTTTTGGTCAATTTCATAACACGTTATCAACACGAACCTCTACCAAAATGATGGCTTAACAAGCTTGGAGGCTATTTGGCAAAGATATATGTTTTCTTCTACTATCTTATAGTTAACTAACTCGTGTTATCAGGTTTTGTTTACTAATAACTTTTATTTTTTATAATGTTAATATTTTATATTTATTGTATAGAAATTTTATTGAGAATGTTATTTGGCTACCACAGTTATCATGTTTTCTATTCATGATAAATTCCTGAAGAATTTCACATTCAAGCATCCCTGTTGGACTGCATAGAGACAACTATATCATGTTTGTCTATTCTTAATGAATTTCAGAAGAATTCATCATTCAAGCATCCCATAAGGATTGCACAAATAACAAAATATTTAAGCATCCTATAAGATTGCTCAAAGTGTGAAAGTTTGTGATATAGTTCTTGAAGAACTGGAAAAAAATGCTCATGCATCTATGAAAGATTGCTTAAAGCATGATAGTTTTTGTCATCACTTAGATTTGAGATTTAGTTCCTGAAGAACAAATGAAATATGATTTTCCTTGATCGTTATTGTTTATGATAGAGTTCTTGAAGAACCAAACCTTTAGACCATGATTATAATCTAAAAGATCTATTTGATCTTAGTATAATTCAACCAAAGAAATATAAGAGAAATTTTATTCCACTTGAATATGCTCCTGGAGTAGCATAAATGAGAAAATATTTTCAAGAATATTTTTAATCAAGATTATGTGATATTGTGATTGAAAGAAGAATCACAAACCACTCAATATGGATTGAACTTCATTCCTAGAAGAGAATGAATTAAATTAAAAGTTTGGGTTACAACAAAAGTTGTGGATCATTGGTAAAGTAAAGGTTACTATCATCCTTTATAAAAGATTTATTTGAATCTTTTTGACCACCAAAATATGAAAGATTTGTAGTCGAGTTTCTGAAGAACTACATCTTTAGAGCGTGATTGAAATTTGTAAGATCTACTTGATCTTTCAAGAAATCAACTTGAGAAACTTGTGCTTTTCATGTATCAATTTCTGCTTGCATTTTCTGTATTTTTGCATTTGACTCTGAGGAAGACATGGAACTCACAAACTGAGTAGATTTGACTTGGGATTCCTCGAACATATACAGGATGCTCCTTCCCAAAAAAACTCTAAGACAGGCTTCATTCTTAGAAGAAGTATCATAAATTTCTTTTTGCAATTGCTCCTATATATAATATTGAATCCACACATAAACATACAAACCACTAAAAGCGGCACTACAAGAATTAAGCGTATTACCGGTGGGTAATTTCCGGCGGAAAAAATTTGCCGGTACGTTTCCGGCGGTTTTTGAGGATTTCCGGCGGATTTATAGCGACGGTAAATTTCAGGCGGATTTGTAGCGCCGGTAAATTTCCGGCGGATTTTGTGGTGTTTCCGGCGGTTATGGCATCACTCAATCCCCAATTGAGCTTATTGTAGAAGATGATGATTTTCTATACGCAGTCCTGACATCACTCAATCCCCAATAAGTTGCCAAAGCACTGAAACAACATCATTTATATAACTATATTAATCGAAATACATTCATAATTTAAATTATGAAATATGCGAGGGATCTAAATACACAAGAAAAATCCTATGATTGCACTATAACTAACCAAAATCCTAAAGCATCCAACTTAAACAAGGACATTTGATATTACTAGAAATCCCTAAATGTCGAACAACAAAGACTTTCAATCAACTAAAGTACCTAAACAAGTGGAATCAACAACGAACTCGAACGAACGCGAACCAGATGTGAACTCGATCGGACCAGAACGAACTCTCCAACCAGATGTGAACTCGAACTAGAACGATGAACTAACTTCTTCTTCAAACAAAGACAATAACACTTTACCCATGTTTGGATTCTTGAAAGAAATAAAGTAATTAATGAGAAACAACGAGTTCGAAATATGAAAATATGAACAAGCATTTCACTAAGTAATTTCATCAAACACTTGACCTACACTTCACCTCAAGTTTAGAAACACTTCACCCTTTCTCAAAGAACCAATCATCAAGCATCAACTTCACACTTAATCATCTAACTTAGGGTTCCAATGCCATTGAAATAACTAGAAATAAACATAATATGAAAAGAAAATGGATGAAAAACACTAATATAAAAATGTATAAAAAAACAGTACAAAATGAAAAGGGGGAAAACGCACCTATGCGAGGAACTGAGAGAGAACGTCGTGAATGAGAACTGAACAAGAGTGTAGGTGAAAACTGAATGAGAGCGTGCGTTTTCTAAAACGTGAACGAGAGTGATGAGGTGAAAACTGAGTTCAACGTGAGAGAGAAACGAGAGTGAGGTACGTACTGTGAGAGATGAAAGCAAATTTCTGTGCGAGAGAAAACAAGAGTGAGGTACTGAGTTGAACGTGAGAGAGAAACGAGAGTGAGGTACTTGAGTAACGTTGCACCTGTGCGTATTCTGTGTTGTTTTCCGTGTTAGGCAAAAGGGAGCGCTCGTCCCCTAAGCGCTCCCTATGATCGTTCCGTATTTAGCAATAAAGAGCGCTCGTCCCCTAAGCGCTCCTAATAATCGTTCCGTGTTAGCAATAGGGAGCGCTTATGTCAAAAGCGCTACTAATGGGGCGATTTTTTTAAAATTTTTGTTGTAGTGAAATTAAATGATTAGTGGAATAAAATATTAATTTTTCAAAATATAATAATCATTTTTTGTCTAGTTTTCTATAATTAAGATGTCGATCAACTTTACTTTTTTTTATAAACAAATGAGATTATATTAGACGTGCTCTAACCCTTTATAAAAAGAGCATAGTCACACCTTTCAAAGACATGCTAAAGGATTTTTTTTTTGGTGACAAAGGGAAGGGGCGAGCCCCCGGAGACCCCTGGAACCGGGAAGTGTCCCAACGCTGACAACGAAAGACTAATCTGCCCCCCAGTAATCTACCGAGGTGGCCAACGGAAATCTGCTCCAACCGAAAATCGAACTGGGGAGCATACCCAGTCAACCCCCAACGAGTCCCAGTAGAAGGACAAACCTTAACCACCGAGCCAACTCCCGTCGGTTAAAGACATGCCAAAGGATTGCACATCAAGTCTAAGACAGAAATATTTAACTGCCTACCTACTATATAACTGAACCATCTTAAGAAACATATTTTATTTGTCTTACCATATCTGAGTTAAAAACCCCCCACGAAACAAGATCCTTTTGTGTCAAAAAAAAACAAATCTTTTATTTCGAGCCGGCCAAATACATCAAAGTCACCCAAAATCAAATAAGCTTTTAGACTTAGTGACCAATGTATTATCTTTATTTGTTGTAGTTGGTCTCTATGGATGGCTCGAAATGATGAAGTTTTTAAAGATGCAAAATGGGTAACTTGGTAAATTCTTAATTGAGCTAAACAATTTTCTAATGATGATGTTAAATTTTTGTCTGTTGGGGTGTCTACTCGCCCTCCTAGATCGGTCTGTTGGTTTCCTCCTATTAGCAGTTGTATTAAACTTAATGTTGATGGAAGCTCAATTGGTAACCCAGGTCGTAGTGGTTATGGGGGATTACTTCGGGATCATACATGTGGTTGGCTTCTTGGGAAATTGTGGCAATGCTACTAACTTGAATGCAGAGCTCCATGCAATTGCCAAAAGATTGAACATAGCTTGGTCCAATGGTTATAGGTCTATTATTTGTGAATCAGACTCTGAAACTGCCCTATCGTTGATTGCTCGTGAGCTTGAAGATACCCACCCCTATTCTTCCATTATTTCCTACATCAAATCCTTTTCCCTTAAGGCTTGAGATTTGACTTATGTTCACACGCTTCGTGAGGGCAACTCGTGTGCTCATTGGTTAGCAAAGTTTGGAGCTAATATGAACTGTGCAGATCATATGTGGCCTTTCTAACCTACCGATGTTTCGCCTCTCCTTATAGCCGATGCTATGAGGATAGAGCATATTAGACTTTAGTTCGTTGTTGTTCTGTGTTTTCTTTTATGGCTTTCCTTTTGATAAAAAAAAAGCTTTTAGAGACATAAATTCCACCCCATCAGGTAAAGTTGATCCACTTTGTTTGAATATTACAATCCAACTGATCGATAGGATGGTATAAAAAACCTAGGCTAAATTATAGTTTTGGTCCCCCTATTTTCAAAAATTCAGACATTTGGTCCCTCTATTTTAAAACTCAGACATTTGGTCCCCCAATTTTAAAAAATCAAATACATTTAGTCAGAAGAGGGACCAAATGTCTTTGATTTTTAAAATTGGGGGACCAAATGTCTTTGATTTTTTAAAATTGAGGGACCAAATGTATTTGATTATTAGCCATAAAAAACTGAAAATTCCTCTTGGGACTAAATGTCTTTGATTTTTTAAAATAGGGGGACCAAATATCTGAGTTTTAAAATAAGAGGACCAAATATCTGAATTTTTGAAAATAAGGGGACCAAAACTATAATTAAGCCAAAAACCTAATCTACAGGCATCGGAATGTTCACACTATGGATGTTTTTTTTTGACTGGGCACTATGGATAATTTTAACGTCGTTATATTTAAACTGTCTATATCATTTTGTCAAACTTTCGTCTACGATACAAAAACACAACAAGACGGGCATCTAATTTGAAAAATTTTGAGGGAATTCTAACAAACACATTATTTACAATATATTTCTTATCCGCTTTTGCTTGGACAGTGTTCTCTAATTAATTAGTCAAATATTATTTTAAGGCACCCACGCGCATATGTTTTTTTTAGATAAACAACACTTCATTAAATGGAGTACTAGGGGTGCTCAAGCCGAAACAATAAAATTACAAATTGTTTAGACAATGAAGAGGATTATTCCACCATGTAGAAATAGTGAAATTAGAATTACAACCGATTCTATAAACAAACCAGCTCCAAAAAAGACTTTTGATGCGCAAAATAGTAGAATCAATGCTTGCCTCCTCCTTATTGAAAATAAGACCATTCCGAGCCAACCATAGACAGCAACACGTTGTCAACCAAATCAAATACTTTGTTTTATTTGATTTTCTCCCTTTAATAAACTTACCCAACCAATGAAACAATGAAAGTGGTGAAACAAAATATTGGGTGACTCCCTTACTCAAACAAATTAAAAGGTTTTACTATATTTTAATCTAAATAAATAGTAAATTGTTTGAAACGCGTATATGCAGTTTTTTTCCTTCCATTTCATCATCATTTCAGACAAATAAGATGTGTTTAAAAGAGTTGTATATGCTGTCAAAAAAAGAGTTGCATATACTCTGTCAAAAAAGAAAGAGTTGCATATACCGACCCCCATTTGAGTGTGCATAGCATTTTTTATGCGCTGCATAATATATGTATTTAGCGAATCATGTGAGAACATATAGTATTGTGAGAAATGATAAGATCATTATAACTAACTAGTGCATCCGCACAGACCGATCGCGTTACGTGACACGATTATCTCAAATAGAAACGTTAATTTAAAATCTCATTAATCTAAAATCAATTGTAAAATATAGAGGATGATTTGCATACGCACAGGTGCTGTCGTGTTATTTTTATGAATGAATTTAGACCGTATTTAAATAGTCTAAACATTACCCCGTGAAAATAAAGAAAAATTTAAAGTAGATAAAAAAAGAGTTTCAAAATAAAAAATTGATAAATATAAAAACTATAAATGTAAAAGTATCATTTAAAACCAATATGCGCATTTATCCCGTGTATTTTTATATATCAGTGCAGTGTAACCTGACTAGCTGCACTGATCATTCCTCAGGTAATTTCTCCACAACTTACCCTTTATCTTCTGTCTTATCATATAAAAATTGTTCTCCTTCCTACACTAGTTTTTGTGCAGTCATCACTTCCCACATTGAACCATCCACTTACCTCAAGCTTCTAAACTTGACTGTTGGCAGAGAGCTATGCAAGCTGAGCTTGCTGCTCTTCTCTTGAATAAAACCTGGTCCATTGTTGATCTACCCAGTGGTAAGACCCCAATTGGTTGTAAATGGGTTTATAAGATTAAGTATTTGGCTGATGGCACCATTGAAAGGTACAAGGCATGCTTTGTTTCCAAGGGGTACACACAACTTGAAGGAGTGGATTATTTCGACACCTTCAGTCTTGTTGCCAAAATTACAACAGTTAGAGTTCTCTTAACTGTTGCTGCTGTTCAAGGCTGGTTCCTAGAACAATTGGATGTTAACAATGCTTTTCTTCATGGTGACCTTCATGAGGAGGTCTACATGACACTTCCTCAAGGACTTTCCTCCACTGATCCTCACATTTCTACTCCAGTTTGCAAGCTTCACAAGTCTTTATATGGGCTAAAACAAGCTAGTGGGCAGTGGAACCACAAACTTACCACCATTATTTTATCACTCAATTTTGTGCAGTCTCAGGCTGATCACTCCCTTTTTATTAAAAATTCAGATTCTAACATTACTATTCTGTTGGTATATGTGGATGACATTGTACTTGCAGGGAACTCAAAGACAGATATAGATACTGTCAAATCCATTTTGGATACCAAGTTCAAAATCAAGGACCTTGGCTCATTAAGATTCTTCCTTGGTCTTGAAATAGCACGTTCCTCCAAGGGTATCTCTTTAAATCAAAGGAAGTACACACTGGAACTATTACAGGACAGTGGTTCCCTTGCCATAAAACCTACCACTACTCCCTCTGATCCTTCCATCAAGCTCACCATTGATGGCTCTTCACCTTATCCCGATGACTCTGCCTATAGAAGATTGATTGGCCGTCTACTTTATCTCACTACAACTCGACCATACATTGCTTATGCTGTTCAACAGCTCAGCCAGTTTGTATCCAAACCTCTTACTTCACATTTTCAAGCAGCAACCCGTGTTATCAGGTATCTCAAATCTGCTCCTGCACATGGTCTTTTCTTCTCTGCAAATACTTCATTGAATCTGTCTGGTTTTGCTGACTCTGACTGGGCTTGTTGCCCGGATACTCGTAAATCAATTACTAGCTATTGTGTGTTTCTTGGGTCCTCTCTCACATCATGGAAGTCCAAGAAACAAAATACAGTATCTCGTTATTCTTCAGAGGCTGAATACAGGGCACAAGCTAGCCTGTCATGTGAAATACAGTGGCTGCATTACATTCTCACAGATCTGCATCTTGCACCTCAAGCACCTTGTGCTGTGTTCTGTGACAACAAATCCGCCATTTATCTAGCTCACAATCCATCCTTCCTAGAACGCACCAAGCACATCGAGATTGACTGCCATGTTGTGTGTGAAAGATTCAGCAGAAGATTATACATTTACTTCCAGTGCCTTTTGCTTCTCAGCTAGCAGATGTGTTTACAAAACCTCACCATGCTACCTCTTTCTCCTCCTTTGTTACCAAGTTGGGACTTTGCAACTTCCATAGTCCAACTTGAGGGGGGATATTAGGATACTATTGTAAATATACACACTTAGGATATTATTGTAAATACACACTGACCTTACCTCAGTTACTGTAAATATAACTCTAGTTACTTTCTAGTCATAAGTTAACAAGATTAGTTATAGTTCCGTTTTAGAGTTAGTTACGGTTCAATTATGTAGTTGAGTTATTTTCATCTCACTTGTATATACATTGATAATTCTCAATGATCCAATAATAAGATGAATA
The DNA here is from genome assembly GCA_039519185.1 of Astragalus membranaceus. Classification (NCBI taxonomy): domain Eukaryota; kingdom Viridiplantae; phylum Streptophyta; class Magnoliopsida; order Fabales; family Fabaceae; genus Astragalus; species Astragalus membranaceus. The sequence goes on from CM076854.1 coordinate 100,017,057, forward strand.
TTCAGTTTCCAATTTGCTTTCTGAATACTGAGAATATTCAAATTTTATCCCAGAAGGTAGCTCAAATGGTTGAGTGAAAGAGACATTGCTGGTGGAAAGGTGTACGTGGTTCAAACTCGGTTCTCCCCTTCCCTTTAACAACTAACATGCTAATTACTATCCACTTTGCTTATCATATATATATATATATATATATATATATATATATATATATATATATATATTAAAAAAAATTATCAATTATAAAAACTTAGTATAACATAAATCTGAGGTAGCATCACTTGAAGCATCTCAACATCTGTTGGGGGCTTGGTGCTACAGCATCACTGTGTGTTTCTGTTATTTCTATTGTGACAGTTATTTATGTTACTGTTGTTATATCCTTTCTGTTTGGGGCAATTTTATTAATTAGTTAATGCTGTTGAAATTGCTGTAACAGTATTTTGTTGGTTATAGTTAGTTATGAGCTGGTATATAAAGCTCCATCCTATGTAAGTCTTTAAGATGATCATTATCACAAGTTTGGGCAATAATAAGGGAAACACAAAGAGAAAAAATCAGAGTGATTAGAGAGTGAGAAGCATTGTCGACGGGTTGGTTCATTCACAACATCGCCTTAGGAGAATTAACTGTGATCTGGGTTACCAATCTTGATGTTCAATTTTCTATCCTTTTATCTATTCTTTTAACTGTTAATTTGATTTCCTATATCTTGTTAATTTCAATGTTGTAATAGTGCTACAACATTGTGCTAAATTTCCGCATTTGTGTGTTCTTTGAAGTTCAGCTTCTTAACACATTAGTTCATAGCAATTCGTATCAGGAGCAAGAAAGAAACGATCTTGAAATCATTGCGTCAATGAAATACGAAGTGGAGAAGTTCAATGGCAAGAACGACTTTGGTCTATGGTGCTTAAAAGTGAAGGCAATCCTATCGACGACGCTTACTGCAGAGGACAAGGAAGAGATAATGGAAAAGGCTCATGGAGAGCTTGTTCTCAGTTTGGGAGAGAAACCGCTCAGGGAAGTCATTAAGGAGCCAATTCCTGCAGTAATATGGCTCAAGTTGGAGAACCTTTGTATGACAAAATCCATTGGAAATCGTCTCTACTAGAAACAAAGAGTGTATGCTTTAAAGATGCAATCTAGAAAGTCAGTGGAGATTGCATTGATGAGCGTATGCCTTAAATTTAATATTTTGCTTATACAAGGGATCTCATTAAAAGAGTACCCCAGGAAGAATGAGGCAAAAGACCTAATGAGGAAAAAGAGTATCCTAGGAAGAATGAGGTAAAAAGCCAACACACTGAGTTCAGACATATAAAAGGATTAAACTAATTTACTTGTTATCGACTGCAAATAATCAGCTAACCTTTCTGCTACTAGTTATTAACTCGATCATCAACTAACTTTTTCGCGATCAATTGGCTAAACAGAGTCAAAAGTGAAACAACCAGTTTTAATAAAATGTTCTTTGTTTGAAAAATTAACCCCAAAACTAAAATAAAAATTAAACCTATGGCATTACTTATACTAATTAAATCTGCCCTTCTTAGAAATCATGCAGGCGTTGACCAATTCACATTTTGACCTTAATATATTTCTATATATATATATATATATATATATATATATTAACCTAAATAGATTTGATTTCTGTATAAATCGTGGAATTAATTTCTTCAACTGCAAATATGTTTGACTGCAAGCATGAATGACTAAATTATTCTATTCTTCCACTAGGATGAATTATAAGAAAATATAAGCTAATGTAGTGGAATGAAATATAAGAAGTTTTGATAGCTTTATTTTATTTAATGACAATATCTCTTAAATACCCTTCCTTTTAAATATTAATATTAATTTCAAATAAATTTATAAATATTAAACATGATTAACTACGGTATTAATAAGTGTAAATTAATTACTTTTTGTTTATAGTTTTTTTATAAGCAAAATATATATTAATAAGAATGGAGTACTAGGGGTACCTCAACCCTTACAACTAGAAGGGCCCTTATTAAAACCTCATTGGGCCAAAACCCTATGAGAAAAAGACTCAAGGAGGAAAAAGAGTACCCCAAGAAGAACGAGACCAGCGGCCAAATTAGATTGATTTCATACAAACTATAGGGTTTCCCCACCAGTCAGAAATCTTTAAAGCTGAATTGCAACCTTCAATGCTAATGAGCCAACTCCAAGATATAGTTTTAACATGATTGACAACCACTTGAGAATTGAAGACTTGATCCCTAAAGAGAATATGGTTCCGATGGACCCAAAGACACCACATGAATGCCATCCAAAATAAATACTTCAATCTCCCCACAACTCCAACAAGAGAATCCATAACCGCAATGCCCATCCAATTCTGAATAGAAGTCCAAACTGATCGAAAGCACCTGCACAGAAAAAATAAGTGAAAAATAGACTCATCCTGATCAAAACAAAAAGGACAACACGACCCATGAGGGTCATTAATGATACCCTTAGAAATAAGAGCATCGCGGGTTGGAAGCTTTCCCAACAACAATCTCCAACCGATAACCCCCCACCTTAGTGGCACTACAACAATAATGGCATGCGGCGGCGGTTAAAAAAGCATTCTGCGGCGGTTTTAACCGCCGTGGAATAAACGCCTGGCGGTTCCTAAACCGCTGCAGTATTCTCCGCCGCGAGGGAATTCAACGGCGGTTTTGGTAGCCGCTGGCATAACCGCCTGGAGGTGTATTTAGCGGCGGTTGTGAGCGGCGGTTGGATGTTAGCGGCGGTTATTAACCCCCCCTAAATAGTTGCTGAGTCTGAAAAATATGTATAGTTTCACGGCGGTTTTGCGGATGTTGGCGGCGGTTTTATTATTTGCAGCGATTGTTAACCGCCACAAAAAAGTTACGGTTATAGTAACTCTTAACCTTCTGCGGCGGTTCTTGAGGGTGTTCGTGGCGGTTTTTTAAAAGCTGAGAGCAAAACCATCTTTTCTAAAAGGTTGGTATTTTTTTTTTGTTATTTATAACTTCTCAAAAATTATTTAAAAACATAAAGAAATATGCCAATGCATCAAATGATTTAAACATACACAATGACAAAATGTTCATTCATTAATTCATACTTCTAAAGTAAACACAACATGTAATATCAAAAGTATTGTTGCTCCAAAAGATTAAAAGCACAGTACTTTTGGTATTACTAATAAAAGGTACTGTGCTTAGGAAACATTACTAATAATAACAAATCCGAAAACTAAAGACTAGATGCCGGTCCACGATGTGCAGGTACATGACTGGCAGATGAAGAGGGTATTGCTTCAGCAGGCGAACGTAAATCTGCAACCTGAAATTACACAAATTACTACATTTAAATTTCCAGAGTACAATTATCAACTCAAACCATCAATCTTCAACCAATAAACAATAAATTAAGATCACATAAAACACAATCAAATTGCAATTCACTTAAAACAATCTAACAGATTTATCAGCTAAGCTCAGAGTTGGGGATTTGGATAGATCCTCATAGTTCTGCATTGCTGTAATCAAGGGAGTATTTCCCAAAATCTTCTAATTGAATAGCAGTTATCATATACCGAGAAAAACAAAGGTTCAAAGGCTTAAAGTATGAAAAATAATAATAGTAATAGCTTGAAGCAAAACCAAAAGGATCACTTCAAATTTTTGTGTTTGTTCAGCACTATACATGTTGAAAGAGGATAAATGTAATCAATGACAAGGATAATAAAATCAAGCCAGAATTTCTCATTTTGGTGTGATAATGTCATTTCCAGTATATCATATCAAAAGCCAACATACACTTGAGGGCAGAAACCTTCAAAACATAGTCAACCATTTAAAAAAATGAAGCAATATATTGGAAGCAATAGTCATTGTTTCTGTTCATATTTAATTACAGCAATGATATATCCCGCTGTTCCAACAACAGAACAAGATAAAGGAAAAAAGACAGAGACCAAAACAAGGCACAGAAAGCATGGACTTGAGAGGGGATTTATCAGCTAATCTAACACAATCAAATTGCAATCAAATTGCTGATATATGTTACTCTCTCTCTCTCATTCATTCAAACAATCTAACAGATTTATCAGCAATGGCTCTGTTGATTCAAACAATCTAACAGAGCAATCAGATTTATCAGCAATGGCTGTTTGGTTTCACTATCTTAAATTCTTCTATGATTGCTCTTCTTTTAAGGATAGGATTTTGCATACAATTTCAACAATTGCTGATTTGAATTACTCTAACAGAGCAATCAGATTACTCAAACAATCTAACAGAGCAATCAGATTTGAATTACTCAAACAATCTAACAGAGCAATCAGATTTGAATTACTCAAACAATCTAACAGAGCAATCAGATTTGAATTGCTGATTTGAATTACTCAAACAATCTAACAGAGCAATCAGATTTATCAGCAATGGCTGTTTGGTTTCAACATTCATTGACTTCAATGCTACTTCAATTACTCTAACCGTGACTTTCCTACATTAAAATTACTTCTGCATACAGTTTCAACAATTGCTGATTTGAAACTTCTGCATACAGTTTCAACACTAGCAAACTACTGATTTGAAACAGCATTTATATCAATTGCTGATTTGAAACTAGCAAACTACAGTTTCAATTAGTAATGCAAGAGTTCAAGATTTGAATCTCATCCTAACTATGGAACAGCATTTATATCAAACTACTAGTTTCTGCCATAAGCATTCCTAGAAGCACTAACAGATAATTGATAATGCTTTCTTGTCCTCAACATACATAAAAATTCAGAAAAACTCAAATACCTGATTAGATCTAGCTGGACATTGTTGCATTTGACCACCAGCTTGCTGCATTAGAAAAGCTACTTGCTCCTCTAATGTTCGAACTTTAGCAACTTCTGTCTCTAAAGCTTGAACTCTTGCATTACTAGCTTGTAATTCCGAATTCAGCCTAGCATAATCAGCCGCTGTGGGAACACCTGCTGACATTGAACTCCCATTACAAGAACCAGATGAAAGGTATTGAGTTGGAGTTACTCCATATCCCATGCCACGCATACGTCCGGGGTGCTCTTTCCCAAATACTTCAACATAAATATCTTCTCCAGAAGATGTCAGAGCTCTTTCGTTTAAGCGCTCCTACATTAAAATTAACCAACATTCCATTTGAAACATAAATGCTAAGTAAAATTATAGTTAACATTCAATAAAAAAAGAAAATAATAAATAACAATTATACTTACACTCTTTTCTTTAGCCTCTTGTGTGACAAATGATCCATCTTTTTTTTTGTGAGCAACATCATACATCTCTACTCGCCCAAAAGACCGCCCAGTTTGAGTTTCCTAACAAATTATATCAGTTTATTAGTAACATCAAATAATATTGAATTTTAATTATAGAATTCAACAACACTTTAAAGAAACAAATACCAATTCATGTCTTTTCCGGGCATATGTTTTCGACCCAAGTGTATGAGTAGTCGTTTGCTTAGCCCGATTTTCCCTATTAATTTCACAAATTTCCTGCATTATTAAATCAAACAATTAGTAAATGATGACTCTTATCAAAACATTCTCAACACATCATATCTTACCATGGTTTCAGTTGATAATCGATATTCCAAAAAACCTGCCCACTGATCTTTAGGGATGCCATCAGGGCGAAACTCAAGATTTTGCTCCCAGCTACGAGTGTCATCATAAAATTCGTTAAACAGTAGACAACGGGTGTCTTTCCATTTCTTTCCTATACTCCCCAATATGAACTTCTTGCGACACTCATCGAGTAGGAATACTTTCTACAATAGGCAAATTAAGTTTTGGTAAGCATTATATACCTATCACTTTACTTTGAACAACTAATTTCAGAACTTCATAATAGCAACAACAATAATAATGACCCTTTTCTCTTTCAGCCATATATAAATGAATAATGTTATATTTATAGTTCATACCTTTATCATCTTGTTCCACACATCGGTCTTGAGGTCATTTGGAACCTTTGGCCATCTCACATAACTAATAGGGAGGATATCATAGCTTGCTCCAATAGCTCCTAAATAGCCCCCCAAAAGACCAGTAGCATATCCAATTGGTTGACCCTCTCGATTCCAATCTAAGATCACTTTCTTCTCACTAGGAAACGAAAACAAGTCTTTAACTCTTAAACGCTCTTCTTTAGGTTCTCCATCCCCAACTGAATATAAAGTAAAACAAAAAATGGAAATTAAAAATTATAACTTAATAGGAATTATTAATTAATCCAAACTAATAAGAAGTAAATTGTATACCAATGACATTAACTGGCCAACATTTATTGGGCTTTTTCTGGTCAGTGGGTACAAAACTTCCATCTTCATTGTCTAGGAAATTTTCAAAGTCAAAAGATGGGTCAAGATCATCTAGAGGATCACTTTGTGGTGACACGTGAGATGCACTTTGAGTCATGTTTTGAGCATTATCTGGAACTTGAACAGGTGCAGATTGGGTTCTAGGAGTAAACCTCTTTTTCTTAGCCATTCCTGCAAAACCATATTTAGATGTAAGAGAATATGAAATTACAGTAAAAATAGTCAACGGGATTGAAATGTTTCATTTGATGACACAAGCTTATCAAATCTCTGATAATAATTTAACAATGAATGCATCTTAAAGAAAATGCCTAACCAATTGAGTCAAATAATTACCTCAACAGCTGCTTTTTTCCTACTATGCTGAAAGTTAAACATCAATAGGAACCATGTTAATATAATCTGGAACATTTATATAGGATCATTGGTAACATAAAAACTCAAAGAACTAATGTAATAGTGATGAACAATTATAGTCGCTTTTAGCCACTTATGATTATGGTTGGGTAAATACTAATTAAGCTCACATTGTTGCAAACACACAGTTGCAAAGTAAATGTTAATGATAACACAACAATACACAACAGAACATTCTCACTAAGCATAAGACATCAAAACTATAAATCAGAATAGTTCTAATTAATTGCAGTAGAGCTATTTGATTTTGGATGCTGGATTCTAATTGTGCAGATGCTTGAATCTGTTTGCTTAGGTTTAATTGTACAGAAATGGTCAATCTGTTTGCTATATATAACAAATGCTTGAGAAGTCTAACTGAGCAAACAGATTCAGGGACAACTAGTGTGTCATGTGGGATTCAGTACCAACTAAAACTCATAGAATTCAACATTCAATACCAAAACTTATCATATAATTAAAATTCAACTAATAATCCAGAATTCAACTCAAGTAGAGGCATAAAAAGCAGGGGAATTTTCTAGTCCAACATGCAAAGTAGAGGCATAAAAAGCCGGGGAATTTGGACACAACGAAACATTTTAAAGATATGATAAAACTTACTAAAAAGTAGATTGCAAACATAAAAAAAACTAATTTGAAAGATATGCTAAAACTTACAAGTGAAGTGATGTTAACTCGGCTTTCTATACGAGTCAGAAATTGCCACAAAATCACAAACCCTAATCCCCCCTTCCAGTGCAGCAACAAACATACACCCTGTGAATATGACCAGAAGAGAAAACAAGAAGAGACTTTAGCATTGACATACATTACACATACACCAAAAGAGCAATTAGCTTAGGATTGCAATAGCCTAACATTACTTACATCATCACTTTAGAAAAACTCAAAAATAGAAACTACGATGTTATTATCCTTAACATTCATCACCAAAAATAAAGTACACAAATTCAAGCAATAGTCTGTCTTATTTTTCTCCATTGACTTTTAGCAAAGATATTATAGAAAATATGGTGCTCGCAAGAGAAAGCTATTACAAAAGAATGAATGAAAAAAATGAAAACCTTATGAGCAGCTTAGAGGTTAGATATCAGCAGGTAATAACTCCATAGTTTTACTTTCTTGTACAACTCACTTTTAACTTCTATTTACTTTCATTTGTTTAAGAGAAAAGAAGGGGGTTGCAATTTGCAAGGCTATAAATTTAAGATACTCTTACAAGCACCAATGAAAAATCAATGGAAGAAGAAATACAGAAAAGACATCCGATTTTTTAAAAAACTGCAAATAAATCCATTTAAAACAAATATAGGTTAAAAATAAAGTACACAAATTCCACACTTCAAACTCCACAGACTTTTCCAACTAAAGTGGCATTAGCAGCTAGTTACCACAAGCAGCAAATTAAAATCAAAACAGTATGCTAATTATTCCCTACTAGTAGCAAATTAAAATCAAAATAGTGAAGCTTTACATTCTTTAAATCAAACCAAATCAGAGCAAATAAACATCGTTCTTTAAAATCAGGTCATAAAAAAGCAAAGCAGTGAACTCCAAACCCTAAAATCTCAAAGAAGCCTTATATCTACAAGGGTAAAAATGAAGAAAACGAAACACAGAATAAAGCAACATTAACGTGAATACAATTTCACATCATTAACACACACCTTTGCAATTGCAACCTCAATCTCTTCTTTAGATTGATTAAAATAGGGTATGAAGAAAACAAATGGAATAGAAAGAGGTTGACGGTGGCGTGAATATTTAACCATGAGAAATAGAAAGAGAGGAAGAAAAAAGATGAACCTGGTGTAGGTGTGGCGGTGGCGAGAGATTTCAAGAGGTTGACGGTGGCGTTTGACGATGAGAGGTTGGCGGTGGCGTTTGACGATGATGAGAGGTGACTGTGAGAGGTGTGCGCGAGAGGAAGACGACTGTGAGAGGCGCGAGAGGAAGACGACTGTGAGAGGCGCGAGAGCGATGAGAGGCGCGAGAGCGAGGCGATGAGAGGCGCGAGAGCGAGGCGTTGAGAGGAAGACGATGAGAGGTTGTCAGGTTGGCGGTGGAGTTTGCGACTGAGAGGAGCAACGATCTGATTAGGTTTCGACAGTGTTAGTTTTTTATTTTATTTTTTATTTTTAACTTATAAAATGAAATATTTTTTAGAGGGAGGGAATTTTTGTTTGACCAAAAAAAAGAGAGGGAGAGTTGGAGTTTGGAGGGACGAATATTTTAAAAACCGCCGCAGATTAAGCGAACAACCGCCGCCGCTTGAGTTTAAAACCAAACCGCCGCAGAATATACAATAACCGCCTCCATATTCGTATTAGCTGAGGCAGTTAGTTTAACCGCCGCACAAACCGCCGCCAAATAATAAGCGGCGGCGGTTTTCTCAGAACCGCCGCAGAATGTCCGCCGCCGGTTGACAAATTTCTTGTAGTGTGGGAATCGAAAGCTGCCACATATCATCTAAAGTGCTTTGAGTGTCGCTATCCAACCTATCATGATGCAACAGATTCAACAACAGAGCATAATAAGATTTAACCGCAAACGCATGGAAATTATCAAGCCTCCACTGTCATCGATCTTGCTCAGAATCGTCGGGATGAAAAGAATTTAATGTATCCAAAAGCAAGTCAGAGTCATCCCTCTCCTCCGCAGATAAAGCACGATCCCAGACGAGATTCCAACGCCATGGTGTATCAATCCAATACCCGTGCTCCCTGATACAACCGTTTTTAAACTTTGCCAGATGGAAGAGATTAGGAAACAAGTCCTAAAAAGTCTCAATACTAGCCCACTTGTGTAACTAAAAGGAAATCAAATTCCCCATACCCATCACCGGCCGAAGAGCAGAAACAAAAGCTCCCTGCCATGAAGGCATGCCATCTTCAAAAAGTAATAAGTCTCTCCACCATAAAGAATCCTTAGTTCCGCCTGTAGAAGATAGAGCCCCCGTGAACACAAACCTCAAATCCCCATATCGATGAGATATAAGCTGCCGCCAACTAGCATTAATATCATTTATGCACCTCCTTTTCCACTTGCTCAAAAGAGCCAAATGGAAAGCTTACAGATTTTTCACCCCCCAAACCACCATCCTTTTTAGGTCTACAAACATTATCCCAAGACACCCAATAAACGGGTCGGCCCTCTCTATTACCCCCCCACAATAAGTACCTCTGAATCTTAACAAGCTCATGGATAACAATCTTGGGAACCTTGAAGAAAGAGAACATATAAAGTGGAATATTGTTGAGGACAGAGTTTATGAGAGTCACTCTACCCCCAATAGATAAAAAATGCCCACTCCACGATGAAAGTCTCTTTCTCACCTTATCAAAGATCGAAGCCAAAGTATGTCTTCTTCTAGGGTTGGCTCCCACCGGAATACCCAGGAATTTAAAAGGAATAGTGGCGGTGCGGCAAGACAAGAAAGTAGCACCCGCTTTTAGAAAATCATCATTCAAGTTAATGCCATACAAACAGCTCTTGTGGAAATTCACCTTCAAACCCGAGACAAGTTCGAAAATTCTGAAAATAGACTTTATGCTCCATAAATTATCCCACGAGACCTTACCGACCAAAATAGTGTCATCTGCTAATTGAAGCATCGAAAAACTCAGACTGTTATTAACCTTGAACTCAGAAAAAACCATCACGCACCGCCTTCGAAACCATTTCGGTTAAGTCCTCAGCAGCAATGAGAAAAAGGAAAGGAGATAAAGAGTCCCCTTGCTTAAGACCCCTGTGAATCTGGAAGTCCTCAATAGGACTCCCATTGACAAGAACAGACATCGAATAGTTATGTAAGTAGGATCTAATCCAATTCATCCACGCTATGCCAAAGCCCATCCGACCCAACATGTATAGTTCGTTTATAGTTCGTTTTTAGATGGAGTATCTCGATAGTCCCATAATATAAACATTATAGTATTCCTTACTTAAGATTTTGTTTAATAAAAAGTAGCAGATAACAAACAAGCTAGCTTATAACATATGAGTTGATTGCAGGTAACTAATAGTGGATAAATAAGTTGTTTGAAATTAAAATATTTGCTAAAATAGCTGTTGAAAAAACTTATACATATAAAATGAGAGAATGTTCATTTAATGGAACAAATTAAAAATGAAGAATTTAATTTAATTAATAAGAATAAAAGCTTCCTCCTTTTCATTTATTATTGTTATGGATGGGGCCTTTGCTAACTACACCCCCAAAGGCCCATCTACAAAAGGCCCATTCAAGAAAGCAAGATCCACTCATCAATGGCCAAGATCGCGGCGCAAGATCGGACAGTCCTGATCCATCGGGTGAAACACCACCAAACTCTATAAATAAGCATTCAATGCTTCATTAAAGGTACACACATTAACCCCAAATCTTTCTGCAATTAACTACCTCCCTGACTTGAGCGTCGGAGTATCTTTGCAGGTACCACACTCCACCTCGGATCGGACAACGATCAATCAAGGACTACACCTATCAACTATCTCGGATCGGACACCGTACTTCAGATCGGACACAAGTTCAGAGATACGATACAGAACATTGGCGACCACAGTGGGAGAGCTGTTTCCCCATATTTTCCTTTCTTTACCTTGATCGGCAATGCCTCCTCAACTCAGCCCGAGGACCCAAAATCTCATCGTCGGAATTTCTAGGAGGCCGATCCTAGAATCCGTCCCGCAACAGATCCTACCACAGAGCACCCCAGAAGGGCATGTAGAATACTTTCCAAATTCATCCCAAGCTCGGACCCCAGATGGGGCTATGGTAACTAGGATCTCGGGTAGAAATCGTCCCCCTCCTCCTCAAGCAATCTCGGTTCCCGTCGATGCTGTTCTACAGCTCGTCCATCTTTTGAACCATCAAACAGAAGCGAACCAACAACAGAGTTACTGTTGTGCGAAAAAGTGATGTGCAAGTATACACAATCGCAACAAGTAATATATTGATAAGTAAAGTTCGTTCCCACAGGGATTGGAATTAATCTAAGAAGTTTAAGTGATTAGAATCTTAGTGAAAAGAATTAAGTAACAAGTGAAGGTAAAGAGTTGTAAACATCATAAGTTGTGATAAAACAGTATTAAGTTTGAAGTAATTAAAGGTGAGTTGGATAGCTCAATAGTATGTAAATTCCCAAGAGTAATGTTCAGATAATATTAGACGCAGTTGCGTTAAGCGCTGTAGCGCTTCAGAATCCGTAGACACTGTAGCGCCTTGGTGGCGTGCCTTTCAGTCACTTTCGTCAGGGCTATGTTACAAGACTCCTATGTCTAGGCTCTAAATAAGTTTTACCCCTGTATATTAAGCTCTTACAACATTTGCCTTATGAACTATTACTCCCCTATGTCTAGAGTTAAGTAGTGCTTTCTTTAAATGTCTTTAAAGGGTTTTCATTCATATCATTCCTTGAGTTCTCTTTGTGAACCATGTCTGTACCCACAAAGTTACCTTGTTTTAGTTGATCATTCCCAAACCAAGATTGAAAGTATTATGACACAAGGAATAAAACACAAACATCATAATATTATACAAAAGTTACTCAAGGTTCATTACATACCAAGAACAATCCAACTACAACAAAGTTAGCTCATCACAAGTTCCATCAACATAATACAACTAGAGAGTATGTATTACCGTATGAAGGCAAGAGAAGAGTGGTTGCAAAAGATACACTCCAATGATCCCAAATAGCATACAAGAGATGAAGTTGAGGCGTGAGCAAAACCTTGGATGAAGACTAGAAAACTATGCTAAAAATAAAAGCTTAAAAGTAGTGTATCAATGGAGAATAGCTACTATATCATGTGTAGTTCTTCTTCCAAGTTACAACTACTTGTCTACGTATGTTACCTCCTAGAGAAGCAATCTTAATTAATCTAATTATTAACTAAGTCTTAATAGAATAATAATATTACATGATGATCATAAGACTTAGATATTATCCTTAAAGTACTTTACAAAAAGTGCTAATGATGGAATACAACAACTATCACATGGGTTCCATTTAGGAGGCGCCAAGTGTAATTTAGCATCCACTTGAAAGTAAAAATATCCAGCTGAGAGGAAGAGATAAGGGTCATGTCCTCAAGTGGCCACACAAATATCTCAATGGTCAGTCGTCATATAACGCTGTAGCGTCTCCTTGATAGCATACCGCTGCAGCACTAAAGCAAAGCATCAAACATATTCACAAAGGCATTGACTATGCCTAAGGTTCAGGGAATTGACTCATAACCTATATTTATTCTAATATTCATATATTCACAAATTTAAGTACTACAATAACTTGAGAAGTAAGCCTGGCTTAAGTATTAGGAGCATAAATAACCTATATAAAATAAGGTTATCAGTTACCGATTTACCGAGCTCTAAGTCGAGGTAGCTGAGCTTCGGGCTAGACATATCGCGGATCAGATCTCACCTCAGCATAATCCTCCCGAGAGAAAGAACCCCGCGCGAAGACAACACCGATCTCCCGCTCGAAGAAGGCATTATCATCGATCTCCACCCCGCCGACTGAGGGGGAATGTATCCCATTCTCGCCCCATTCGGGTTGAAGACGAAGATGACTCTGTTTATTCATCCCAAGTCCGTTCTTCCTTGACCTCGTCCTCCCCAAGACGACGTTCCAGAAGCCGAGAAAGGTCCCCGAGACGGTAACATCGTCACCGACCTCGCAAAGGTCCTTTCACAGAGAAGATCGACTTTTTTCCAGTACCTAGGCACCTCGCAAAACCTCCGGATGGACTCAATCCATACGATGAAACGGGCGACCCAGACCGACACCTAGACTATTTCGACACCGTGATGCAATATCGGAATGTTCCTATGGAAATGAAATGCTGAATCTTCCCTCTGACCTTGGAGAGGGTAGCTTCCGATTGGTTGAGATCTCTCAAACAAAACTCCATCTCTTCTTGGGACCGATTGGCGAAGCTATTCTCGGCTCAGTTCGCCCACTCAAGAAGGAAACCCAAAAACAAAAAAGTATTAGCATCCATCGTTCAGGGGGAGGATGAACCCCTAAGGGATTACATAGAGAGATTTAACAAAGAAGCTTCCCAAGTTCGGAACTTGAATGACGAGTTTCGACTTTACTTCATGACTGCTGGTCTCCGGGAAGGAAGTTTGTTTCAGACTCATATCGGGACTTTCGAACCAACTACCATGCATGAGTTCCTCCAGAAGTCCCAATGTTTCATTGATCACGAAGAAGGACTCAAAACCAGCAGAACGATAGCCCGACCCGGATCCTCAAAACCCCTGCGCGAGAAGGACTATCGTATTGATAACCGAGGTAGCCGGGATACCCGCCCTCGAAATCGTCATCAAGTCTACCCCGATCTTAACGAAACCCCAACGACGATATTAGGTGAATGCATGAACACAGAGTTCAGGAATGTGAAATTTCCCGACCCTATCCCCCATAGGCCGGGACAGCGTTCCAATAAATACTGCAGGTACCACCGCAGCAACGGACATGATACCAATCACTGCAATGCTTTAAAAAATGACATAGAAGACATGATCAAAATGGGAAAGCGTGCAGGTTATGTAAATAAGCCCAGACAGCGGGGACCAGAAGTTAAACAAGAACAGGCAAATCCCAGGTTAAAGCGAAAACCCGAAGACTCAGAGAACGAAGCTGACTTTCGAAAATCAAAGGGAAGATCCGTGATGATGATGATTTCGGGGGGTTTCCCCAAAGAAGCATCGGGCAAAACAATGAAACACAAGTGGAAAGAACTTATGAGCGTGGCCCCTACCTCGCTAACGCCGGTTTCTCCAGTTCATCCCCCTATAGCTTTTGACGACGAAGATCTACTGAACGGCAAACCCAACAAACACGTACAACTCCTAATCACCGCTATAATAGCCAATCATGAGGTTAGAAGGATTCTGGTAGACCAAGGAAGCTCATCTGATATCATCTTCGTTGACCTTTTTGACAGAATGGGGATTGACAAGTAAGACCACATTCCTTACAGAGGTTCGGCCCTATCCGGATTTAACGGATCCCGAACCAAACCACTTGGCCATTTAGAGTTGATGGTTACTTATGGAGTGAAGCCTATGTTAAGAATTGTCAAGACAAGATTCCTCATTTTGCCTTGTCAATCGATCTATAACTGCATTATCGGACGACCAATTTTGGGTAGGCTCGGAGCAGTAACATCCACCACCCATCTCAAAATGAAGTTCTACTCTCTTTGCAATAAAGTCATCACCTTGGATGCCGACTTAGAATCTGCACAAAGGCGTTTTTTCCTATACATGAAAGCCGAGAAAAAGGCCGTCGAAGAAGAAGGCTCTCTTTTTGCGCCAGATCAGAAAACTAGGAAAAGTCCTTCAGAGCATGACCAATCCGCTGACGTAAATGTAACCGACTTGGACGCGAGATATGACCCCAACAGCTCGGAAGACGGGGATGACGGCGACCTTGTTAGAGAGCTGAAGAGAAAAATGAAAAGGCCCCAACTTGACGGGGAATTCGAAGAAATTCAGCTCGGGGAGGATTCATCCAGAAAAATCAGGATCGGATCCGATCTTTCTGAAATTGTGAAAACAGAGTTGACACAGTGTTTAAAGGACCATGCCGACCTTTTCGCATGGTCGGCTGAAGACATGCCCGGGATTCCTCCCGAAGTCGATTGCCACCAGCTCACCGTTCATTCCGACGCTAGATGGGTTGCACAAAGAAAGAGAGCTCGGAGCGGAGAGAAAGCAGTCGCTACTGCCAAAGCGGTGGAGGATTTAATTAAAGCAAATTTTGTGTCCGAAATTAAGTACACGATGTGGCTCTCCAACCCCGTACTTGTTAAGAAAAGTAGTGGAAAATGGCGAATGTGCGTTGACTATACCGATCTTAACAAAGCCTGTCCTAAAGACGCTTTTCCTGTCCCGAGCATAGATCGCCTCGTCGACAACGCCTCAGGTTTTCATTGTCTATCTTTCATGGATGCATACTCCGGTAATAATCAAATCGCGATGTTCCCTCCCGATCGGGTAAAAACTGCCTTCATGACCGACAGAGGTAATTTCGCATACCGGGTGATGTCGTTCGCTTTGAAAAACGCCGGAGCCACATACCAGAGAATGATGAACAAGGTCTTTCAGAAACAAATCGAACGCATCGTTGAGGTCTATCTCGACGATATGATCGCAAAAAGCAAAAAGGAGAGCACTCATGTTTCCGACCTCAAAGAAATCTTTGCCGAGATAAGGAAGAATAACATGAGGTTAAACCCGGAAAATGCACCTTTGGGGTCCGAGCTGGAAAATTCCTCGGGTTCTATTTGAATGAACGGGGAATTGAGGCTAACTCGGACAAATGCCGGTCTGTGACCAAGATGCGGACACCGACCTCGAAGAAGGAAGTCCAAAAGCTCAATGGCATGATCGCCGCTTTATCCCGTTTTATTTCAAACGCGGCGTTCAAGTCACTCCCTTTGTTCAAATTACTCAAAAAGGAAGAGGAAAAATTCTAATGGACTCTTAAACAGGATGAGGCCCTCGACCAGCTCAGAAAAGCACTCTCCGAGCCTCCGATCCTCACTCGGCCAAATAAGGGGGAAACCTTATACTTATACTTGGCAGTCTCAGAGGAAGCTTTAGGCGCTGTTCTGATCCGGGACACTGAGGCCGGACAGAGCCCGGTCTATTTTTCAAGTAAGGCACCGCAAGGCCCTGAAAGTCGTTATCAGAAAGTTGAGAAAATCGCTCATGCTTTGATCATCGCAGCTCGTCGCCTCCGACCTTATTTTGTGGCTCATCAGGTGGTTGTACGAACTAACTATCCCATACGACAAATCTTACACAGACCTGACCTCGCCGGAAGAATGATCAAATGGGCGGTCAAGCTATCCGAGTTCGGGATCAAATATGAAACCCGGACGACCATGAAGAGCCAAGTCCTCGCGGATTTTGTAGCAGAAATGACACCCGCCGATCCTCAAACCCGAAAGGCGGCGGAGCCGGGCTGATGCTTGAAAGCCCTGGCGCTGTTATCATAGAGGTCTCCCTCACTTTCAGTTTTCAAACTTCAAACAATCAAGCAGAATACGAAGCTTGCATTGCAGGGTTACGCTTGGCGATTGACCTCCGAGTTACTCAGGTCAATTTATATACCGACTCCTTATTAGTTGTTTCTCAGATCGGGAACTCCTATACGACAAAAGATCCGATCTTACAAAAATATTTAACCCAGGTCCGCGAGTTTCTAGCTCATTTCGAAATAGTCGAGCTAAAACACGTGCCTAGGACCGAAAACCAAAGGGCGGATGTTTTATCCAAACATGCTAGCACCAAAGGCCCCGGTAATCACCGATCTGTCATCCAAGAAATACTCCACAAGCCCAGCGTCCACATCAATTCGGAATTCAACTCGGCCATATGTGCAATTGAAGAAAGCCAGAGCTGGATCACTGATCCGATATTAGAGTATATTGAGCCAGAACTCGGCCATATGAGCAATTAATCAGGCGAATTTTTTTTGGATTTTCCGGCGGATTTTTCGGCGCCACGAAATCCGCCGGAAACCATTTGCTGCGAGCTGGCTACCGGCGCCAAAAATCCGCCGGAAAGTCCACATTTTCGGTGGATTTTTGGCTTTTCCGGCAGATTTTGCCCGCCGGAAAAACTAATTTTTCTTGTAGTGATCGGACGGTCCCGATCCATCGGGTGAAACACCACCAAACTCTATAAATAAGCATTCAATGCTTCATTAAAGGTACACACATTAACCCCAAATCTCTATCTGCAATTAACTACCTCCCTGACTTGAGCGTCAGAGTATCTTTGCAGGTATACCCCACCCCACCTCGGATCGGACAGCGATCAATCAAGGACTACACCTATCAACTATCTCGGATCGGACACCGTACTTCAGATCGGACACAAGTTCGGAGATACGATACAGTGGCGACCACAAGTTCGGAGATACGATAAAGAAGATATACGGCTACTTACACTAAATCCTAATACCACACCTATCATGAGTAAAGTCAATAAGCAGTACAAGTTAAACAATATATTACCAAATCAACTGTTCATACGACTGGGCAACTTAAGCAAATGACTAATCAACTAACTAATCAAATAGGCATTAACAAGTGACGCTCAAGTCTCAACCGAAATGTATGAACATACTTGGTGCAGTGTACAGATTTTGTTTTTTATATAATAATGACAAACATAATATAAATAAGGCTAAAGTGCTCGCGGGTTCCTTATCTTTATTTAAAGTAACGAATTAGTCATTTATGTTTTTTTTGTCCCAAATAAGTCCTTTATCTTTCAAATTTTTGACACATAAATTCTTTTCCGTTAACAATGCTGATTTATGTGTCAAAAAAAAGGATTTATGTGTTAAAAATTTGAAACATAAAGGACTGATTTGGGACAGAAAAGGATTTTTGTGTCAAAAACTTAAAACATAAAGGACTGATTTGGGACAAAAAAAAGATAAAGGATCAAATCGTTACTTTAAATAAAGATAAGGGACCTCGAGAGCACTTTAGCCTGTAAATAACCGATAAGCCTTGCTAACCGGTGTAATTGTGACTCAAGTAATTGATGGCTGCCTTAAGCTTATGAGCCTATGATCACCTATATATGTATTTCAACGAAAATCTCTTTTCTTTTCAAATTAAATAAAATAAAATAAAAAAAGTAAACGGAAAGATCATGAAAATGTCAACCATCTGCATGTAAACTTTAATGAACAAGCAACACACAGACACAGTCGTCCATGTGTTGAACAATTCGCCCGACATTATCACTATTCATTGAAAATCAAAGTTTTCCATGTAAATTAAGTTTTAGAAAAAATAAAGAAATAGCGGTGACGGGTTTAATTGAACATGCAAATTGAAAATGTCAAATCTTACTAACTATATATAAACGAAGTTCATGTTGTCGTTCAGATAAGTAACCTCTTTTGTCTAAATTCCAGTAACGAACGAAAACACTTCATCATATATAGCTATATATAGTTGTATTATTTGATTTCATAGATCTATACTTCTGAGGGTAGCCCACTTAAATATGAAGCTATTCGTGTTTTCTTTAGTATGGATATTTGCTCTTCTAGCTGCTTCATTGGCTTCAGCTGCCACTGTGGAGCACACTTTCAAAGTAACTTACTTGATTTCCTTTACGCTTTTTTTTTGGTAGATTGATCGATATTCAGTTTGTTCCTATGAGCAACTCATGTCTATACTTCATTTTTATTTTAGTATGTTAATTAACCACTCGTCACAATTATCGTAACATTTGCAAAAAAAAAAACCTTAAAATGATTGTCATTTTCAAATTTTAAGGTAAGAATTATTTTTCTATTAATTCTACAACTAATAATATTTTTAGAGTTTTAGTGAGATGTGCATTATTGTAAAAATAAATAATAAGGGTTACTTAACCATTTACAAAACCAATGATTCCTTTGGTCAACCCATTTTGGTATTTAATATTGAGACATAAATATTAAATATGTTATCTAATGTACCTACCTTAAAACTTGTACGTCTTTAGTTTATGCGTGGACGTAATTTCATAATGAGAGATAATGTTCATTCTATTCAATATTATTGCAATAATTCTCTTGTATGGCAGGTTCAAAACATGACAATCGAACGATTGTGCAAGAAGCAAGTGATTGTTGCGGTTAATGGAAAATTCCCAGGACCAAGGATAGATGTCCGAGAAGGTGACACTGTGATTGTCCATGTAATCAACAAGTCACCCTACAATATCACTATTCATTGGTAAGAATCTGATGATTAAAATAACATGAGGTCATATGTAGCTCACGTGGTTGAGTGAAAGGGACATCGTTGGTGAAAAAACGTAGGCGTACGGGGTTCGAACCCTGCTCCCCCCTCCCCTCTAACAACTAACACACTAATTACTAACCACTTTGCCTATTAAAAAAAAATGAGGTCATATTAATTCCGTGGAAATTCTAATTAATATTCAAAATAATTCCCTTAATTATAATTGTATAAATGTTTAGTGGCAAATTATATAGGGAAGCACCTTCATAAATGGTCCATGATTGTCGATTACTATAGATCACTAAGGAAAATGAATACTTGTGCCTCAAAACTCAATAATATAAAAATACCTTATGTGATATGTTTTTATTAATAGGTGATTAATTAAAGTGTTTGTAACACATAGTTTCGGTCAAATTGACTGAGTTACAAACAAACTAAATCCAACACCCAATAAAAGGAGGTGGATTGAGTAAAATAAAATCTAAAGTTACTCGACCTAACCTCTTTTGTAGGTTGGATCAAATTGAGTTTCAACTGTTGACCATATTGACCAAACTCATGATCAACACTCTCAATTCTTTATAGTTCCTTTATAATTAAACTGTTTTTATTATTCAAATTAAAATCTTCATTTAATGCCCATCTTTCAAAACATGCACTCAAGAAGTCACATGAATGAGGTTAATTTCACCTAATATTTGGATCCATTCAAATACTAGACTCGGTGCAAATAAGTATTTTTTATACCCACACTTAAATAGATGGTAAGATCTGCCCAAAATATTTGTAGGCTTAAAGCAAGCTTTTAAAAGAGAAAGAGTATAACATACAAATTATGCGTCTTACAAAACTATATTAAAAATAAATAAAAAAGTATATTAGTCACCTAGAAATGTTACAGATAAAATCAAGAAATAAATTTATAATTTTCTAAACCAAGAAATAACAAAAATGAAACACTTTTATAATAACTTAAGGTTAAGAACACGAGAGTTAAAGTCAAGATTCAAACACACGCCAAAAAACTTCATCATAGTTCACTCAATTAGTTGCGTTTAAGGGAGAGTATCAAGTGAGAACTAGTTTTTAACTGAAAAATGAAAACTCTTAATTATAATCGTCAGATTAAAATTAATGATTCAGATTACGTCATTAATTACATGATATTGTGTGATTGTTTCCTTATTAATTGAAGATCACACAAGATTATTATGTCTTGTTCTATCTGAATTCCCTTGTAATTAATGACGTAATATGAACAGTTAATTTTAATCTAACGGTTACAGTTAAGAGTTCTGATTTTTCACCGTAAGAACTAGTTCTCACTTGATACGCCCGAAACAAAGAATTTGACCATTTCTCTATCCTATTTATCAATCTAATATATTATTTTGTGACTCATTTATATAAGAATAGTTTTTCTTTATTTTATTAATAAATTCGGGCTGACTGTCTGTTTGATTAAAAAAAATATATATATAAGAATAGTTTTTTATTTGGGGCCTAAAACAAGGGCTTAGACCGCTTTATGCTTGGGTTGGTCCTGGTAGACGGTCATTATACCTTGCACTTCTCACGGAACCATACTTTTTGTCGGCGAAGCATATAATTATTGTTTAGGTTCTTATTTTAATGCATAATTTTGTTATCAAAATTATACTTTTTTAATACTAATTAATTTGCAATTCCACTGAAATTGTCTCATTTCAATTGATATATATATATATATAACCTATATTCTTTATATAGGCATGGAGTGCTTCAGCTGTTTAGTGCTTGGGCAGATGGTCCTGAATATGTAACTCAGTGCCCAATTAGTCCAGGAAACAATTATACATATAAATTCAATGTGATAGAACAGGAAGGAACAGTATGGTGGCATGCTCATGCATCATTTTTACGTTACACTGTTCATGGTGCTTTCATCATTCATCCTCGTTTAGGTCATCGATTTCCATTTCCTAAACCCTACAAGCAAGTTCCCATTATATTAGGTAACCTATTGGCTCCTATTTTACATATTTATCCTTTACAAATTCATCAAGATATATGGTAATATTAATATTTAACAAGCAATTATGATTTGTTTATTTGAACATATATATATAGGTGATTGGTACAATGCTAATGTTGAGGAAAGTGAGGCTCAAGCATTGGCCAACGGTGTTCCTCTACAGGTATCTGATGCCTTCACAATCAATGGCTTGCATGGTGATCTCTGCAATTGTTCCCAAAACCGTATGTTATGCACCTCCTTGAATAATCTACTACTAGAAAACAAAACTAATTATTCATGAATTCTAGTTATTTTTCTTAGTTTGTGTGTTACAACCTTAAACATGCATCACACACAAATCATAATTTCTTGAATTTCATCAAGCTAATGAATTTAATGTTTATAAATTAATGTATGATCTTTTGAACACATAATTCAGAGATATTCAAGCTGAAGGTGAAACAAGGAAAGACGTACATGTTAAGAATGATCAATGCTGCACTCACAAACCATCTTTTCTTCAAGATAGCAAATCATAGATTCAAAGTTGTAGCATTGGATGCTTCATACACAAACCCCTATATCACTGATGTCATCGTTATAGCCCCTGGCCAAACCGTTGATGTTCTCTTCACAACAAACCAACCCATTGGTTCATATTACATGGCTGCATCCGCTTACACTTTCAATTTACCCATGTTCCAAAACACGACAACACGTGGCATTCTCGTTTATGACCATGAAATTACAAACCCAACATCACCACCACCACATACTATTCCTATAATGCCACTCCTACCACCTTTCAACGACACACTAACAGCTCATAGATTTTATAATGACATAACTACCCTTGTTGGGGCCCCACATTGGGTTCCTGTACCACTTAAGGTAGATGAGCATATGTTCATTACAATTGGTGTAGCCCTTGAAAGGTGTGATCCTTTGAACGTTACTAATGCCACGTGTAAGGGTGTACTCAACCAAAGGTTTTCTTCAAGTATGAACAATGAGTCCTTTGTGATACCTATTGGTAGAGGGTATTCTATGTTGGAAGCATTTGTTAAGAATGTGAGTGGAGTTTATACATCGGATTTCCCTAATTTTCCTCCCGTTATGTTTGACTTCACCAATCGTAAGAATAGTTTGGATACAAACCTTTTGTTTGCTCCTAAATCAACCAAGGCCAAGAAACTTAAGTTCAATTCAGTTGTCGAGATTGTGTTTCAAAATACTGCACTTGTTTTTGTGGAGAATCATCCCATGCATATTCATGGTTTTAGCTTCCATATTTTGGCTCAAGGGTTTGGAAATTTCATTTATAAAAGAGATAAAGTCAAGTATAATTTGGTGAATCCTCAATTACGTAACACAATTGCTGTGCCTGTTGGAGGATGGGCTGTCATCAGATTCCAAGCAAACAATCCAGGTAGTCAAATTAATTTCAATTATTAAAATAAAAATATTATTTACTTAATTGCACTCTTGGTCCCCCAACTTTCTCAGTTTGCCGATTTTGATCCTCCCATTTTATTTTTGGAAAATTTGGCCTACAATTTTTGTCAATTTGTCGATTTCCGTCTTGATGTTTTCTAATTGCACTTTTGTTTTCCAAAAAATCATGGATTGTGCATTATTGGTCCTTTGATATTGCAAAAGGTCTTTATTTTGAAAGGCCAAAGGTGTAGTTAAGAAGTACAGGAACTGAAATTGCCACATTGAAAAAAGTAGGGATCAAAATTGTCAAAAATAAAATAGATAGACCAAAATTGCCACAACAATTGGGTACCAAAAATGCAATTAAAACAATATAATATTTATAAAGTTAGCACATATATGTAAATGTAACTATACTATTAAGAAGTAGCCATGTAATTCTGGTGATGATGTCAACTCTAACTAACACCTTTATAATATTTTTGTAGGAGTATGGTTTGTGCATTGCCATGTAGAAGATCACGTGCCATGGGGCTTAAACATGGCTTTTGAGGTTGAGAATGGACCAACTCCATCAACTTCACTCCCTCCACCACCAGCTGATCTACCAAAATGTTAACCAGAAATCGACACCAACAGTATCTTGTATTTTCTTGCTAATTGTTTCATAAATATATCTAGATAGTATCTTCTGTGAATCCAAATTCTATAATGTTTTATAGGAAAGAGAGTAAGTATATTTACTAATCTAAATATTTTTTTAGCAGAAAAAAATTATTGGAAGGGAAGAGTACAAGCCTACTCCATCTATAAACAAGACACATTGAGAAAATGTAAATTATTCTATACAGTGAAATATTAGGGGAGTGTGGTTTATATTGACAACTTGGACTCAATATGTTGTTTCAAGGTAATCTCTTTGATTTGCTGTATTTCTTGGATTCCATTAATATCCAAACATGGACATGTTTTTTGGAAGGGAAGGAGGGAATTGTTATTCTCATCTAGAATCTTGATACAAACCAGCAACACACAACAGGATGAAACAGTAAAATGAGAGAATAAAGAGAGTATTAAGACAACTAGTAAAAATAAAATAAAAAGGAGCAGAAAGTTTGAGAGTCATAAAATTGAAAAATGAAAAATTTTGTTTGGGTGAATTCAGACTAAAAATTGACGTTTAGAGACTCAATCTTACTAAAAAGCGTATCTACACTTAGATTCATTTTACTCACTAACTTGAGCTTCGATGCCAAAATAGATAAGAACAAAAAAAAAATAGAAACAATCTGTTTTTAAGAATACACACTTTGATTTCTAAAGCTCTAACTGATGATGGCGAATTAATATGATCAAAAAAAAAAAACAAGGGAAGGTATCAAGGACGGGCCCCACAATGGTTCTTGCTGCCCTTTTTCTTCTGAGATGACGCCCCAATACCATTTACCCTTTCGCCAACTGTGATCCATAGCAAACTCATGTTTATGTTTAGCTATATTCAAGAGAAGGGGTAAAGGATCTTTAAGCAACTCATTGCATAGCCACTTGTGAAGCTGAACATAAATATCACTCCTATTGCCCAACACTGGTCTAATAGCACTTACAAAACCATTCCTTCCATATATATATAAGAAATAATCCTCCAAAGAAATTAAGTCCCTCCAACAAAGTGAGTGCTTGCCCCCTACAAATAGGATTCTTAGTAAAATATTAATGCAGATCGATCACCATAGCGGTGAGTTAGTAAAGATCTCCAGCTAGCATTAAAATCATTGAGGCACTCCCATCTCCATTTACTCAAAAGAGACAAATTAACGACCTCCACATTCTTCATCCTCTACCCTTCGTCTTTCTTAGACATGCAAATTTTGTCCTAAGCCACCCAACAAATATGACTTCCCTACCGGTTACCTTCCAAATAAAATCTCTTTGAATCTTGATAATTTCTTGGATCACAATCTTAGGAGCTTTATAAAAAGAGAACTTATACAACGGAATGATATTGAGAACTGAATTGATAAGGGTAACCCAACCACCAACTGACAGGAAGCAACCACTCCAAGGCGACAGTCTCTTTATCAATGACTCCAAGACAAAATTCCACATACTTTTCCTTCTGGGGTTGGCTCCCACCGAAATTTCTAAGAACTTAAACAGGATAGAAGTTGTACTACAAGACAAAACAGAGGCAGTGACCTCTAAGAACTCTTCCTTAAGGTTCAAACCAAACAGATTACTTTGGAGGAAATTAACCTTCAAACCCAAAACAAGTTTAAAGATTCTAAAAACAGACTTGACACACCAAAGGTTATCCCAACAGCGGTTACCCATCAAGATGGCACTACCAGAAAAGCGGACTTTAGCCACGGTTATATAGGCACGGTTAATTTGACCGTGGTTAACATAATAAAGGTTCATCTTGTTAGCTACGGGTTCACCGTGGCAAAATCACCAATGCGTGTTAGCTACTGTTTAACCGTGGCAAACTCACCGGTACCTGTTAGCCACCATTCCACCGTGGCTAAACCACCGGGAAATTCTAAGTGAAAATTTTATTCTCCCTCTAAATTTTATTCGCCCTTCTGTTTTCCCTCAGTTTGGTTTTCCCTTCGTTTCCATTCGCTCCAGTTCTCTGAAACAACTCAGAATCGCTCTTTCAATTCCTTTCAATCTCAGCTCAGAATCGTTTTCAGTTTTGTTCTCAGTTTCGTTCTCAGTTTCGTTCCCTTCGTTTTCAGTTTCGTTTTCCCTCAGTTTCGTTTCCATCTCAGAATCGCTCCTTTCAATCTCTCAATCTCAGAATCGCTCCTTCCGTTCTTCCCTCAGTTTCGTTTCCATCTGAAACTATTCGCTCCTTTCAATCTCAGAATCGCTCCACGGTCAATCGCTCCTTTCAATCTCTCAATCGCTCCTTTCATCGGTTCCTTTCAATCGCTCCACCGCGACTTTCATCGGTTCCTTTCAATCTCTCAAACCGATTTCCTTTCAATCGCTCCAAATTTCATCCAGGTGAGATTCTCTCAAACCGATTTTCCCCTCAGTCCGATTTTCTCCCTCTAACCTAGGGTTTTCTTTATCATTGTCTTCTCCCTTTTCTCTACAGGTGAGAACTCAGCGGAGAGGAGAAGAGCATCAATAATGTGGTTGAGGTTGCTGCCATGGTTTTCTCTAACCTAGGGTTTTCTCTAAACTTTGATTGAGGTAGGTTGATGCCATTGATTTCTTGCTTTTCTTTCTTTTCTCTATCACTGTCTTTTGATTTTGCCATTCCTTGTAGCCTGATTGATTTTCTTTATGCGTATTGGCGATTCTCATATAAGAGGGGATCTTTAGTTTTATTTTTTTCTTAATTTTGGAGTGAAATCTGTTTTCTCTATTAGCGATTCTGTTTTCTCTACTGTATGCACTTCTAATGTATTTTTTTCTTGAAAATTTTTCTGTCAATGGAATGGGGGTGGGATATAGCATCTGTCATAGGCTATGTCATAGCATTTAATCTTATTGAGTGTGTTAGTATAAGTGTGTATTAGCTACTGAGTGTGTTAGCTTTTAGTTTTATAGCATAAGCTTTCATACGACAAGCTCTTATGTCATAAATAAGCGCTTCAATCTGTTTATCCAAATAGTACCTAAAGATATAATGTTGATATTGTGAGATACTGTCTAGCTATTCAAACACTCCACTGTTGTTATTTCTGACCATAATTCTATGCTAATCTAGTGTTTAAACATACCCAAATTTACTAGGTAAATAACACGAAGAGAGAGCTGCACAATGTTTTCATTGAAAAGCTATACAGGTAATGCGGTTGCGACCTGGTAATTTAGATTTATTCTGGAGTTTATTATTTATATAAATTGTCTGATGTAGTTTGCTGATTGTGCTTTGTATGTCACATTCAAACCAGAGAGGATCTGTTTGAAGAGATGTTGCAAGAACCGAATGAGATAGCTGTAAAAAGAAAGCGCTGTCGAGAATTGCTCCAAGCTTATCAACAGGCTTTTAGGGTGAGGGATTTTTCAACACTTCAATCAGCATTGTCTAACTGAAGTTCTGTATATTTTTTATGATGAAGTTTATGTCTTTGGCTTTCTGTTGAGATGTCCATGATCTTTGATTTTCACTTTCTTCTGCTCACCTATAAAAATAAAAGGCAATCTGGTGCTATAAAGCGACTACTATGCACCTGGTCCGAGGAAAGGATCAGCCTATTTGTGTGGGTCTATAACATCTATACTTGGGAATTTGTGTTTATTTTTAAGACTTATTTTCGTTCCTGAAAAAAATACTTTAGTTTTGGTCTCTTTAAATTTTATATATAGTCTTTGTATTGTTTATATTTCAGCGGCTAAAATCAAAATGGTCTCCAATTCAAGGACTAGAATGAAGCATGAAAAATATTACAGGACCGAAACAAAACAAATGGATCAAAAACAAAAGTTCATATATTTTAAGGACGAAAATTAAAAATTTCTACATTTGTAAATTTATTGTAGGGACAAAAACAAAACATATTTAAGCCTATTGTATAAGAAAGACTTTGTTCTCTTTGATTCTAATTGTTGCCTCTCACATGGTAAATGCCCACGATGGTGGTATTTAATTAGTTTGTACGAAATTATCTTTGACACCTTGATTTTCTTGAGACCAATGAGGCTGTTGTTCTTGAGGGTGCAACATAATGCGGAAATTTTCTGCACGAGTGCATTTGACAGTCACTGTTACTGAATCATTTTCATACTGGCTTATATATGCTGAAGTCCTTGATGACTCAAACTCTCTCATCTCATGACCATTGTATGTAATTTTTCCCGAAAACTATGATTCACATGATCCAACATCAAAATTTCAAAATGGAAAGAAAAAAGAATAGTGTTATGACCATAAAGAATGAATTTGTATTAGGTGCAGTCATGCAGCCAGCAACTCGGGACTGTCCAATTAAGATCGGGCGTCCCATCAAGATCAAGACCGGACATAGCATTTAATCTTATTGAGTGTGTTAGTATAAGTGGGTTATATGCTATTTGTTATATCATGTTGTTTTTTTTATAGTATGGAGCGACTCTTTTATTATCAGTCATCAAAATACTATTTCGTTAATATTGATCCTATGTTTTATTAAAACTATTTGTTATATGCTACTGATACTAATATATATTGTTTGATTTATTTATTCACATTTGAGCCATCGTGTGTATTTTACTTATAGTGAGATATGTATATACTTTTACTAATATTGAGTTTTGTGAATACTTTACCTAATAGTGAGATTTGTGAATACTTCTACTAATAGTGAGCTTTGTGAATTACAATGTCTATGTTTATATATTTGGGTTATATTGTATCAAATAGTATATTTTGCTGATATCTTATCTATAATCTGTAGGGCACAAAAATGAGTTTTGAGAATGTCAGAGGTTATATTTGATTCAGCTCTCGAGACACGTTGACCTTGCACCTATTGGTACGTACTTCTTTCTTTGTCTCTTAGATTATCTACTCTTTCTTTGTTCATCTTGTTTAATTATGTTTAATGAGTAAGACTGTATATTACTTGCATGTGTGATTACTAATGATTACTTAGTAACAATGTTGAAGTTTTATATTATATCATTATCATTTCGTACCTTAAAAGCATGAATAATTTCATTTTATTTTGAAAACAGAGTTATCCAATTATGATTGATAAGAGTTGGATTGACAAGCCAATAAAATCAAATGAGTTCTTAGATGGGGTGGTCCAATTTTTGGACTTTGCCTTTTCAAATGCAGCAATTAATGGACAAATATTATGACCTTGTAATGTATGTGGATTTTATCCTCGTAGTAGAGTTGAAGTGTTCAGTCATCTCCTTGAAAAAGGCTTTCCAAGCAAGTACACATTTTGGAACATGCATGGGGAAAAACATGATCAACCTAATGTTGAATCAGTAAGCCAAGTAAAAGAAGCACCAGTTAGACAATATCCAATGCAAGATATGTTAAATGATGTCTTTGGTGTCTTTGTTGATCAAGGAAATCAAGATTCTTGTCCATCTAATCTTCCTAACGACGACCACCCCATGGGCACAAATGATGTCGGTAATAAGGAGTTGAAAACAATTAAAGAGTTAATGGAAGATGGAAATCAAGAGCTCTATCATGGTTGCACAAAATATAGCAAATTGTCATTCATTGTTCGTCTCTACCATATAAAAGTTTTGTGTGGCGCAACAGATAAAACATTTTCAATGATCATTGAGCTTCTAAGTGATGCTTTTCCCCATGCTAATCTACCATCATCTTTCTACCAAGCTAAAAAGATGATTAAGAGGTTAGGTCTAAGTTATGATAAGATTCATGCTTGTCCGCAACATTGCATGTTGTATTGGGGATCACCAGAGGATGAGAAAAGAGATAAATGCAAGATTTGTAATACATCCAGATGGAAATCAAATGAAAATGATGCTGCTACAAATGATGTGATGGACGATCAAAAGAAAAAGAAGCGCCAACCAGCAAAAGTATTGCGATACTTCCCACTTATACCAAGGTTGCAAAGGTTGTACACGTCCTCTAAAACTGCAGAACTATTGAAATGGCATGCTATGGTTGAAAATCCAGATGGTTTGTTAAGGCATCCTAGAGACACTAAAGCATGGAAGAATTTTGATTCACTTTATCCAGATTTTGCTTTAGATCCTCGTAATGTACGACTTGCATTAGCTACAGATGGTTTCAATCCATTTGGAACTTTAAGTTCTTCTAATAGCCTTTGGCCAGTGATGTTGTATCTTTACAACTATCCTCCATGGTGTTGCATGAAGCAAACTTCTCTTATCATGTCAATGATAATTCCTGGTCCCAAGATGCCTGGCAATAATATTGATGTTTACTTGCAGCCTCTAGTCGCAGAGTTAAAAAGCTTGTGGGCTGGTGTTGACGCTTATGATTCTTTTACTAAGGAAACGTTTCAAATGAGAGCTGCATTGTTTTGTACGATTAGTGACTTTCCTGGGCTTGACAATTTATCTGGGTGGAATACACATACATTGTTTTCATGTCCAACATGTAAGTTTGATACGGAATCTAAAAGGCTGAAATTTGGTAGGAAAAATTGTTTCATGGGGCACCGTCGATATTTACCCATTGATCACAAGTATAGGCACAACAAACAATCCTTTGATGGCTCCGTGGAGCTTAGACTTCCCCCTATTCCAATGACAGGCTCAGACATATTAAGACAAATTGAGGATAATCATAAAAGGCCACATGGTGAGGGTACAAGTCAGGATGGCCCACAACAATGGAAGAAAAAAGTATATATCTTTTGGGATTTACCTTATTGGGAGCATAATCTTATTCGACATTGCCTTGATATGATGCACATAGAGAAGAATGTTTGTGACAATGTATTGTTCACGGTGCTTGATGACAAAAAACGAACAAAAGACAACCTTCAAGCTCGCAAAGACTTGCAAGAAATGGGAATCAGAGAAAGACTTCACCCATATCCCAATTCTTCTAAGTTTCCTCAATCGTGCTTTAAAATGAAAAATATGGAGAAAGATATGTTCCTAAAGATTCTGAAAAATGTGATTTTCCCAGACAGTTACGCATCAAATATTTCTAGATGTGTTGATACTAAGAAATGCAGGGTCTTTGGTTTAAAGAGTCATGATTCACATATTCTGATGGAACATCTTTTTCCAATTGCTTTTAGAAAATCTCTTCCTAAAGAAGTTGCTTCAGTGTTGATTGAGCTATGTAACTACTTTAGAGAAATATCATGCAAGGTTCTAGATGTCAAGAATATAGAGAAACTACAACAACGAATTGCTCTGACCCTTTGCCATATGGAAATGATATTCCCTCCTTCTTTTTTTACTGTTATGGTTCATTTAGTCATTCATCTTGGAGAGGAAGCAATGATCGCCGGTCCCGTGCATTATAGATGGATGTACCCTGTTGAAAGGTATACTGTATCTATCATTAAGTTGATAATAAACTATAATGGTTTAATTTTATGAGGCTCAATTTATTTTATTTTAGGACCCTTGGCCATTTAAAATCTTATGTTCGTAACATGGCTGCACCAGAAGGTTGTATAGCTGAAGGATACATTATGGATGAGTGTCTTACATTTTGTTCAAGATACTTGGAGGATGGTGAGATTGAAACAAGGTTCAATCGACCAAGACGCAATGACGATGACGGTGGAGACAATGCTAGTAGTGAATCTACGATTTTGTCAAATTTGTTTCCTACTTCAGGTAGGCCAATTGGAGCTATCAAGATATTTTCACTTCCACCCTTGGAGAAGACACAAGCTCATCGCTATGTGTTAACTAATTGTGAATTAGTTGATGTATTTCGTGAGTAAGTTTTATGTTTTTACATGAAATAAATTTTTAAATTATCATCCATTTCAAGATCATTTTGAATAAATAAGAAATTTCTCATCCAGGAAGTGTAGAGTTGAGATGGCTAGGATGCATCGTGGCAAGAGAAACTTATCTAAATTTGTGGAAGAATATGTTCACAAACATTTTCACGAGTGGTTTAAAGAATATGTAAGGATATATATCGAGCTCACTTAGTTTTTTCATCTCAAAGTCTTGTGGCATATATAATTATCCTAACAATTCCCAAAATATACTAGGTTGCAAGAAAGGATGATCCAAATATTACAACTGAAATTGAATGGCTTGCAAAAGGGCCAAATGACATTGCAAGGATATTTAATGGGTATAACATTCATGGATTTAAGTTTCGTACACAAAGGAAGGAACAGGGACTAAGGACCCAAAATAGTGGTGTTGTTATGTCTGCTATTACTAAGAGGTTTTCAACTGGAAATGATCCCATTGAAAAATCAAGTGATGACATGTACTATGGGAAATTAGTTGACATCATAGAACTTGATTACTATGGTAAGCTAAGGGTTGTGCTATTCAAGTGTATTTGGGTAGACACTACACCTAGCAAGGGAATCAAAATAGATCAATTTGGGATAACAAGTGTAAATTTTTCTCGCTTAATACATACTGGTGTGAATGAAGTTGACGAACCATTCATCCTTGCAACTGATGCTAGAATGGTATATTATGTTGATGATCCATTTGAAGAAGGATGGTCTTGTGTATGTCATATGAAGCCTAGAGACATATATGATATGGGAGATGTGAACTTAATGAATTCAGAAGAGATGGAAGACATACCTTTTCGGGAGCAAAATGTGGAGAACATTGAAGATTTGCAATTAGTGCAAGATGATCTCAATGAACAAGACCAAGAACAAGAACACGATGAATCAAATAGTGAAGGAGATGATAGCATGATGTTAGAGTAGTTTGATTATGACCTTTGTAATTCAGCCGCAATTTATTTTTGTGCTTTTGAAATTGTTTGTTGTTTATGAACTTTGTATGCTCTTGCTTGTGTAATGACATGTTCATCTTATGATTCATTTAAGATATATTTTCGATCCATGTGTTAGCTTTTGTTAGTAAATCATGCAGATATTGGACTTGAAATGAGGCAAAAACGGAAGCAATCTGGAGAACCTATGTTACAAAGATTACGTGGACAAACAAGTCAAAATGATGAGACTCTCCAAGATCTGCACCAGCAAAGTATCAACAATCAGTTCGATGATCAATTTCAAAATGTGGACATAACTAATAGTCCAACCAATGATGATTCATCTGACCCTTCCTTAAGCCCAAATGAAGTTCAACTAGAACAAGAAGTTGAGCCTCTACTTGTCAAAGTTAAAGGTAAAAATACTATCTTATTATTTCATGGTTTTCTCATTAGAAAATATTAACTTTGTTTTGTCAATTTAATGGTAGATATTTGTACTGGAGAAACTATTACTCGAAAAATGGTAGCAAGTCAGGTT
Organism: Astragalus membranaceus; assembly: GCA_039519185.1. NCBI lineage: Eukaryota > Viridiplantae > Streptophyta > Magnoliopsida > Fabales > Fabaceae > Astragalus > Astragalus membranaceus. The sequence goes on from CM076854.1 coordinate 100,049,931, forward strand.
TGGCATTTGGAAAAGACTAAAAAAGTACTTGTGGAAATCAATTGTAATGGACAAGGCAATGATAGCGGGTCAAACTTGCTTGTGAGGTTTCTTGGTCAAATTGCTCAAAGGTCTGCGTTTTGTCCTTTATCAGTTGCAAGATGGGATGAGATGTCAACAGACAGTAGTGTCAATCAATGGAAGTGTATTGAGGTTATTATCTAAACTTCTCAACACTTTTATTTGATGATTGAGGTTATTATCCAATACTAACATATAAATATAACATTTCAAGGATCACTTTGAGTTTGATTATGCTGCTGGTATCAAATGGGTGAGGAGTGTATTAGGGGATAGATGGAAAGCCTATAAATACAAGTTAAGGTGTCACTACTTCTACCCTAACAAAAGTAAGGACGAGATACTTGCTACTCTACCTCCAGGCGTTGATTCTGTTGAGTGGGCTGCTTTTGTTCATTACTATAAAAAAGAAAACATGAAGGTATAAATATTCTATAGAAAATTATTTTACTATATTCTTCTCTTGTTTAAAACAAACTGAGAACTTTGGCAACATATATTGACTATCATGGTTAAAAATTGTAGAAACTAAGTGAGCAAAATGCAAAAAATCGTAAGAATCTTAAAGTCTCACATGCTGGTGGCAGTAAGAGCAATGCAAGAAGGGCTCATCAGATGGTAAGTAGTTGATTAATTATAAGCTAAGTTATTGTTAGTATGTCAAAGTAACTCTATGTTCTAACATAGTAACTTATACATGATAGTTGTTTGTAATTTATGTATTTTAGGAGCTAAAATTAGGAAGGCCGGTATGTCGAAGTGAGGTTAAATTGGCAACTTTACTAAAGAAGGATGGAAACTATGTGAATGAAGAAGGAAAAGCCATGGCTGTAAGTATATCAGCTTTGTTAAATTGTGAATTTTAAAAGCTTTATTGGTTAATAAATGCCTTGAGTTAATGTTAGATGTTGCTGATGGGTTTAAACAAGCTACAACTGCTACTTTTCTGGCTGATATTGGTTAATAAATGCCTTGAGTTAATGTCTAGGAGAGGATCAAGATGGAAACTCAATTAATTAGAATTATATATGCATGTGTTGTTGATTGCATATTACCATTTTACTTAATTGCATATTACCTCTCAACAATGATTTCAAGAGTGACTTCAATAGGATGCAAAAGCTTTCCTTAGTCAGCATCATTGCACATGAGTAAAAGCTTCCAATAATAAATAGCTTATAGTTGCACTGAAATTATGGGATAAGAAGACAATTAAAGGGTAAAAACTAAACTACTGATCCTAATATGATAGAATTATTGCTAAGCATTTAGAAAAGTGATATTGTAATTGATTAAAATGAATGAGTACAACCTGCTGCTATATATAGCATATGATTTACAAAGGATAGTTGGAGTAACTAACTCACAACTCTAAAACAGAAAATAACCAACTCATAACTGTTTAACAGTTTATTCTAACTAACTACTAACAGAACAATAACAGAATAAAATGACAGCAGAGAGAACTTAAAGAGAAACTGGCTTATACTCTATTATAATAAGAATCAAAACTGCATTTTGCAATAGACACTTACAAATTCAGTCATCCACCATCAACTTCATTGTTCTATTGCACTTAGAGTCTTCTAAGTATTCTTCTCCTATTCTTGGATTCTTTACGATTAGGTTTTGAGCCTGAGCAGGTCCGTAGAAATTATAGTGCCAAGGTAACAATAAAATCGAAATAAGGAACTTTTTACCAAGAACAAACCAAATATTAATATTAAGTCTTGTGATGACACACTGTTTTGGTTAAGGATTTGAGTTGTATACCAACCTTTTGTTTGTAGTCAAAAGACATACTATTTGTCCCTGTTGTTGATGAAGGATGATTCAAAGACCCTTTGTTCTCTGGCAAAATGAACATATTTGACTGCATATAACAAAAGAAGATACCAAATAATGACATTTTAAATTACAAAACCCAAACAGGTTATTAGGATGTATGGATCCTTAATTCATATATGCAATCATATAAGTATTCTACCTCTCTTTACTTGTCATTGACATCAAACCTAACATTAACTTGTCCCCTGCTGGTATTTGAGCTATGCAGCAAAAATAAGTTCAATCACTACCAACTCACAGACCAAAATACACCTTAAAAAGAAAATATCATACATTATATACTTAAACTTACTGTCTGAAACTGGAAAGAGGATTTTGCATCAACATTTGGGACACTGCAAAGTATGTCTAGCATTGCATTATTAAAACTAAAGTCTCTGTTTTCAAAGCATGAAATATAGACAAATCAAGCACTTGGACATAACATACTGCAGAAGAGTCAAATAATACTGCAGAAGCATATTATTAGTGAGAGAATTTTAATATCTTTGTTTGATATGGGGAATTAGTTTGGTGAAGAGTCAAATAATTTATCTCTTATAGTATACTTAATGGCACAGGCGGTTTTTATTAAGTAGTGTACTTGTATGAGCATTAAGGTGATATGTTTGTAGCATTCATATTTGCAGAAACTGCATCTGCATCCATCAGCTACTTGGTTCTCATGTGTATGATTTAGAGGGTTCATTTTAGCATTGAGATACTGTCTAAGGGTGTATGATTTAGAGGGTTCATTTTAGCATTGATATGCAATTGTGCTTTTAGTCAAATATACACTACTTAATTACACAAACTTGGAAACATAATTCAGCACCTTTTGGATAAAATAATTCAGCACCTTTTGTTATTTGAAGATTATATATTAACTGTTATTTTTTTTTGCTAATATATAGGATAAGATTTCAGAGAGCTTATCTGAAGACCAAGAACGTGTAGCAACAAAAGGTGTTCCATCAAAGATTAATGCTTATCCCGATGACGCCATTGGGAAACTATGTGGAGCTGAACACTCAGGTCGAGTGCGTGTTTTAGGTCCAGGTGTCTCTCCAACTTATGTTTTTGCAAACCGTCGGCATTTCACTGAAATTATCCAAGTTGGTATCTCAAGCCAAATGAATGTCGAGAACTTAAAGAAGCAAGTAGTAAATTTGGAAGAAAAACTAACAGGATATGAAGAAACAAAGGAACAACTTATAGAAACTACGGAGCAGCTTACACAAACCACCGAGAAGCTTGGACAAGCAACAAATAAGTTGACAAAACTTGAGAGGTTCTTGGAACATAAATTTGGAGATGAATTATTTATGTTTGACCTATAGGTTCATCTTAGTTATTGTTATTTAGAGTATGTATGAGAACATTTAGTTACTTATTTGTTGTTGGCCGTTTTTGGTTTCATATTTCATGTTAAGGCTATTATTACTTTTGAAATGGATGGTACGTAGACTTAGATTTTTATCATTAGTAATCAATATATTTGGACTGTTTATCTTCTCACTGTCTGTGTACCATGAAATTTGAATGCTATCAGGTGACTATCAGGTAAAAATGAATTTTAGTATCAGGTAAAAATGAATTTAAAAAAAAAAAAATAATTTAGGTTAGCTACGGTTGAACCGTAGTTACATATTGGAAAAAATAATTTAGGTTAGCTACGGTTAAACCGTAGTTACATATTGACCAAGATGCCGCGAATTTCTCGCGCCAAGATAGACACGGTTTGCCCGTGGCTAACATAGGCGTGTTACAAAACCAAATGAATGCTTTAGCCACTGTATAACCGTAGCTAAAGAAATGTCTCCACGGTTGCTTTTCGCGTGGCTACCGAGGAAAAAGACCGTGGCTAAAATTTGGCGACGCCACGTCCTTTCACGGTTACAAAGACTGTGGCTAAGTATGTTCGCCACGGTGTTTGGGCCTGTTGGCTACGGTTTTGACCGTGGCTAATCACCGTTTTTTTTGTAGTGTGGTATCGTTTGCAATTTGAAGTAACGAAAAGTTGAGTTTCGTGGTTTACTTGAAAGCCCAAAAATCTCTCATCGCGAACCGCCTTGTGAAGCACCCCTGCTAAACCATCCACCACCATAAGAAAGAGAAACAGAGACAAAGGATCCCCTTGTTTTAGACCCTTGTGTATCTTGAAATCCTCTATTGGCTTCCCGTTAACAAGCAGTGAAATCGTTGAATTTTGCAATCAAGAGCAAGTCGAACGAATCCAAACCTTACCGAATTCCATTCGACCTTTCATATATTCAAGGAAGCTCCAAGAGATAGAATCATACGCCGGCTCAAAATCAACCTTAAAAAGTATGCATTCCCCCTTTCTTCTTTTAGCCAAATCAACTAGTTCATTAACCACGAGAACCCCATCCTGAATTTGTCTGCTTGATAAAAAAGCCGATTGGCATAACGAGGTAACCCCGTGCAACACTACTTGGCTTCAACCTCTTTGCTAATACTTTAGACGGGTCTTGTAAATACACTCAATGAGATAAATGAGTTTGTATTACTTCAAACTCTGCGGATGATCTTTCTTAGGAATCACAGTGAGGACGAACACCGAAATAGATTTTGGGAGCATCGCCGTACAATGAAACTCCCTAAAAAAATCCATAATATCCTCCTTCACCACATCCCAATTAACAATCTTAGATAAAATTCAAATTGACCCTATCAGAACCGGAGCTTTTATTACGATCACAATCCCACATGGCTTCCTTCACTTCCTCTTCCGATAAATGATGATTAACTGAGATTACCGATTCTCTGAAATCTTGGCAAACTCAATGCCACTAAGGATGGGCCTCTGAAAATCCACCTCCTCATAACTAACTTCGGAAAAATCATTTCACTTCCTTCTTCACCTCTTCCACCTCCACCAAAATTTCCCCTTCCTTATCCAATGAAACAATTTGGTGTTGGCGTCCCCCTTTTGAACCCATTTGGCTCTAGATTTCTGTTTAATCAAACTATCTTTTAGGCAAATGCTATTCCAAAACAAAGTAGGGACTTCTTTGAGCTTTTCAATATCATCAAGTCCTCCCCCATTATCAATGACGTAGTCAAGATCATTCATCTTCAATACATGCTTAGAGATATTTAAATCCAAACACCTGAACACCTCTTTGTTTCACACCTTATGCTCGACTTTTTTATATGATGTAATATGCGAAATCTTGGGTGAAAAGCATGGAAAATAGGATTAATTAATATAGCTAGAGTTTTTAGATACTGATTGTTGTTAAAAGGATTAGTATCGCTAGGGTTTTTAGGTAGTCGCTTGCTGTCTATGGAAATCACAAGTTTTTATATTTATTTTTTATTGCTTTTTTATCTGTTATATTCGTGCAATTTTAGTTTTAGTGGTTCAGCCTTCTATAGTAGATAATTTTTGGAGTAGTATAGGAACTTGGTGAAGATAGAGTATTTTTCTCAATATAGAGAAGTGTTAGCCATGTGGGATTGTGATAGTAATAAAAGCTCCGATTCATGTGGTCAATTTGAAGCCATGTGGGATTGTGATAGTAACAAAGAGGAAGTGAAGGAAGCCATGTGGGATTGTCATGCCCTTATTCCCACATGAATTTTTCTCTCCAACACCCACTTTATGATTGGTTAAAATTTATGTGGTCCCACTAAATTAATGGGTCCCATTTTGAAACTAGTAGAACTCACATGAATTTTAACAAATCATAAAATTAGTCGATATATCACCTAATCACTTGATGTGCGAAGGATTAGACAGCTTAGCAAACAACTAATCACTTGATCAAAGAGCTAATCTGTTAAGCATAAGTCGTACTATAAGCTCAATAGAAATGTGTGAGGATACTTGGTGCAGTTGAATCATGTGGGAACGTAGCCTTACAGTGGTTGCTTGAATGAATTGATTGGTGGCTATGCCTTTCTTGAGCCTACAATCACGTATGTATTTCAATATATAAAAACAAAGTAAACAGAAACGTGAAAATGTCAACCATAGCTGATCTGAAACTTTCGTGAAGAAGCAACACAGTCGTCCATGTGTTGAACAATTCGCCAGACATTATCACTATACATTGAAAATCAAAAAAGTTCCTTGTAAATTAAATTAAGTTTTAGAAAGAATAAAGAAATAGTTGTGACGGGTTTAAATGAACACGCATATTGAAAATGTCAAATCTTTCTGACTATATAAATGAAGCTCATGTTGTCTCTCAGATAACTAACTCATTTTTCTACATTCCAGTTACGAACTAAAACACTTCATCAGATTGTTAGTTCAACATGATATCAGTCGCAATCTTGTTTCCACTTCGCTTCTCCGATTGAAAATCCTTCAATCGTTCCAAAGCTATATAGTGATCTTGGTTGGTGGATCGTTTCTCAAAGACTGCTCACTTTGTATCACTGCCAACTCACTTCAATGCTGTCAAAGTGGCTGAATTGTTTGCTCAAATGGTATGCAAATTGCATGGCATGCCTAAGAACATGGTGTCTGATAGAGACCCAATATTTCTCAGCAAATTCTGGCGTGAACTGTTCAATTTAAGTGGCACCAAGCTGAGGATGTCTACGGCTTATCACCCACAAAGCGATGGACAAACTGAGATAGTTAATAAGGCATTGCAGCAATATCTCCGTTGTTTTGTCCACTCAAAGCCAAAGGAATGGGGTAATTTTTTGCATTGGGCTGAGTGGCACTATAACACGTCAATTCACACCACCACTAGTTATACACCATATCAGATTGTCTATGGGAAGCCACCCCCAAGCTTACCTCAGTATTTGCAAGGCTCAAGTTCAATTGAAGCAGTTGACACTCTGTTGGCAGAGCGTACAGAAATCCTGGAGAAATTACGTAGCAAGCTCACTAAGGCTCAGGCAACAATGAAGTTATATGCTGATAAAAGAAGAATGCCACACCCTTTCAAGGAAGGTGATATGGTTTTTGTCAAATTACGCCCTTTTGTGCAGACTTCAGACTTCAGTAGCAGGGCAACGCAATAGAAAGCTGTCTATGCGTTACTATGGTCCATTCAAACTCAAGAGAGCTGTTGGCCATTTTGGATTGAGTCCCTCATTCACAGCTGGCACCATTCTATAATCTCCTATATGTACTAGAATGGTTAATGCAATAAAGGCAAGAAAGAATTTAGCAAAAGAGTCACTCCACTCACGGAGCAAATCTATCTCTCTATTTCCTTCTCTACTCTCCATATTTCTCTGTGTTATTAGCTGCACCACTACAAATTGATTTTTCTAATTAAGTAATTTTAACTACAATTTTACATATTTATCTGTTACATATTTCATCAATAAGGTATATTTTACTCATGCAATCTTTGAATAATGCAATCTTTGTTTATTTGAATACATATAGGTGATTGGTAAAATGCTAATGTTGAGGAGAGTGAGGATGAAGCACTGGCCAACGGGGTCCCTCTAGCTGTTTCTGATGCCTTTACAATCAACGGCTTGCCTGATGATCTCTCTACAATTGTTCCCAAAACGGTATCTAATGTTCCTCCTTGAATACTACTTAACATAAACTGAATTATCCAAATAAATAAAATATTGAGAAAGAAAATTTACCTCTAATTGTATTCCTAAGGGTATGATTGGGAGGGGAGGGCATATTTTTCAATTTAGAATTGAGGAAGCTATAAAATGTCTCTTAACATAAATCAAGTGTGATTAAAAATGTTATATTGATATCTATCAACTTGTTCTTTTAATTTTATGAAATCTTAAACACTTATTAAGATATAGACTAATGTTTTTCATGCCATCCCTTCCCTTTCCCTCGCAAAACTCCCTCCCAAACGCACCCTAAGTGTTTGAATGACTAAATTGTGTTGGAGCAATTGATCAATCTAGAAGAAATGTTCATCACAGTTGTAACAGAAATCTGTTACTCACATACACACACAGAATTAAGAAGAATGAAGAGAGAGTATTGGTGAGAATGAATAATGACATTCATACTCTGAGCCGGTTACATCAGCAGATTATATACTGCTGTTATTGAGCTGACACATCAGCAATTACAAAAGAAAAAATTAGGTTGTACTAACTGTAATTAACAGATCCTAATTGCCCACTAAATGGCTTATTCACTAACCACCAATTACACAAATATGAGTGAGTAAAATGACATCTATACCCCATGAATTAATATCAATACCCTTAATTCATGGTATCACTTCTGAACTTGATAAACTGGTCGGTCTTCAAATTTTTGGTGAGAATATCTGCTAACTGCAACTGTGTGGAACAGTGGCAGATTTCAATGACTCCTTTCTGCACTTAATCTCTTAGGAAGTGATACTTGGTCTCTATGTGTTTGCTTCGACCATGTAACACAGGATTCTTGGCTAAACTGATTGCTGATTTGTTGTCTATCAGCAACTTCAGTGGCTTCTTCACTTCTATCTTCAGTTCATCCATTAAGGCTCCTAACCAGATTGCTTGACAAGCAGTAAATGCACCAGCTATATATTCTGCTTCACAGGATGATAGAGCAACCACAGGTTGCTTTCTAGAACACCATGATATAGGGGCACCATTCCACAGAAACACGTACCCAGTAGTGCTCCTTCTATCCACTTTGTCCCCACACCAATCTGCATCATAATATCCCAACAAATCTACCCTGTTTTGCTCAGTAATAGATGGATACAGCACACCATATTTCAAAGTTGGATTCACATACTTGAGTATCCTGATTGCTGCTTGATAGTGGGATAATTTTCGCTTACTCATAAACCTACTCACAGCACCAACTGAGTAGTTGATGTCTGGTCGTGTGTTGCATAAGTATCTCAAGGATCCCACCAGTTGCTTGAACAAAGTAGGATCTACATCTCTCCCATCAGTATCAGCTTCAAGCTTCACACTTGACTCTGCTGGTATCACATCAGGCTTGCTGTCCTCCAATTGAAACCTTTTCACCATTTCAGTTGCATACTTCCTTTGGTGAAGTATGATTCCCTTTGTTGTATATTGGAACTCCATTCCTAGGAAATAAGTCACTTTTCCCAGGCCTGTCATCTCGAATTCAGTCATCAATTTCTTTTTGAATTTCTGAATTTCAATGACACTACTGCCAGTTATCAGCATGTCATCAACATAGAGACATACTAGTATCTTCTCACCATGCTTTGAGTCATATACATAGACTCCATACTCCACTGCACATTTCTTAAAGCCAAGCTCCACAAAATAGGCATCTATCTTCTTGTTCCAAGCTCTTGGAGCTTGCTTAAGCCCATACAAGGCTTTATGCAACTTATACACCATTTGTTCCTTTCCTTTCCTTTCACTTCAAAGCCAGGTGGCTGTGACACATATACTTCCTCCTCCAATGGTCCATTCAAAAATGCTGATTTGACATCTAAATGATACAGTGTCCAGCCCTTATTACAAGCTAGAGCAATTACCATTCGGATTGTCTCATGTCTAGCAACTGGTACATAGACTTCAAAGTAGTCAAGGCCAGGTTTTTGGAGAAAACCCCTTGCTACTAATCTTGCCTTATGCTTGGCAATTGACCCATCAGGTTTCAACTTCACTTTGAAGACCCATTTCACACTTATTGCTCTCATACTCTTAGGCAACACAGTCAATTCCCAGCTCTTGTTCTTTTCAATTGCATTGAGTTCTTCTTTCATGGCAGCTGTAACACCCAAAATAATTTAATTAATTATTAGATTAAACTATTTAAGTGTTGCAATATTATTATTAATACTATTATTGGTAATATTATTAGTATAAATTATTAATATGTTATTCTTATTTAAAATTGAAGGGAGCGGTGTTGGTTATTCCGGGACGGTGAGATTGGCCCATGAAGCCCAAGCCCATTAGCTTAGGCGCTCCTAGGCGTTTAAGGCATGATGCAAATCGCATCATTTGTGTAAGAAAGGGAAAAGAAAGAAAACGAAAGAAAGAAAGGAGAAAAGAGAAGAGAGAAGTCGCGAGTGAGAGAGAAGAAGGAGAAGAGCGATCGCACAAGGGAGAAGAAGAGCCTTCGTGTTGCGGTGTTTTCGTGCGTGACCATCTTCTTCGTGCTAGGGGCTTACGCATTCGAGGTAAGGGTGGGTTTTAACATTTATAATGGGTTATGATGGCGGCTTATGGGTAGTTAGGGGGGCTCTCTTTTCATTTTTAAATAACCTATAGGATTTGTACCATAGGAGTTAGGTTTTAGGAACGATTTATTGATTGAATTGTTGTATCGAAAATCGAATTGATGGGTTGTTGATTAAATTGAGATGTTGTTGTTATTGATTGAATTGTTGTATTGAAAATCGAATTGATGTGTTGTTGATTAAATTGAGATGTTGTTGTTATAGATTGAATTGTTGTGTTGTTGATTAGATTGAGATGTAGGAAATATATTAGAGTTAGAATTAGAGGATTTAAGGTGTGTAACAAGGTGTTGTTGTGGTGTTGCGTGCGAGGGCGCCAAAGTGGCTGCCCAAGTGCGTGGTGCGTGTGCGGCGTCGGAACATGGCTCGGTGTGGGGCGCCAAGATGGCCACCCCAAGTGACAGTGTGCTGTTTGCTGTTTTTCTTATTAAAAGAGTTGCTGTCACTGTTTTATAAGTTGTTGTTTGCTGTTTTCTTATTAAAAGAGTTGCTGTCACTGTTTTATAAGTTGCTGTTTGCTGTTTTCTTATTAAAAGAGTTGCTGTCACTGTTTTATAAGTTGTTGTTTGCTGTTTTCTTATTAAAAGAGTTGCTGTCACTGTTTTATAAGTTGCTGTTTGCTGTTTTCTTATAAAAAGAGTTGCTGTTACTGTTTTATAAGGCTGCTGGTTGCTGTTTTTTTTTATAAATGCTGCTGTTTTATTTTTTTTAAAAAAGGTGATGTTTCACAAACTATATGTTGCTGTTTCTGCAATTAAGCTTGCCATTTTATAACCAAAACGCTGCTGCTGTCTTTCCACCAATAAAAGCGCTGTTTCTTAAATTCACGGGTGCTGTTTGCTTAAGAATAAAAGTGTTGTTTTCTCAAATTAAAGTGTGTTGTTTTCTGAATTTAAGTGTACTGTTTTCTTAAATTAGAGTGTGCTGTTTTTCTCAATTTAAGTGTGTTGTTTTCTCAAATTAAAGCGTGCTGTTTTCTCAAGTGTAAGTGTGTTGTTCTCTTAAATATAAGTGTGCTATTTTTCTCAAATTTTAAAGGTGTTGCTCCTTAAGTGTGAAATATGGCAGCTATGATGTTGTGAACAGGTGAGAATTACGAGGTAGTTGTGATGCTACAACCCGTGGTATTTTTATGAAATGAATTATAACGAGACATGATGATATAGTGTTTATTAATTAAATGCCCGGGGTTTCTGTAACTGGTGCATGAGTCATGAGTCGCATTGTCATATGCATTCTCTTGGTGGTATAGGCTTCGGCCTCTTTGAGACTATTTCTTGGTGGTATAGGCTTCGGCCTCTTGTCCGTTGTGGCTTATTTTACGAGATCGGTACCGCATGCATATGCCCAGAGGGGTTGTATTGTTGCATAGTCCATATATACATATGTAACGTGTTTTGGTGTCTTATTCTGATGGAAATTGTGCCGTGTGTGGATGTTGATATACTTGTGTATATGTATGCATATAACTATATATTGTGGAAGTTGTTGTATGTTACTATATAAATAAATAAGTTGTTGTATGTTATTATATGTATACTTTTTATATATATAAATGCTGTTAAGATTGGTACGTGAATAAAGATACATATATATATATATATATATATATATATATATAAATATATATAAATATACTGTTGGAGCCATGATGTGTTGATTTGCTGTGTTACCGTAATTTACCCGCTGCTTATATACTTCTATCATTTACTTATTATTTCTGTTAAGCTCACCCCTTCTGCTTGGAATGTTGCTCTTATGTGGCAACGCTGCAGGTGACCGTTAGCACTCGTGAGGATTGCTAGGTGTATTTTCCTTCTCGTTGGGTCTGTGTCAGCTCTGATGCGTAGCACCAGGGAGGGTTTTAGTTACCGCTTTCAAACTATTACTGTTCCTTTTTGGAGTTTTGGCTTAATGTTTAATTATTTTTGGAGATGTTAAATGAGTTTATGATTCCGCTGCTTAGAGATTAATTATTGATATGTTTGAGAATTTATTTTAAATCAATTGGAGTTTTTACGTGGTGAAAAATGTAGCGCCCTCGCGGTGACTCTGATAATTGCGTGTTTAATTAATTTTAGTAAAAGGGGGTGTTACATTAGTGGTATCAGAGCAGTTCGGTCTGTCCGGCCAAGTTGTCCTGTCATAGTGTCTTATGACAATTAAGAATTGTTAAATTAGTTCTAAATTTTTGTTTGTGCTGCAGTGATAATTTGAAATGGCTGGGAGAACCGATGCTGCTCTTGCTGCTGCTCTGCAAGCTATGGCTCAGGCTGTTGGGAACCAGCAAAATGTTGGTGAAAATGCTGGAACTCGCAGTTTAGCCACGTTTCAGAGGGAGAATCCGCCCACTTTCAAGGGTCGGTATGATCCTGATGGAGCTCTGGCATGGGTGAAAGAAATTGAAAGGATTTTCCGTGTCATGGACTGCAATGATGCTCAGAAGGTCAGGTATGGCACGCACACACTGGCAGAAGAAGCTGATGATTGGTGGATGGAGGTTAGGCAGAGGCTAGAAACTGCTAATGAAGAAATAACTTGGGCTGTGTTCCGTAGAGAATTTTTGAGGAAGTACTTTCCATAAGATGTCAGGGGAAAGAAGGAGATAGAATTCCTTGAGCTGAAGCAAGGAAACATGTCGATAACAGAGTATGCTGCCAAGTTCACTGAATTGGCTAAGTTTTATCCCCATTATGCTAATGCTGATTCTGAATTCTCAAAATGCATTAAGTTTGAGAATGGGTTGCGAGCGGATATTAAGAAAGCGATAGGGTACCAGAAAGTCCGGGTGTTCTTTGAGTTGGTGGACAGTTGCAGAATCTTCGAAGAAGACAGTAATGCCCATTCTAGAGTTATAAGAGAAAAGCAGAAGAGTTTCCCGAGTCGCGGGAAGCCGTATGAGGTTCCAACGGGTAAGGGTAATCAGAGAGCTGCGGGGGGCAAGAGACCAAGTGGGGGAGATGCTGCTGCTAGTGTGGTATGTTATAAGTGTGGGAAGGCTGGTCATAAGCGCCCAGACTGTCCGGGTGATGTAAAAAGGTGCTACAAATGTGGGAAAGAGGGTCATATGGCAACTAACTGTGATCGTAAGGATGCACTCTGTTTCAACTGCGGTGAGGGAGGACACATCAGTGCTCAGTGTCCGAAACCAAAGAAAGAAAGGTCTACTGGAAAGGTGTTTGCTCTAGCGGGGTCAGATGTGGTAAATGAGATTAGAGGTACGTGTTATATCAATAATTCTCCTCTCATTGCTATTATTGATACTGGTGCCACCCATTGTTTTATTGCTGCTGCATGTGTTGATAGATTGGGTCTTTCTGTATCTTCTATGTTGAGGGAGATGGTTATTGGTACTCCGGCGAAGGGTTCAGTAACTACCTCTCTTGTTTGTGCTAAATGCCCTTTGTCGATTTTCGGCAAAGATTTTATTGTTGATTTAATTTGATTGCCGTTGGATGGGATGGATATTATTCTGGGTATGAACTGGTTAGTTGATAACTGTGTCCATATCAATTGTAGTGAGAGGTCTGTGAGTTTCTCTTCTCTTGAGGTGGATGAATCTAGTTTGCTGCCTGCTGGTCAGTTACGGAGGGTGATGAAGGAAGGGGCTCAGTTGTTTTCACTGTTAGCGTCAATGTCTTCTGAGAGTCAGGCAAAAATTGGTGAGTTGGCAGTGGTGCGAGATTTTCCTGAAGTTTTTCCTGACGAAATCCCCGATGTACCACCAGAGAGAGAGGTGGAGTTCTCCATTGATCTTGTACCTGGTACTAGACCTGTGTCTATGGCACCGTACAGAATGTCTGCATCTGAGTTGTCTGAACTCAAGAAACAGCTTGAGGATCTACTCGAGAAGAAATTTGTGAGGCCGAGTGTGTCGCCGTGGGGAGCTCCAGTATTGTTGGTAAAGAAGAAAGATGGTAGTATGAGACTGTGCGTGGACTATCGGCAGTTGAATAAAGTGACGATCAAAAACAAGTATCCGCTCCCGAGGATTGACGATTTGATGGACCAGCTGGTGGGTGCCCAGGTGTTCAGTAAAATAGATTTGAGATCGGGTTATCACCAGATAAAGGTGAAAGACGAAGATATTCAGAAGACAGCTTTTAGGACCCGTTATGGGCATTATGAGTATTCTGTGATGCCTTTCGGTGTGACCAATGCACCGGGAGTATTTATGGAGTACATGAACCGTATTTTCCATGAGTATCTGGATCGGTTCGTGGTGGTGTTTATAGACGATATCTTGGTCTATTCTAAGTCAGAGGAGGATCATGCAGAACATCTGAGGTTGGTTTTGGAAATTCTGAGGGACCGAAAGTTATATGCTAAATTATCTAAATGTGAGTTCTGGTTGCAAGAGGTTAGTTTTCTGGGTCATATTATTTCTGGTAATGGAATCGCGGTGGATCCATCGAAAGTTGAGGCCGTGTTACAGTGGGAGTCTCCGAAGTCAGTTACCGAAATTCGGAGCTTTCTCGGTTTGGCAGGTTACTACAGGAGGTTTATAGAGGGTTTCTCTAAGTTAGAGAGCTTCAATGAATTGAAGAAGAGGTTGACAACATCTCCTGTTTTGGTTTTGCCTGTTCCGGATCAACCGTTTGTGGTGTATTGTGATGCTTCCAAGATGGGTTTGGGAGGTGTGCTGATGCAGGATGGTAAGGTAGTAGCTTACGCATCTAGACAGTTGCGGACCCATGAGAAGAACTACCCTACTCATGATTTGGAACTTGCAGCAGTGGTGTTCGCGTTGAAAATTTGGAGACATTATCTGTATGGATCGAGGTTTGAGGTGTTCAGTGATCATAAGGGTTTGCAGTATCTGTTCGATCAGAAAGAGTTGAATATGAGACAGCGTAGGTGGTTGGAGTTGTTGCAGGATTATGACTTCAGTTTGAACTATCACCCAGGAAAGGCTAATGTCGTTGCTGATGCCTTGAGTCGGAAGACTTTGCATATGTCGGCGCTGATGGTTAGAGAACTTGAGCTAATTGAGCAATTCAGAGATATGAGTCTGGTTTGTGAGGTGACTCCTCAAAGTGTCAGGTTGGGGATGTTGAAAATTGATAATGAGTTCATGACTAGTATCCGAGAAGCCCAGCAGTTAGATGTTAAGCTAGTCGACCTAATAGTTGGGATTGGTCAATCCGAGAGTATGGACTTTGAGTTAGATGCGCAGAATGTGTTAAGATACCGTGGAAGAGTTTGCGCTCCTGAGGACGAAGAGATGAAAAGGGCAATTTTAGAAGAAGGTCATAGAAGCAAGTTGAGTATTCATCCGGGGGCTACAAAAATGTATCAAGATTTGAAACGGTTGTTTTGGTGGCCTGGTATGAAACGTGACTTCGCTCAGTTTGTATACTCATGTTTGACTTGTCAGAAGTCGAAGGTTGAGCATCAGAAGCCTGCAGGGTTGATGCAGCCATTGGAGATCCCAGAGTGGAAATGGGATAGCGTATCTATGGATTTTGTTACTGGGTTGCCTAATACGGTGAAGGGACATGATTCAATTTGGGTGATTGTGGATAGATTGACGAAGTCTGCTCACTTCATTCCTATCAATATCACGTATCCAGTGTCGAGGTTGGCTGAGATCTATATCCAGGTAATTGTGAAGCTGCATGGTGTTCCGATGTGTATTGTATCTGATAGAGACCCTAGATTCACTTCTGATTTCTGGAAGAGCTTGCAAGAGGCATTGGGGTCCAAATTGTGGTTGAGTTCAGCTTATCATCCTCAGACTGATGGACAGACAGAGAGGACCATCCAGTCGTTGGAAGATTTATTGAGGGCTTGTGTTCTAGAGCAGGGAGGTGCGTGGGATACTCATCTTCCGTTGATTGAGTTTACTTACAACAACAGTTACCATTCTAGTATAGGGATGGCTCCTTTCGAAGCGTTGTATGGTCGGAGGTGTAGGACTCCGCTGTGTTGGCATGAGTCTGGAGAGAGTATTGTTCTTGGGCCCGAAGTTGTTCGAGAAACTACGGAGAAGGTGAAAATGATTCGTGAGAAGATGAAAGCGTCGCAGAGCAGACAGAAAAGTTATCATGATAAGAGGAGGAAGGATTTAGAATTCCAAGCCGGTGACCATGTGTTTTTGAGGGTCACGCCTATGACTGGTGTTGGGCGTGCGCTGAAATCGAAGAAGTTGACTCCTTGTTTCATCGGGCCGTATCAGATCACTGAGAGAGTGGGAAGTGTTGCTTATAGAGTGGCTTTGCCGCCTAATCTTTCGAACTTGCATGACGTGTTTCACGTGTCGCAACTCCGAAAGTATATTCCAGACCCGTCACATGTGATTAGTATGGATGATGTGGAGGTGCGGGATAATCTCACTGTGGAGACTATGCCTGTGCGCATTGAAGATAGAGAAGTGAAGGTTCTGAGAGGGAAGGAGATTGCTCTGGTAAATGTGGTTTGGTTAGGAGCTGCTGGTGAGAGCCTGACTTGGGAGCTGGAGAGCAAGATGCGGGAGTCTTATCCAGAGTTGTTTGAGTCAGGTAAGGATTTCGAGGACGAAAATTTCCTAAGTGGGGGAGAGTTGTAACACCCAAAATAATTTAATTAATTATTAGATTAAATTATTTAAGTGTTGCAATATTATTATTATTATTGGTAATATTATTAGTATAAATTATTAATATGTTATTCTTATTTAAAATTGAAGGGAGCGGTGTTGGTAATTCCGGGACGGTGAGATTGGCCCATGAAGCCCAAGCCCATTAGCTTAGCCGCTCCTAGGCGTTTAGGGCATGATGCAAATCGCATCATTTGTGTAAGAAAGGGAAAAGAAAGAAAACGAAAGAAAGAAAGGAGAAGAGAGAAGAGAGAAGTCGCGAGTGAGAGAGAAGAAGGAGAAGAGCGATCGCACAAGGGAGAAGAAGAGCCTTCGTGTTGCGGTGTTTTCGTGCGTGACCATCTTCTTCGTGCTAGGGGCTTACGCATTCGAGGTAAGGGTGGGTTTTAACATTTATAATGGGTTATGATGGCGGCTTATGGGTAGTTAGGGGGGCTCTCTTTTCATTTTTAAATAACCTATAGGATTTGTACCATAGGAGTTAGGTTTTAGGAACGATTTATTGATTGAATTGTTGTATCGAAAATCGAATTGATGGGTTGTTGATTAAATTGAGATGTTGTTGTTATTGATTGAATTGTTGTATTGAAAATCGAATTGATGTGTTGTTGATTAAATTGAGATGTTGTTGTTATAGATTGAATTGTTGTGTTGTTGATTAGATTGAGATGTAGGAAATATATTAGAGTTAGAATTAGAGGATTTAAGGTGTGTAACAAGGTGTTGTTGTGGTGTTGCGCGCGAGGGCGCCAAAGTGGCTGCCCAAGTGCGTGGTGCGTGTGCGGCGTCGGAACATGGCTCGGTGTGGGGCGCCAAGATGGCCGCCCCAAGTGACAGTGTGTTGTTTGCTGTTTTTCTTATTAAAAGAGTTGTTGTCACTGTTTTATAAGTTGCTGTTTGCTGTTTTCTCATTAAAAGAGTTGATGTCACTGTTTTATAAGTTGCTGTTTGCTGTTTTCTTATTAAAAGAGTTGCTGTCACTGTTTTAGAAGTTGTTGTTTGCTGTTTTCTTATTAAAAGAGTTGCTGTTGCTGTTATATAAGTTGCTGTTTGCTGTTTTCTTATTAAAAGAGTTGATGTTACTGTTTTATAAGGCTGCTGGTTGCTGTTTTTTTTATAAATGTTGCTGTTTTATTTTTTTTTAAAAAAGGTGCTGTTTCACAAACTATATGTTGCTGTTTCTGCAATTAAGCTTGCCATTTTATAACCAAAACGTTGCTGCTGTCTTTCCACCAATAAAAGCGTTGTTTCTTAAGTTCACGGGTGCTAATTGCTTAAGAATAAAAGTGTTGTTTTCTCAAATTAAAGTGTGCTGTTTTCTAAATTTAAGTGTACTGTTTTCTTAAATTAGAGTGTGCTGTTTTTCTCAATTTAAGTGTGTTGTTTTCTCAAATTAAAGCGTGCTGTTTTCTCAAGTGTAAGTGTGTTGTTCTCTTAAATTTAAGTGTGCTATTTTTCTCAAATTTAAAGGTGTTTCTCCTTAAGTGTGAAATGTGGCAGCTATGATGCTGTGAACAGGTGAGAATTACGAGGTAGCTGTGATGCTACAACCCGTGGTATTTTTATGAAATGAATTATAACGAGACATGATGATATAGTGTTTATTAATTAAATGCCTGGGGTTTCTGTAACTGGTGCATGAGTCATGAGTCGCATTGTCATATGCATTCTCTTGGTGGTATAGGCTTCGGCCTCTTTGAGACTATTTCTTGGTGGTATAGGCTTCGGCCTCTTGTTCGTTGTGGCTTATTTTACGAGATCGGTACCGCATGCATATGCCCAGAGGGGTTGCATTGTTGCATAGTCCATATATACATATGTAACGTGTTTTGGTGTCTTATTCTGATGGAAATTGTGCCGTGTGTGGATGTTGATATACTTGTGTATATGTATGCATATAACTATATATTGTGGAAGTTGTTGTATGTTACTATATAAATAAATAAGTTGTTGTATGTTATTATATGTATACTTTTTATATATATAAATGCTGTTAAGATTGGTACGTGAATAAAGATACATATATATATATATATATATATATATAAATATATATAAATATACTGTTGGAGCCATGATGTGTTGATTTGCTGTGTTACCGTAATTTACCCGCTGCTTATATACTTCTATCATTTACTTATTATTTCTGTTAAGCTCACCCCTTCTGCTTGGAATGTTGCTCTTATGTGGCAACGCTGCAGGTGACCGTTAGCACTCGTGGAGGATTGCTAGGTGTATTTTCCTTCTCGTTGGGTCTGTGTCAGCTCTGATGCGTAGCACCGGGGAGGGTTTTAGTTACCGCTTTCGAACTATTACTGTTCCTTTTTGGAGTTTTGGCTTAATGTTTAATTATTTTTGGAGATGTTAAATGAGTTTATGATTCCGCTGCTTAGAGATTAATTATTGATATGTTTGAGAATTTATTTTAAATCAATTGGAGTTTTTACGTGGTGAAAAATGTAGCGCCCTCGCGGTGACTCTGATAATTGCGTGTTTAATTAATTTTAGTAAAAGGGGGTGTTACAGCAACCACCCACACTTTCTCATTCAGGGCTTCTGTGTGACTGAGTGGCTCAACATCAGCCAGTAAAGCAAACTGTATCAGTTCTCCATCACTGTCAACTTGATTATCAGCAATCAAGTCATAGTCAGCCAATTTATTTGGAGGCACTCTTTGCCTCTGTGGTCTGTTTTGTGCTACCTGTTCATCACCAGAATCAGAATCAGTATCATTGGTTTGCTATTGCGGATCTTGCTCATCATTATCAGCTGGGACAGGCACGTTTTCTTGATCTGGTGCATCTACATCAGTTTCTTCAAGCAGAACAGATTCTACTGTGGCAGTTTTTGCTCTGCCAATATCCCAATCCCACATTTCTGACTCCTTCACAATTACATCTCTGCTAAATGCAATCTTATTAGTTACTGGACAGTACAATTTATATGCCCCTGTAGGATGGTATCCTACAAGGATAATTGGACAGCTCTTTTCATCCAGTTTTCTCCTCTTGGCATCAGGGATATGCTTGTAGCAAAGTGCAGCAAAAACTCTCAAATTCCCTACACTGGGCTTCTTACCAGACCACACTTCAAGTGGAACTACTTCCTTGAGCCTCTTGGTTGGACATCTATTGAGGATATAGGCTGCTGCTGAGACAGCTTCTCCCCAAAGACTCTTTGGCAAACTCATCTGTTTCAGCATGCATCTTGCCATGTCCATTATCATTCTATTTCTTCTCTCACCAACTCCATTATGTGGAGAAGTATATGGAGCAGTTACTTCATGATCAATACCTTGATCTTCACAGAATTTCTTAAATTCGGCAGAGTTGTACTCTCCACCACCATCAGTTCTAAGAATTTTCAGCTTGCAACCACTTTGTTTTTCAGCATAATTCTTGAACTTCTTGAATTGATCAAGCACATCACTCTTAGCCTTGATCAAATATATCCACAGCATCCTAGTGTATTCATCCACAAATGATACAAAATACTTGTTGCCACCTAAGGAAGGGACTTCCAAAGGACCACATACATCAGAATGTACTACACCTAAAGCATGTGTTGCTCTTGGTGGTAATTCTGATGTAAATGGCAACCTAGCTTGTTTACTTCTCATGCATATATCACAGGACTTGTCAATGGCAGCTACTGCAGGGATTCCTATCACAAGATTCTTTGAGTTTAGATGACCTAACCTTCTATAGTTTAGATGACCATATCTCTTGTGCCATAAGGCACCGTCTCTGTCTCCATCAGTGGCACAAAAACAGTGTGTCTCAGCTGCCTTGATGCTCACCTTAAATGTTCTGTTCTTCTCCAAAAAAGATTTCAGAATCAGCCTCTTGTTCTTGTCATACAGCAGCAGCATACCATCCTCCATGTTCACTGAATAACCCTTCTCTATGAGCTGACCTACACTCATTAGGTTGCTCTTCATGCCAGGCACATACCATACATCTTCAATTACAACAGTTTTACCATCTTTTCTTTCAACCAGAATATTTCCCATTCCCTCTGCCTGTAAGTATCTATCATCAGCAAGCCTAATTCTAGTCCTTTTACTGCTATCAAAATTCACTAGCCACTGCCTGTTACCAGTCATATGATTGGAGCAGCTTGTGTCCATGTACCACAGTTCTGATGTCACTGTATCATCAGTTGTAGTCACCATTAACAGCATTGCATCATCTTCTGAATCTCCATGAGCTAACTTAGCCTTTTCATCACTTTTCTAAGGCTGTTTTCCTTTGTTATCTGACCAACATTCATCAGCAAAGTGGCCAAACTTCTCACAGTTATAACATTGGATCTTTCTCTTATCAAATGTGCCTTTCTTTTTATTGTTTTTACTGGTTTCTCCTGTATTCTGTTTCGAAGATTCAGCATGATCACTTCCTTTCTTATTCTTCTTATCAAACCACTGCTTCTTTTGAAATTGAAAATTTCCTTTATTCTTATTCCAACATTTCTTATTAGACTTTGTTTTCTTAGATGTATGAGCCTGAAGTTCCTGTTCATTTTCTTTCTCTGATCCTCTCTCAACTACATGCAATTCATGTGCCTCTAGGTTTCCTTGTAGTTCCTCTACTTTCATTGTACTGGTATCCTTAGATTGTTCAATAGCTACTACAATGAAATCAAACTGAGCAGTTAAGGAATGGAGTACCTTTTCAATAATTACTTGTTCTGTAATCGTCTCTCCACAGGTCTTCATGTGATTCGTAACAGCAATTACTCTTGAGAAGTAGTCAGCGACTTTCTCATCACTCTTCATCTGAAGGTTTTCATACTGTTTCCGCAACGATTGAAGCTTCACCTTCTTCATCGTCGCGTCACCGCCATAACATCAAACAAGAGTATCCCACGCTTCCTTGGACGTCGTTGATTCTTCGATTTTCTCAAACACTTTTGCATCGACACACTGGTGAATGTAGAAGAGAGCCTTCTGATCTTTCTTCTTCATCTCACGATGCGCGTTTCGTTGCGCTTCAGTTGCGTTCGCCGCAAGCGCGTCGTAACCTCCATTGACGATCTCAAGCACATCTTGAGCGCCAAACAATACTCGCATTTGGATTGACCAACGATTCCAGTTCTTGCCGTCGAACACCGGCAAGTGTGTGGTGAATCCTCCATTTCCGTTCAACATTTCTCTCTGTGTCGCTCAATCTCACTGTCACTCGTGTTTGCCCCAACCCTAGGAATCAGAAATCGTGATTCCTTTCGATTTCGAAGTTCAATTCGGTGAGAATTGCAAATCGAAATCACACACACCTCACAAATCACTCGTGTTTCTCGGATCTCTCAAGAACAAAGCTCTAGATACCAATTTTGTTGGAGCAATTTTGTTGGGCTTGTGAATCTAATGTCTATAAGTGTGATATTTTGAACACAATTCAGAGATGTTTAAGCTAAAGGTAAAGCAAGGAAAGACCTACATGTTAAGAATGATCAACGCTGCACTCACGAACCATTTTTTCTTCAAGATAGCAAATCACACCTTCAAAGTTGTCGCATTGGATGCTTCATACACAAACCCCTATATCACCAGTGTCATCGTCATAGCCCCTGGCTAAACCGTTGATGTTCTATTCACAGCAAATCAACCCATTGGTTCATATTACATGGCTGCATCAGCTTACACTTTCAACTTACCCATTTTCCAAAACACGACAACACGTGGCATTGTTGTTTACGATCATGAAATTGCTAGGGGTGGACAAACTTATTTAGCCCGCCCGAAAACCGATATGACCGAAAAAAATGTGAAGCATGCGGGTGGGCGTTATCGGGTTGCAGGTGATCGGGTTAAGCAATTCGAGTTGGTGCGGATATAATTGGTCGGAAGCGGTTGAACTCCAAATGAACCATCGGTAACCGAACCCGACCCCAACGTGTCTATTTGTGTGACTGACTCTGCATTCTACAACACTGTATTCTTACAGGCTACAACTTTGGCAGTCTAGGCTGCAACCTATTTAATAAAAAGCGGTGTGTGTATATAGAGAGAGAGAGAAAAAAATTGACTTAAAAAAAGCATATGGAACGGAACCCAACTTTTTTTATATTTTTTATTATACAAAAGTACAAAACTTTTTAAAGCATTTCTCTTTCTTCAACCTCCAGAAAAAATGTTCAAGGTACCATGGAAATGTTACTGTAAACTCACAACCACTAGTTTGCCTTTCTCTTTTTCTCTTACTCTTAACCCGCCAGAAACCACCCGTTGGAACCGCCAAATCGCCGAACCGAGACTCGCAAAACCCGAAGCTCGAAATGGTCAGAAATGGGTGGCTATTTACATTGGTCGGTTTTTGTTGGATGGTCATTTTTGGGACCGAATCCGGCCGAATCCGACCGGTGTCCACCCCTAGAAATTGCAAACCCACCATCACAACCAAATATTCCTTTAATGCCACTACTTCCACGTTTCAACGACACACGTCACGAACAGCTCAGATTTTATAATGACATAACTACCCTTGTGGGAGCTCCACATTGGGTTCCTGTACCACTTAACGTGGACGAGCACATGTTCATTACAATTGGTGTAGCCCTTGAAAGGTGTGATCCTTTGAACATTACTAATGCCACGTGTAAGGGTATACTCAACCAAAGGTTTTCTTCTAGTATGAACTAGTAAGCATCCGCACTTCGCACGGGTCATCGCGTTACGGGATACGACAAACAATCAATAGTCGATGAATGTAATGAGTCCTTTGTGATACCTATTGGTAGAGGGTAGTCCATGTTGGAAGCATTTGCAAAGAATGTGAGTGGAGTTTATTTGGTCAATCCTCAATTACGTAACACTATTGCTGTTCCTGTTGGAGGATGGGCTGTCATCAGATTCCAATCAAACAATCCAGCTACTTAAATTGATCTCAAATAATAAAAATAACAGTATTATTGATTTAATTGCATTTTTTTCTCCTAACTTTTATAGGTTGGCCATTTTAGTCCTTATTCTATTTTAGGCGATTTTGGTCTCTTAATCTTCTTAATTTTGTGATTTTGGTTGGTATGTTTTTTATTTACACTTCTGGTTCTCCAAAATCATGACTTGTGTGTTATTGAGACTAAAAGTGCAAAAAATCGTGATTTTTTAAAACCAAAAGTGCAATTAAAAAGTAGGAACCAAAATTATCATATTGAGAAAATTGAGAAATTGGGATATCGCTAAAAATAAAATAGGGAGAAAGAAATCCATATGAAGTCTCATCATTCTGGTGATGATAACAACTATAACACCTTTATAATATTTTTGTAGGGGTATGGTTTGTGCATTGTCATGTGGAAGATCATGTGCCATGGGGACTAAACATGGCTTTTGAGGTTGAGAATGGACCAACTCCATCAACTTCACTGCCTCCACCACCTGCTGATCTACCTAAATGTTAACCAGATTGTTGATCCAATAATATATATATATATATATATATATATATATATATATATATATATATATATTGTTCTAGACCGGACCAAGAGGCCCATTCAGCAATTGAACATGGATTGGTCCAATCACTATTGATCCACATCCACCATATGCAAGCCCAATTATGACTCTCATACTTGGATGGCTCAGATCAACTCGATCAATCCGACGGCTCACAATGGGCACGATTCCCTATAAATATTGGCTCACATTGCCATAAAGAGGTAGATTCTCATTCCTAGCTAAATCACTCACCTATTCTCAATACTGACTTGAGCGTCGGAGTGGCTTCACAGGTACCCCTCCCGGTCTCGCATTTACCTCTGGTTAGGCAACAGGAGACCTACCAACTGCAGTCCTCCCAACACTGCAAGGTACAGAACATTGGCGACCACAGTGGGAGATATCTATCTTTCACATCATCTCTACTTTGTTGAACTTCCTCCTGCTTTCCCATGGCACCCAGAGGTAGACCCCAGATTCAAAGCATCGCTGTGCCCACACCCGAGTCAGAGGGTACTCCTGAGGGCAACGTCGCCAGCCAGCCCGACGAGGGTCCCATCTAGACCCCACAGACAAACCCCCCTCAGGAGCCTGCCCAACCTCCGAACGTGAACCAACTCTTGGATCTCTTGTGCAATCGCACTCAAAACATGCTGCAGCAGGAAGCACGCCTAAGTCAAGTTGAAAGACGTGTGGCTTTCATGCCTGAGAAGCCTCCGCCTTACTGGGGGACCCCTCCTCAAACAACCGTGGTTTCAAGGCACCATCGGTCGCCCCCTCGAAGGAATCACGTTCATCGCTCCCCCCAAGGCGAAGACACGGGCACCGCTCTCCTCCTCGGCGACACAAGCGTAGAGGGGCGGACTCACCCCTGAAGACTCCTCCATCCCCACCGAATGGTACTTATTGGCCTGACGAATCCCACTCTAGAACCTCCTCGCGTGCCTCCTCTAATTCTAGGGAAAGGTCAAGGAGCCGGGCTAAAGCCCACAAGAGACGCCACCGAGGGTCACCATCGAGGAGATCCCCCGACCACCGCAGGTATCAAGATTTGGACTACGAGGACGTCTCCCCTCACAACTCAAGGAGATTCTCCGATGAAGGACCTTTCACTCGGAAGGTGGATGAGTGCCCAAGGGCCTTGGAGAAACTGCCAGCGCTCAACATGTATGACGGGACTGGAGACCCAGACCGCCACCTGGCACACTTCTCCCTGATGATGCGCTACAGAGGCGCCAGGGAACCTGTTCACTGTAAAATCTTTCCCCTCACTCTTGAAAACTCCGCATTAGAGTGGTTTCAAGAGCTAAAGCCAAACTCCATCTCCTCATGGAGTCAGCTGGAAAGAATGTTCACAGCTCGTTTCACTGCCTCCTGGCTGAAGCCCAAGTCAGAAGAGGTGTTGAGGGCCGTCAGGCAGCGTGATGATGAGACACTAAGAGAATACATAGAGCGTTTCAATAAGGAGGCTTCATGTGTACGAAATTTGGAAGATAAACAAAGGTTTTTTTGGATGAAAATGGCCTAAGAAAGGGAAGTCTTTTTCAAATTGACGTAGGGATCAATAAACCCAGAAACTTAGGTGAATTCCTTCAAATGTCACAAAAGTACATGGACTATGAAGAGGGCGATATGGCTTACTGAGGCAGCTAAGGTCGGTGACGACAAGAGGGACGCTAGAGAAAACCGACAGCGAAAAGAAGCAGGAGGCGGGCATCGTGAGGCACGACCCCGCAGGTTCGCCGAACACACCCCCCTCAACGCATCCCGGGCTAAGATCTTGGCTGAATGCGCTAACACTGAGTTTAAGAATGTCAAGAGACCAGAACCTCTGATACTACGGGAAGGCCAGAATCCCTCGAAAAAATGGTGCCGCTATCACCGAAACGGAGGCCATGACACCAATGGTTGCCGAGCTCTCAAAGACGATATTGAGGAAATGATTCAGAAAGGAAAACTCTTGCAATATGTAAAAAAGGAAGGGGAACCAAGTAGCGCACGCAAAAGACCCCGATCCCCTGCGAGAAGGTCCAGGTCCCCTAGGAAGGGTAAGACCCCAACCGGCGAGGCGGCCAAAGCGGCAAAACATGACAACAGTGAATCTACCGAAAAGGAAGACACCCGAAAGTCCAAAGGAATGCCAGTGGCCATGGTAATTCACGGAAGCAACCCCCTTGATGACTGGGGATCAAATAAGTCAATGAAGAGGAAATGGAAGGAAATCCTAAGCGTTGCATCAATCTCAACCCCTAGGGAGGGACCATCTAGGCCACCCATATCCTTCGATGACAAGGATTTACTTAATGGAAAACCAATTAAACACGTCCTGCTGCTCATCACTGCTATTATGGCCAATATCGAAGTAAGAAGAATCCTGGTCGACCAGGGTAGCTCAGTGGACATCATTTTTGAAGACTTACTGCAAGTTTTGAACATCTCCCCCGACGACCTGACCCCCTACCGAGGGGGGGACCTGACCCCCTACTGAGGGGGGGACCTGACCGTATTCAACGGATCAAAAACCAAGCCGCTGGGTCACTTGGAGTTGATGGTCACCTATGGAGACCCCGATGGAGAACAACCTTTATTCAGAAATGTCAATACAGCCTTCCTAGTTCTCCCATGTAAGCCCGTCTACCAGTGCATTATCGGGAGGCCCACGCTGGGCAGGCTGGAGGCAATAACCTCAACGGTTCACCTAAAGATGAAATTCTACAGTCTGGAAAACAAGATCGTGACCCTTCAGGCGGACTTAGGCGCAGCGCGCCGGTGCTTCTACATGAGCATTAGGGAGGAAAAAGAAACCACTGATGTAAGCAACCCAAACAAGGGATCTGAAAAGGAAGCTGAAGTAAATTTGGCAGACTTGGATGCCAGGTATGATCCAGACAGTGAGGAAGAGGAGGAGGACTCTACCCTCACTAAGGAGCTCAAGAATCCTATGAAGAGGCCTGAGCCAGATGGTGAGTTCATCTCCATCCAACTGGGAGAAGACCCCACCAAGACTGTCAAAATAGGCTCCGACCTCCCTGAGGAGGTCAAGGAGAAACTCACCATCTACCTGAGGGAGAATGCTGACATGTTTGCCTGGTCTGCAGCTGATATGCCAGGAATACCACCCGAGGTAGCTTGCCACCATCTTGCTGTAAACCCCAACACTAAGTGGGTTGCCCAGAAGAGAAGAGTCCAGAAGGGAGAGAAAGCAGAAGCTGCCACTAGGGCTGTGAAAGACCTCATAGAGGCGAACTTTGTAAAAAAAATTAAGTATACCACCTGGTTGTCGAATGTAGTCATTGTTAAGAAATCTAATGGAAAATGGAGGATGTGCATTGATTATACTGATCTTAACAAGGCATGTCCAAAAGACGCCTTCCTCGTCCCTAGCGTAGATAAATTAGTCGATAGCGCCTCAGGCTTTCGTTTATTATCCTTCATGGATGCGTACTCGGGGTATAACCAAATCCCAATGTTCCCACCTGATCAAGAGAAAACGGCGTTCATGACAGAGCAAGGAAATTATTGCTATCGCGTAATGCCCTTTGGACTCAAACGCCGGAGCAACTTACCAAAGAATGATGAACAATGTCTTTAAAAATCAACTCGGTCGGGTAATCGAAGTGTATCTTGACGACATGATAGTTAAAAGTAAAAATGATCCAGACCATCTCAAAGATGTGACAGAAGTATTTTCGGAAATCTGAAAGAACAATATGAGATTGAACCCGGAGAAGTGCACCTTCGGAGTTCGAGCAGGGAAATTCCTCGGTTTCTATCTCAGAGAGAGGTATTGGGGCCAGCCCTGACAAATGCAGGGTTGTGACCGAGATGACTTCACCAACTACAAAGAAGGAAGTTCAAAAACACACCGGAATGATAGCAGCGCTGTCCCGCTTCATTTCGAAAGCAGCCCACAAGCCCCTACCTTTGTTCAAGCTTCTAAAGAAAGAAACAAAGTTTGACTGGACCGCCGAGCAAGAGCAGGCGCTGACCCTTTTAAAAGAGACGGTCTCCAAACCACCCATCTTGACACATCCAGAGGAAGGGGAAACCTTGTATCTGTACCTCGCAGTAGCAGATGAAGCGTTAAGTGCCGTACTCATCAGAGAAACTAACACTGGCCAGAGGCCGGTATACTTCGTAAGTAAGGCATTACAGGGACCCGAGCTGAGGTACCAAAAGGTTGAAAAGGTTGTTTTGGCATTGGTAATTGCAGCCAGGCGCTTCAGACCATATTTTGTGGCACACCAAGTAGTAGTTCGAACCAACAAGCCAATCAGACAAATCCTCCATCGCCCGGACTTGGCTGGGAGGATGATCAAATGGGCAGTCGAGCTCTCAAAGTTTGGGATCAAGTACGAGACAAGACCAACCATGAAGGCTCAGATATTGGCAGACTTCGTAGCCGAAATGACAACAACACCACAAGGACACAGAGTGGAAACGGCATGGACCCTCCACGTGGATGGGTCCTCAAACAGCAAAGGAAGTGGAGCCGGGCTAATACTTGAAAACTCAGAAGGACTAATGGTTGAAGTATCCCTGACATTCTCATTCCCCACATCCAACAATCAAGCAGAATATGAGGCTTGCATAGTCGGCCTACAGTTGGCCAAAGACTTCAGTGCTACACAACTTGAGCTCCACACAGATTCACTGTTGGTTGTCTCCCAGATCAACGCAGCATTTGGTGCCTATGACCCGATACTACAGAAGTACCTTGCTAAAGTACGCGAACTCCTAGGATTGTTTAGCACGGCGGAGGTGAAGCATGTGCCAAGGGAGGACAACACCAGAGCTGATATACTCTCCAAACTGGCAAGCACCAGAGCGCCAGGGAACCATCGAAGCGTCATTCAAGAAACTCTATCCACTCCCAGCGTTCTCTTGAGCAAAGGATCGCCTACCTCCATCCTCACTATTGAAGCAAGCCAATATTGGATAACCCCAATCCGTCGGTATATCCTCGCAGTGAAAGAGCCCACGGATACAAAGGAAGCGGCTTCCGTAAGAAGGCGGGCAGCATCATACTCGGTCATCGAAGGACGACTTTTTTGGAGAGGCTTCTCTATGCCTCTATTAAAATGTGTAGAGGGGCCAGAAGCGGACTACGTGCTCACAGAAATCCACGAGGGAATCTGTGGGCAACACCTAGGACGACGAGCCCTAGCAGCAAAAGCACTCAGGGCGGGTTATTACTGGCCCACCATGAATGAGGATTCACAAAATTACGTAAAAAGATGTGACAAGTGCCAAAGATACGCCGATGTGCACGTCGCCCCTTCATCCGATCTGACATACCTAAGCTCTCCCTGGCCTTTCGCGTGGTGGGGGATTGACCTTTTAGGCCCCTTTCCTCCAGGCCCAGGGCAGGTGAAGTACTTAATCGTCGCTGTCGAATACTTTACCAAATGGATCGAAGCCGAGCCCTTGACCACTATCACGGAAAAAATTGCATGAAGTTCTTTAATAGGGGGATTGACCTTTTAGGACCCTTTCCTCCAGGCCCCTTTCCGTATGCCATCCATGAAAAATATCATGACCAGATTCGGTATACCGGAGGTAGTCATCACCGACAATGGCACACAGTTTACAAACAAAGGTTTTAGGCAACTGATGGCCGACTTAGGCATCAAACACTGCTTCACATCGGTAGAACACCCTCAGACCAACGGACAAGCAGAGGCAGCCAACAGAGTAATTTTGAGAGGATTACGGAGGAGACTTGACGAAGCAAATGGCTGTTGGCCGGAAGAACTACCCTATGTCTTGTGGGCCTACAAAACTACCCCGCACTCATCAATTGGAGAGACACCTTTCTGGATGGCATACAGAACAGAAGCAGTCATACCTGTTGAAATCGGAGAGTTAAACTGGAGGACCAAACACCCAAATCCTCCAGAAGCCAATGAGCAAAGACTCCGAGAGGAGTTGGAATTCGTAGAGGAATTCAGAAATCAAGCAGCGCTGAAGGACATGGTGATCAAGCAAAGGATGGCTGCAAGGTTTAATGCCAAGGTGGTCCCTAGAACCTTCGAGGTGGGAGACCTAGTCCTACGAAGGGACGACGTAGGTTTGAAGAATGCATCCCAAGGAAAGTTAGCCCCTAACTGGGAAGGTCCATACAGAATAATTGCATAAACCAGAAACGGAGCTTTCAAGCTGGAAACTTTGAGCAAGGAACCAATACCTAGAACTTGGAACGCTGATAAACTAAGGAAATTTGTTGTATGAACGAAACATGAATGATAAATCAATGTAATAGCATGTACCGTTAATATGCGTAAATGAATGAAATTTTATCAAGACATCGTTTTGCAATACTTGTTGTTACTTGCAGGATAGAAAGCCAGGCCCTGACACCAGCAGCGGGGGACCAGGAAACTAATGTGAAAGCCCGACGGTAAAAAGGGGCGGCATGAGATCGACGCTGCGATCGTTTGCGCTATCCTACAAACCGAGGCTCGAGTCGACCTACTCGCTTGGCGAAGCGACTTAAAACGTGTCGCAACCTCTGATGACGAGTTAGAATCAGACCGAGTTCTGATAAACTACCTCACAGAGTAAACCTGACCACGGGGTGATATGGTATTGTACATCCGGATGCGCAAGGCACGACTTACGCCCGATGCCATCCAACATGCACCAGTCATAAAGATAAGAAACAAGCCAAATAAAAAGTAAACATGGATAAGTCAAAATGTAACATAGATGGTCATCCCGGAAACGGTAAGGCCCTTCAAAGTGATATACAGAAAGAAATCCAACAAGACAAAGACAAATTACAAAGCCAAAAACAAATGAATTGAAAGAAACGATCAGGGGGCAATGACATCGAAGTCAACCTTGTTGGGATGATACTTGACAATCCTCCCATCGCGAACCTCGTGATCAAACTGAAGAACGCTCGGCTCTAAAACAGCGTCCGGATACAGACACCGAACATGACTCAAAACACTTCACGAAGCACCACGAATTTGGATGGAGTTGAGACGGAGCTATCTGAAGGTGGTTTAAAACTCCCAGCTGAAATAGTGTAAAGAAGGGAGAAACCCCTATTTTATGAATAACACTATGAAACATCATGAATTTCCTACCTTCAGGAATCCTACAGATCCTGTCATCTGGATCAACCACCTCAACCCGCCAGTCATCTCCAAGTGCCTCTTGGATATAGCGGGGGGCTCTTTCCCCTGCAGGTAGAAACTCCTAGTAGATCGAACAACACGAGCAACCCAGTCATAATTGATTCCATCAATCTCCACCACTTCAAACTCAGATGAAAGCCCATCATCATCATCATCAGAGGAGGCCACAACAAGGCCTGGCACACCCGCCTCCTCCAAAGGCACAATATCATCATGTGCTACAGACGATCTCCCCCCTACGGGATAACCAGCCCGCCGGATAGTAGGAATTGGACCTGGATACGACCCATACGTCCGGGCGGTCTCCTTCGTCCTCACCATAAACCTGCGGGATAGGGGGCAAAACAAGCAATTACAAGAAAGGCAAACTTGTTGGCAACCCCCTCTCCTGAGGTCATCCGAGGACTCCAACGAAACAAGACACATTCGAAAACAAGAAAGCTAAAACAAAAACTGAAGGTCGGGAAGGTTTACCTTAGTAAAAACAAAACAGCGGAAAGCTCGTAGGGTAATGGTAGAGACAATTCTCCTCTGACAACAAGCAAGCCTTGAAAATTCAACAAAGAAACGATCAGTAGAACATAACCCAGGAGGGTGCACAAGCAGGCGCCAAGTGTTCACGCAGGACAGCACCCAAGGCGCCCAGGAGGGCGCCAAAATCCTTCACGCAGGCCGGCACCCAAGGCGCCCAGGAGGGTGCCAAAATTCTTCACGCAGGACGGCGCCCAAGAGGGCGCCAAAACTCTCCTCGCACAGGCCGGCACCCAAGGCACCCAGGAGGGCGCCAAAATCCTTCACGCAGGCTGGCACCGAAGGCGCCCAGGAGTAGGGATGTCAATGGGCTGGGCTCGGCCCGGCCCGGCCCGGCCCATAGGGCCAAACAGTGTATATGGGCAGGGTCGGGCCGGCCCAATATTCTAATGGGAAGCGAAATTCAAGGCCCAGGCCCGCCCAACACTGGCCCACGGGCCTACGGGCCAGCCCAATGGGCCGGCCCAATATTAGAACATATTTTTAAAAAATTTGAAAACAAAGTTATTTACATTATACATTATATTATTTACATTATATATTATTATAAAGTTTTTAATAATATTATTACTATATTTTTTACATTATACATTATACATTATATTATTTACATTATACATTATACATTATATTATTTACTATATTTTCTATTATACATTATATTATCAATTTATACACTATATTTTCTGCCCAACAAAGTTTTTAATAATATTATTACTATATTTTTTATTATACATTATATTATCTTCAAAAAAATATTATACATTATATTATTTACATTATATATTATTATAAAATAAAAAGAAACGGGCCGGCCCGAAGCCCATGGGCCGGCCCGGCCCGGCCCAATTATATCATCGGGCCAATGGGGCCGGGCCAAAAAACATACCATTCATTTTGGGCTACTATTTTTAGAGCCCAAGCCCGCCCAAAAAATCGGGCCAGTGGGCCGGCCCACTGGGCCGGGCCCAAATTGACATCCCTACCCAGGAGGGCGCCAAAATTCTTCACGCAGGACGGAGCCCAAGGCGCCCAGGAGGGCGCCAAAGCTCTCCTCGGACAGACCGGCACCCAAGGCGCCCAGGAGGGCGCCAAAATTCTTCACGCAAGACGGCGCCCAAGGTGCCCAGGAGGGCGCCAAACCTCTCCTCGCACAGGACGGCACCCAAGACGCCCAGGAGGGCGCCAAAATCCTTCACGCAAGCCGGCACCCAAGGCGCCCAGGAGGGCGTCAAAATTCTTCACGCAGGATGGCGCCCAATGCGCCCAGGAGGGCACCAAAACTCTCCTCGCATAGGCCGGCACCCAGGCTCTCGTAGGCCGGCACCCAAGGCGCCCGGGGGCGCCAAAACTCATCTCACAGGCCGGCGCCCAAGGTGCCCAGGAGGGCTCCAACAGCAACACAAACAGCAGCAAGACACTTACCAAGCAAAGGGATGATGAAGGGTGTAGTTCAAAACAACCTCATCCTCACTCTCTCCACCAAAAATCATTCAAACTCACTCCTCCACAAATCTTCAAGTGTGGACCAAATGATGGGGCTCACCTACTTATAGGGGGTAAAATGAGCATTAAAAATTTATTATTTTTACTCTCTAGAGTAAACACCTAAAAACACGTTCGCTACAAAGAAAGTCTTTCACGCAACCCGATAAGACAGACAAATCAACACTTCGGGCAGATCGATGAAATTCTTCAAGCCAAGACCATCCCTCGGAATAATCTCGGCTTGGGGGGCAACTGTTCTGGACTGGACCAAGAGGCCCATTCAGCAATTGAACATGGATTGGCCCAATCACTATTGATCCACATCCACCATATGCAAGGCCAATTATGACTCTCATACTTGGATGGCACAGATCAACTCGATCAATTCGACGGCTCACAATAGGCACGATTCCCTATAAATATTGGCTCACATTTCCAAAAAGAGGTAGATTCTCATTCCCAGCTAAATCACTCACCTATTCTTAATACTGACTTGAGCGTCGGAGTGGCTTCACAGGTACCCCTACCGGGCTCGCATTTACCTCTGGTCAGGCAACAGGAGACCTACCAACTGCAGTCCTCCCAACACTGCAAGGTACAGAACATTGGCGACCACAGTGGGAGATATCTATCTTTCACATCATCTCTACATTGGCGACCACAGTGGGAGATATATATATATATATATATATATATGTCAGAAATTAAGTCAACACCAATAGTATCTTGCATTTTCTTTGCAATTGTTTTATAAGTATATCTAGCTAGTATCTTGTGTGAATTCAAATCCTATATTATTTTATAGGAAACAGAGTAAGTATATTTACTAATTTACATAATTTTTTATAAGAACAAAATTTTATTGGAAAAGAAGCGTACATTATCAAAGTTTTTTTGTTAATTTTAACTTAAAGTGTAATTCTGTTGATAGATACAAATAGTTTGGAATAATTTGTATAGTTGGTTACCTTAGTTAGGATTTAACTGATTCAGTTAGTCTTTAGTTAAATTAGAACAGTGGGTATATAAGCTTGTAAATACACTGTTCATTCATTCAGTTCAGTTTTAATCATTCTTATTCAATGAAATGGATCTCTCTCATTCTTTCTGTTTCTCTGTCATCAAAAACTGGATTCCCCTAAGCCAGAAAAAATGCTATCAACATATACAGTGGGTATGTGCATTAATAGAGATGAATTGACAAAGTAAACTCTCCTCCCCCACACTAGTATGAAGCATGGTCCTCAATGCAGAATATTCAAATATGAGCACAAATAAATAAATTAGAAAGAGTAAGAGTGACTTCCCTTAGAGAGCTTGCAGTCTGAGCTTATTCCTGAAAAAAATGAAACAAATTAAAAGTAAAAATAACTGAAAATAAAACACTGGTTGCCTCCTGCGAAGCGCTTGTTTAACGTCGTGAGCCTGACGATAGTTAGTGCTTAATCAGGTGGCTCTCCAAGAGCAAATTTAACATCTAACGCAGTACACCTTCTTAACTTTCTAACCATGTGGTTCACATTATTCTTCTTTTTCCACGTGGTGGATGAACTTCGACGGATGGTGAAGTTTTTATTTTATCTCCATCCACCATTATGCTAGGTTCCTGCAAAATAAGACTTTTTTCCAAAAGGTCCCGCATCTTAAATTCTCTAAAAATGTTAGTTTCAACCACATCATCAAAATAAGGAGAAGTTAAAGAAGAGAAAATTTCATTGGAATTTAAAGCTTTAATAACATCATCTTCTTTACCACTCCTCAAAGTTACCTTTCCCCGGTGAACCTCAATCACAGCATCACCAATGGTTAAAACAATTTTCCCAAAAATGGGCGCTTTCTCCTCTTTCTCCAAATCCAGAACCATGGGATCTTTCTCACTGTCCTCACAAATGCTCCATTTAGTAGGATCTTTTGTTTCAATATGACTCCCTTCAGTAGGAGCTACTATTTTGATTTGACTCCCTTCAGTAGGAGTCTCCTCATCTTTCTTGAGAGCTTCTTCCTCCAGATTATATTCCATGGAGACACCTTCATCTCTCGTAGGAATACTGTCTTTGTATTGCTCACCTTCTTCATTTTGGGTAGGCTTAGTTTGTGAAGGAGTTTCTTGGGCCTCTTGAGATAATAAAGCAATGACACTTGATAGTTGTTCATTCATGGCTCCAATTTGACCCTCCAATCATTCAAACTTTTCATTTGTCTGCTGCATAAACTTTGCCAATACATCATTGGTATCTTGTATCTCCTCCTCTTGCCTATGAAGATGTAGTGGCTCATAATTATCCCAGTTGGAGGAATAAGGGGGTGGCTCATAGTCATCCCAATAGTTTGAATAAGGCTCATAAGGAGGAGGAGAAGGAGGAAATAAGATCTGACATTGAGGCATATACCAATATGACTTCTCTAAATTTCTTTGTGCCTCTGCCTCTCTAATGTAGTCTCCAAGAGTTTTAACCATGATTTAAACTTTTATCTGCAAAAAAAGTGAACTGCAGCGGTCTCTTGGGAAAGTATTAGTAGCTCTTTTTTTTGTATTTTATTTCAATAAGATAAATAAAAAAATAAAACTAGTGCATAAAAAAGTCTAAAGCAATAAAAAAAAATGTTCGTTTAATATTGCTAAATTAATCCCCGGCAACGGCGCCAAAAACTTGTTGCGTTAAAAACACACTTAGAGCAAGTGTACTCCTTCGCAGAAGTAGTATAAAAGATTATCATATCCACATGGACTAATTAACAAGTACCAAACTAGTCGAGATTATTTATTGTTTAGGCGAACAAATAGTTTGATGGTTATAAAAACTAAAATAAAAAGAAATAAATAACAAGAATTAAAATACAAAATATAACTAATTGAGAGAGGAGGTCTAGGGTCACGGTTTCACTTGCAAGCTTCGATTCCCCTATGTCTAATTCCTACTTGAATTCCTTTATTTTATTTAATTACCAATCCCTTTACTAAAGCTATTAATCCGTTTGGTCATTCCCGATTAATATTCTTTTTTCTAAATTAACCATTGTTTGGTCATGCAAGAATTTAAATTCAAGAAAAGCATAAAGAGCAAAAAGGTTGAATGATTGGAAGACTAAATTAAGGTTTGGTCATGCAATAATTATAGCCCCAATTATCCTATAGGTCCACCAACTAATTGCAGTACGGTCGCTGATCAACTAATTGATTATGACATGCATAGGGTAGCTAATCCTAATTATGTGATAAAAACAATAGGACAATATTAATTGAAATAAAAACCGGAATTCAGATATGAAATTAGAACATAAAAAGGTCTATAAACATGCAAGATCCACCTAAGACCCTAGAAGAGGATTTAGCTATCCAAAGTCATAAAGAACAATAAAATCGAAATTAGAGTCATGAACTACAGAGATAAAAATAACCCGGAAATTAGAGAAATTATTATTCTGAGTCTCCAGTCTCCTTTTTCTGCTCCAAAGCTCTCTCACAGTGTCAAAAACAGGTACCAAAACTCCCTCCTCTCCTTCCCGTGTGTGCTGTTGCTTGCGTTGTTTTCCTCCTGTTGCGGCTCCTGGTTATGTACGTGGTGTACGGCTCTTCTTTTAGTAATTTATATAATTGGATTTGTGTAGTGTACGGCTCCTGATCTCCTCAATTTAATTGAAGGCATTTCCTTTATAATACATTGCAAGCATAGGTTACGTGATGCCCACTTCAATTCCTATTGCTTTCTCGAAGGTCCACTATTCATCCTTCACGGCAACTCCTAATACCCAACAATTGGGCTTTGACAATTGAGTTGGGTTGGATCCTCTTTTCTTTTAAAATCATCACTTGCTTTTACACTCCTTTCTTTTTCTATTGGCAGCCCACATGTCTGTGTGTATGTGTGTGTATATATATATATATATATATATATATATATATATATATATATATATATATATATATATATATATATATATATAATTTTTATCTTTTATTTCTTTCTGCAAAATAAAGAGCAAACTACGTCAATGATTTATATAATTAGCAATAATTGCTCTAAAAAGTAATCCAAAAGTATCTCTAAAAATGCACTAAATTAGAGTTTATCAGGAGGCCAACCACACTTGGACCATCATGCCCCTTCCTGCTAACAAAAAGGCAGTAGGTTGCAAGTGGGTCTATAAAGTGAAATATCATGCTGATGGCACTGTGGATAGATGCAAAGCCCGGTTGGTTGCTCAAGGATTTACACAGCAGGCTAGCATAGATTTTTCAAACACCTTTTCCCCGTGGCCAAGCTCACTTCAGTCAGAATTCTCCTTTATTTGGCCTCTCAATTCAAATGGCATCTTCTCCAATTAGACATCAACAATGCCTTTCTCAATGGGGACCTTCAAGAGGAAGTATATATGAAGTTGTCTCTTGGCTATCCAAGCCAGGAGGAGAATCAAGTGTGCAAGTTGAACAAGTCTTTATATGGACTTAGACAAGCCTCGAGGCAGTGGTTTCAAAAGTTTAGTTCAACCATACTTGCATTGGGTTTTCACAAAAACTCTGCTGACCATTCACTCTTCACAAAGGGCTCTGGATTAGACTTTGTGACTCTTTTAGTCTATGTTGATGACATTGTAATTGGTGGCCCAAACAAGGTATTAATCCAAGAAGTTCAATTGTCCCTTGAGAAGCACTTCAAGTTGAAAATTATTGGAGATTTAAAATACTTCTTGGGACTAGAAATAGCTAGATCCGAAGCTGGCATACACCTTTGCCAAAGGAAATACACCCTTCAGTTGCTATCTGACACTGGATTCACCTCTGCCAAGCCAGCAAAAGTACCCATGGATCCCAACATTCAATTGAATGAGACTGATGGTGAACCTTTGCAGGATATTTCTCAGTACAGAAGACTAAATGGCAGGCTAATTTACTTGACAATTTCAAGGCCTGACATTACCTTCACAATGAACAAACTCAGCCAATTCATGGCGAAACCTAGAACAACTCATTTTTAGGCTGCCTACTCATTACTTCAATATCTGAAAGCCACTTCTGGACTTGGTATCTTGTTTCCTACCAAGTCATCTCTGAAAGTAACAGCCTATGTGGATGCTGATTGGGGTAGCTGCCAAGTTAGTAGAAAATCAACCACTGGTTTTTGTGTATACTTAGGTGATTCCTTAATCACTTGGAAATCTAAGAAGCAGGCAACAGTGGCACGATCATCTGCAGAGGCAGAATATAGAGCACTGGCAGCTGTAACCAGTGAGCTGTTGTGGTTAAAACAGTTGTTGAGAGCTTTTGAGGTTGACTTAACCTCCACTATGGTTCTCTGTGATAGCAAATCAGCCATACAACTTCCAGAGAATCCTATGGGTCATGAAAGGACCAAACATATTGACATTGATTGTCACTTCATCAGGGAACATGTGCAAACAAAGTTTCTGAAGCTGATTCATGTAAGAACAAGTCAATAGTTAGCAGATTTACTAACCAAAGCACTCCCAAGAGTCAAGTTTGAAGAACTCATTGTCAAGTTGGGATTGAAAGACATATACCTTCCAACTTGAGGGGGAGTATCAAAGTTCATTGTTAATTTTAACTTAAAGTGTAATTCTGTTGATAGATATAAATAGTTTGGAATAATTTGTATAGTTGGTTACCTCAGTTAGGATTTAACAGATTCAGTTAGTCTTTAGTTAAGTTAGAACAGTGGGTATATAAGCTTGTAAATACACTGTTCATTCATTCAGTTCAGTTTTAATCATTCTTATTCAATGAAATGGAGCTCTCTCATTCTTTCTGTTTCTCTGTCATCAAGAACTGGATTCCCCTAATTCACTTAATCTGATATACATGCCTACAAGGTAGTACAACTGTAAACAAGAAACATTAGGGAAGGAGTGCTTTATATTGTAATGTTACTAAGGGAAAATATATGTATTTCATATCTTCATTAGAGTTTGGACTACTTGTACTCAATAAGTTGTTTCAAGGTAGTCTCTTTGATTTGTAATGTTTCTTGGAAGGAAAGGGAAGGATGGGCTAATCACTGATAAGATTTTAAATTCTTAATGAGAACAATCAAGAAGCAAGGAAAATATGGGAGTTGCGTAAGCAGTTAGGATTATACGTAGAATTGGAGGAGGAAGTAATTCAGAACTTATCGAGGCTCCGAAGAAACTCTAAGAAGAGATCCTCTAAAACGATACAAATGATTTTATAAAATTGTTTAGATCTCTTAGGTGTGTGTTTCACTTTTGGGGCGTGAGTGGCAGTTTTGCTTTTTGTTCTCAGATTTCTTTGGCATGTGTTTTAACTAGGTGGTTCTTTTGTCATCTTTGAGGAGTAGGCGAATAGTAGTAGGAGTTGGCCCCATCTGGTTCATATTGGTGTAGCTTGCTCTCCGACTAGCCATTTGGTTAGAGCGTATTAATAAATTTTTACTTATCGAAAAAAAGGTGGGGCTTGTTGTTATTCTCATCTAAAATCTTCATGCATACTAGCAAAACACAACGGAATGAAACAGTAAAAAGAGAAAATGAAGAGAGAATTAATCCTTTCGCGAAAGAATGACAACAAGAAAAAACAAAAAAGGAGCATAAAGTTTTAGAGGCATGAAGAGATTATAAGAAAGAAAAAACCAAAAACCATGTCATCCATTTCTTTGCATATCTAGTAGCCTTCTATAAAACTCTTCTCACTCACTACTGTAAAAAAAAAAAAAAAAATCACAGCCACACCAGAATAGCAGATTGGCTGCTGCTTAAATAACACTCATAGCCTCCAGTCCTAATAAGGATGATCTCCATCGTGTGAAGAAGAGTGGCAGCGCATCTAGAACCAGTAGAGGCGTGTGAGATGGTGGATGGCGCCAAAACTTCATATTCTGCGGTTTTTGGACGTTTTGAACACGATTGAGGTTTTTGGGTGAATTCGGACTAAAAATTGAGGTTTAGAGACTAACTCTTCCTTACTCAAAAGCTCACTCTTAGATTAATTTCAGTCACTCTTTTCACTCACAACTCACTAAACCGAAGCTCTAGTGCCAAAATGTATCAGAACATAAAAAAATAAAGAGACTTTGTTTTTAAGAAAACACACTTTAATTTCTAATGCTTTGATTGATAATGAGTTAACGAGACATTCATATGATTTCTTATTTATAGTAGGAGGAGAATTAAGAGAATTACATACAACAAGACAAGTGTATTTCATTCAATAAACTTGTTATGAAAATTACAAGTTGCATGTGGGGCCATCATTGTTGCATGTATGACATTCTTGTTATGAAAATGACAAGGCAATGTGTCATACATGCAACAAAGGAAATGTGACAAGGATGGCCCTTCTCTATAATAAACTATGGTACCCATCAATTTCGGAAATGAGTTCTCTAACTTTAAGGCAAGAAACATCGAGTGATTATAGTATATTTTTTGAAAGAGAAGTGTGAGGGAGAAAAGAGAAATAAGATGAGAGAGAATCCAGTACGAGGGAGAAATGAATGAGAGAAAGTCACGTGACTTTTTCCCACCCTAAAATGCCAGAATTTGTTTCCATCAACTACCCCCCACACTTTAGCATCTTAAAAGGTTTTGGCCACCAATTAATTAACTTCATTCCTTCTCTCCCCTCCCAATATACAGGGGTTACTCCTTTGGGGACCAAATTTTGCGAGTGGTGCTACCTTAGACATTTGAGCCTACACTGAGATGCTGTCACGATCCACTCTTTGGCCATGACCTGCGTAGAGGCTACCAATAACTCCTCATGCAATTAGCCTGGTAAGCCTGGCTCACATTAACACAAACACGTTACTTAATCAAATATTCGCCAAAAATTCAGCAGTCTTCTCCTTTGTCCTAACATTTAAAAGGTTTCGGCTCATACTTCCCTTCAATGTTTGGCCCTTAGTATAAATTATTGGAGGAAAGTAGAGTATTGCGGTTTCGAATCAGCATTTTTATTATCTACACAATATTTACTTGTATTTTACCATTAGATTATGCAATTGAGGCTTATACTTCTCTTTATGTCTCAATACTTGATGGACCTAATAATTGTTTAAATTCTTTAAAAAATAATACATTACGTTTTATTTATTGAAGAATTTGGGAGGATAGCCAAATTCCAAATTTTGTAACCTTTTACAGTATCATATCTACCACAACACCTTGCCAACAAAGTGTTGTTTCTTCTATAGGGATTATTACATTAATCAAACCCCAACTAGTAATAATGAACTCATAGCTCACTCTATGTTTATGCCTTCTCTACAGAGAAAAGGTAAAAAATTCAAGGGACCAAGAAATGTTGTTCACTGAGGAGCAGGGGCAAAAGCTACTTGCATGTTCTCTGACACATCAGAAACAGGACCAGGTGCAGCTCCAGAACTCACAAGCTCCACCATAGCACGACGAGGGTTGATTCTTTGCTTCTCACACAGGTCTGGTAAAAACACCCCTGCATTTCATCAAAGAAAACTTCATTTCTGTTTTATGCTAATCTGAAGAAAATAATAATAAAAATAGAGTCCTCTGCTTGTAATTAAATACAATAAATATTATCCTAGGACAAGATAAAGATCCCCGATTTTATATTATTAATTTTTAAATATGAATGAGATGACTATGTATACCTTGATTAAATTTGAAGTTAAAGTGTGAGAAGGTAAGGTATCTTGAGGCTTTCAAATAGCAAAATGAAAAGCAAGAAGGCAGGACAGAACATGAATTAGCATTGCCTTGTATTTAAGCAAACCATGTCAAATTTTTCTTTTTTGACAATATGTACAAATTTTTCTTGTGACCCCATTTATTCATATACTATTTAAGAGAGTTTATTAAAATAATTTGAAAAGAAATTATGAGTATGATAAAACAATAAGCATTTTTGTTAAGAAATAGGGGCATATGCACCTTTGGTGTAAATCAGTTTAACACTGATATTCAATGAGAGATCACTATTTTGTAGTTAAATTTTATCTTATTTGTTGAAATTCAAACGAGACTCACTAAATCATGTGGATCGATGATTTTACGTAAATTTAGTATGACTCATTTAAATCTCAACTAACAAAAAATAGTGTATCGAAAAGAGTGTGATAAATAGTGTAATGCTAGCCATGCTTTAATTTTAAAATGTGGTCATAAAATTGGTTGTGATGTCAATATAATGGACTATTGTTTTGGTTAAATTGGCTATCCATAATCTTCAAGATCATTTATATTTTATATTTGTATAATTAAATTTTGTTTAAACTTTTCTAAACATCCTTTTGGTGTGAAATAAAAGCAAAGTAAAACTCTTACCCTCTCCAGCAGCCAAATTGAAGTAAAGGTCAACAATATTAGGACACTTCTGGTAACAAGGAGGTGAGCAAAGCTTAGCTGTGAATTGTGGTTCAAGAAGTGCATCTGAAGAAAAACCAACAAAATTTCTTTCAACACCACATGCTTCAACACATTGATCTGTTTCTAGGTATTCTGCCATTCTCTCAACCACCACTTCTGATGTCCTACATTGATAGTCCATGCCACCATCTGCACCCTTCTCTGTCTCCAATAAACACCTTTTCCCTGAAGAAGCTATTGAGAAAGCACATAGATCTTTTTGCAATTCCTCACACACAACTTCAGCTGCTAATTCCAGAATACAATAAATAATGTTAATTTTTTTAAAAGAAAAAAAAATGTACTAGTAATTAGATGTGGGGAAATAACTAGGAAGGTGTATG
Organism: Astragalus membranaceus; assembly: GCA_039519185.1. Lineage (NCBI taxonomy): Eukaryota > Viridiplantae > Streptophyta > Magnoliopsida > Fabales > Fabaceae > Astragalus > Astragalus membranaceus. Next base: position 100,092,854 of record CM076854.1, read on the forward strand.
TATATAGTATGTGTACCTAAAGATGCATGGATATAAAGGGAGCAGAAGAATAGAACCAAAGCCAATTTGGATGAGAAAGACATGGTTTAATTAAGATACTAGCTATATTAAGGTTTGTGTAGGAGTAGTGTATGAAAAATTAAGGGGTGGCTTGAAAAAATATTGGAAGTATGGAAAAGATGTGAACAACTATATGGAAAGGGCATAAAAGGTCTATTTATATAGATGAGAAATCTAACAACACTGTCTGTAATAGACGCGTTTAGATGGCTTCCAAGTTACCTCGGGTCCACTCCATTCCCTTTATTAGTTAAATCTCAAAATGCATATAAGTTTTTGTAGCTTTTTAATCATAAATAAATAAAAATTAAATTAACTTTGATAACAAATATGTTTACGCAGCAAATAATCTCCTATTTATTTAGTTTTAAATAATGTTTTACTTAAATCTTTCACACACAAACTTCCTATTTTTTTTTCATATGTAAGACCTAGCACAATTGGTTGTTAGGCTGAATATTTATCGTGGTTAATCGAGTTTGAACTTGAATCCCTACTTGACGTGTGTGAGTTTACAAGTGGTATTTGTCACCCGACTACTACTACGGGCAAAAAAAAACTTCTCTAAGGAAATAGAACCTATATATTAATTTTTAGGAACAACTAGGAAAGAAAAATATAAAATATAAAGTTAGAAAATAAAAAACAAATATAAAAGTCAAGCCCATCAATTTCTTTGTATTTCTTTGACCCATATGTTGATATAAGGGGTCAAACAATCACAATAACTTGGAGATATTAATTGGAATCCATAAACAATTATAGCAATTTAATAATAATAATAATAATAATAATAATAATAATAATAATAATAATAATAATAATAATAATAATAATTTGCTCTTTCGGTGTAAAAATTGTATAATTTTTTAATGTATAATATAATTTTGAAAATAATTATGATAAAGTCAAATATTTTATGGATGGAGAGTGCATAATTTTTTTACAGCAACAGCACATAAAAATTAGGGTAAAATATGTTTTTGGTCCCTATAAAATAGGGACCTTCTAAGTTTTGGTCCCCATCTTATTTTTCCAGTTTTCATTATTAGTCTCTGGCGTTAAATCATGTTGACTGGACTAACGGAAAACTGAGTTGGCTTGTACACTGTATTCTTTTTAATCTACATGGCAAATCAGCTAATCTAGTCACTTTTTTTATTATCCACATGGCTTTTTTGTTTTTTTTACCAAAATTTTCTATTTTATTAAATTTTTGTTTTTTTTTTCAAAAAAAATTGATCTTCTTCTTTCTCTCCTCCGGCAGAAGAGGCTGCGGAGATGACCTCCGGCACGGTGGTCGCCGGTGAAGGGTACTCCAATGACAAAAAAAATTGGGGGCTTTCGAAGAGGATGACCAAACTAATACATCTGTCTACACGAAAGAAAAGTTGAAAGCCATAAAAAAGGCAAATAATACATACCTTGATATGGTGGTATATAGGGCACCAAAAACGTAATATTCTGCAGTCTCTTTCTATGACCAAACTAATTGTTGTGATCTCTACCTCAAGTTCACCGGTCAATGAAATTCGCCCATGTTTACATAACAAGCAAACAATTACGGAAGCAATAACATTTAATTTGGATTCATAGTATATATTTTGGTTATATGCATCGGGTAAGGTATCAAACTCACACTCATATTCTGACATTGTGCTTATGCCAATAACTCTAAAATACATTGTTAAAAAATCATTCCTTATTCCATAATATTTTCGGAAAAAGTAAGTTTTTTTCTCTAAACATTCCGAAAATAGACGTATTTCTGGAAAGATTTCCGGAAATACTATTTTTTGAGGTATTTCCGGAAGGTTAAATTCCAGGGAATTCCGGAAATACCTCAAAAAGAGGTATTTCCGGAAGCTAAAATTGGCTTCCGGAAATACCTCTTTTTGATGTATTTCCAGAATTCCCTAGAATTTAACCTTCGAGAAATACCTCAAAAAATAGTATTTCCGAAATGTTTTTTTTTTTTTGAAATTTCGTTTTAATTAATTTTTTTTTTGCTTTTTCAGTGGCAACCAGAACAGGAAACATAGAGCGAGGCGAGTATTCAGGAGCGGGAGGAGATGAGCAGAATCCTTCTGGCAGTAGGAGTAGGTTCCGATCTATGAAGCCTCGATACTTCAAAAATGGAGAAGTACCCGTGTCGGATACGTATCCGATACCGATACGTACCCAAAGACTATCTAATAATTTTTTAATTCTTTTTAAAAAATATTTGGCTCGATACTTTTCAGATACATTTTTGATACTTCTTACCAACTAAGGATACTTCTTAGATACTTTTTCGATACCTCTTACCAACTAAGCACATGATTGTCACTCATATATGATACACTTTAATACCTCAATAACTAAAAGACAAAATTATATGTTTTTTCTTAATACAATAATAGAAGAAATAATACATTGTGATATGAGTGGGATAAATATACGTAACTATCTCTACTTGATAAGATCACAAATATTTATTTCTACAATGTGATGAATATATATTGACTAATGATATGCTTATGTTTTATTGACCAATTACGTACTAATATGAATATCTTAGACTATAAAAAGTCATCTATTTCTGCCACTGACTATTCGTATTATACGATTTCGGGTGGTCTCAGTTACTTGTCCACCATTACTTTTTATGACTAGTCACTCATACATAGGTGTGTCGGTTGTCCTCTTCCTTTCATCCATATATTTTGTGTGATTTTTTTTATCTATTTGGGCAGTTTTTTTTCATATCTATAAAATGCAATATTTCAGTTTTTCATCTTTGTTTTTTCTCTTTGTGTTTCTATTCTATTTTTGTTTTTTCTGTTATGTTTTTATATATTTAAATTTTAATTTAACTTTTTATTAAAGCATCTCAGCCGTGTCGTATCTTGATTTTCAAAATTTTCCCGTATCCCCGTATCAGTATCGTATTCGGTATCCGGGCTTCATAGGTTCTGATTGAGGACTAGACAGGCCGGACACGCGTCTGAGCGTCAGAGACGTATCCGAGAGCGAGAGCTGCAGCAGGAGGCTGAGCCAGACGCCATGCATGTAGATGACCAGGCTGAGGCTGGGGTTGCTCAGCATGATGATGAGGCTGCTGAGCAGGTTTTGTTACACCGGTTGCATGTCCACTGCGTCCAGAGACTACTACAGACGGGACAGGTAATACTTTTAATAATTTGTTTATTTTTTAACAATTAATTACTTTTAATAATTTATTAATTACTTTTATTTTTTTACAAGACCGGGGTACGATTAATGTTGCTTCTCATGGGGGGAAGATATTGAAGATGAGACCTCAGCAACACCACCCACATATAGCAGGATGGTTGCAGCAGGCCCATCTGTTTGTGCTGGACATCACACCTCTCGGCAACATCAACCATGAGCTCATATCAGCTTTTGTGGAGAGGTGGCATTCTGAGACCAGCTCATTCCACATGTCGTGGGGGGAGTGTTAGCAATTTGGCAAGTGTACCAAATGTCGCAAGTAATACAATTTATCGGTAAGAACCGGTCGATCCACAGGGATTGCGCGTTGACAACAATAGCAAATTTGTAAATTCGTAGATTGTAGATATTTGATTAATCGAGTAATTGGTAACAGAATACGAACGTGAATTAATAATGCAAGAAAAAGCGACTAGGGATCGAATCCTCTCACCTCGCCTATCACATGAACCTCAGCCAATTCAAGTTAATTATTCAACTTCTAGATTCAATTCACCAATTTAGGTCAAGGGCAATTCCTTGTCTCAAGACCCCTATTACCCTAAGAGTTACCCTAATTCCTTAGGTGAGTCGTGCCAGAGGGTAACGCATTAAGATTAAGAATTAATAAGAATTCACATAAGCTATCACATATTCCTATGATGATTACTAGCATGTGATCTAAATACCCAATTTCCAGCTACTAATTCATATCCCTATGCAATCACTAGCCTGGATCATCGCAATTATCATATGTAATTGAAAAGCGTTAAGAGCATAGGTAATTAGACAAGCAACTCGAATAACAACTGAATTAACTAAATCAATGGTTCACATGATAGGGTTGGGAGATTCATCTCTCCCTAATCTAAAGAATTAGTTACAAATCATCCTAAAGGTGGAAACCAACATAGAATAGAAAACAAACATAAAGGAAGACATTTAGAACCTTCAATCCCTTGTTCCCAAGTGGTGAGAAGGCTCCAAATTCGCACCTCCAGCTGCTCCAAAACGTGGCTCCAATTCCCAAAAACGAAGTGTAACCAAAAATTTCCTGAAACTGCTTTAAAACCCTAATTTACGCGCACCATCGCGACGCGGCCCGTGTCCATCGCGTCGCGATAAATGACAGAAACTTCTGGCCTCGCAAAACAGCTCCAGGTCGCGTCGCGAACCCTCCTGGTCGCGACGCGAGAAATGACAGAAAGTTTTTGCTTGTAAAGACTCCTCCAAATCGCGTCGCGAACCCTCCTGGTCGCGACGCGAAGAATGACAGAAAGTTTTGATTACCAAAATTCCTCTAGATTGCTGCATTTCCGGGCAAGTGTCTGGTTCGCCGAAAGATGCCACAACCACTTAAGAGGTCTTCAAGTCCCATTTAGCTCCAAAAGTGAAGGAATAACTTACAATTGAACTTCCTACTACAATGATCTAAAACTGAACCAAATCCCAGATAATGACTGCTATACAATAAAAACCCTGCACAATTGGTCCTAAAAATGCCTAACTTACATCATATGACTGGGAGTCAACACAACCCCAAACTTAAACTTTTGCTTGTCCTCAAGCAAACAATCAATTCAGACTGTGGCTGTTTTTCTTTCTATTTAGCTGTTACATATAATACATCAACCTTAAGCACATCAGCACATCAATTATCATCATCAATCTAATACAGTGGCATGACAACTTAATTGGAAATACCGAATCATAAGCAGGCAGCATTCTCAAGTTTTCTCTGTACGCACATCTCACCAGTGTTTCACTCTTGAGGTGTTTTGGGTATTCACTCAATTCACAGTACCTGCATCATCGTTTCATAGGCTTGACAGAGTTCTATATCATCTTAAACAAATGAAATGCATACACACATTTTGAGGACTTTAAGGGTTATAGCGGGGCTTAGGTAAGGGTGGATACATTTGGATAAGTAGGTTGCACTTGGAGTTAGGCCTACCTCTCTTTTTGTCAATTTCACGCAATACTCACCCATTTTCCCCAAAGCATATAACAAAACAAGAGAAGGAAATTATTTATTTATTTTTCTCTTTTTTTTTTTATATGTATATATATATGTATTTTCATGACTTTTTTCTTTCTTTGTTTTCTTGTTCCTTCTCTTGTATACCACCCCTAACTTAGTACGTTGCTATTCCACGAGCAACCCCAAACTTAAGACTTTCCCCACTCTCACAGCTTTTGTTACCTAACTCCAAGTTAAGAATTAACTAGGCTATGATTGTCAGAGAAACAACGTACAATTTTTTTAACAACAGGCTCAGAGGGGCTAGCAGAGGATAAACATTAATAGGTTGGCTTGAAAGGCTCAGGGGTGCCAAAAGAATTGCCTCAGTGTGTATGAAAATCAAATGCAAAAAAATAATTAAGCACAATGTCAAGTTCTGCAGACTAATGCAAGCAAGAAATACACACACAATATATAAGAACGTGTTTAGGCTCAAACCTCACAGTTGGGATCATAGAGATGGAACTTGAGAGATGCTGCTTACAGATGATAAGGAACTTCCGCAACGTTTGTCATGACCCCTGCTATTACTTGATGATAAAACTTGCAGTGCGAGCGTCAAAAAGGAGAATGCAAACATGCGATCCTAAATGCCACGGGTCATCACTATTGAAGCTGCTTTAACAAAACAAAACAAAATATAGGGCAGCGTTGCCCCACTATCACAGAGTAAGTTATAATCAGTAGTACAGACCAATGTGCGAAAATAAAGTCAGAATAGGGCAAAGTACAACCAAAAAGTGCAAAATAAAAATAAAAATGTCTGAGTAAAACAAGAAATAAGTGAGCCTCCTGCTCATGGGAAGGAAATGTGCTCCTCCAAATACTCGTCTCCGGAAAGAAGTGGATCCTGGGGGACCTGCTGCTGCTCTGCATGTGGGACTGATGAAGATGAAGCTGCGGCTGCTCTGTTCTCGGCCATGTACTCCTCAGCAGCACGGTGGACTCTGTATGATGCCAGGTGTGAAGTATCTATGCCCTGCTGCTGCAATGACAGAGACGATCCGCACCAGCTGGCCATGAGGAGGTCATACTGGAAAGAGGAGTCGGTCTGAAACTGCTCCCTGTAAGATGGGCCTGCTGGCTGCTGTGGTGCTGGAGGTGCTGCCTGCTGTGGTGCTGCTCCATCAAGGGGCCCCTCGGGCTGCTTCAAGATCCATGCTGCTGTTATACCCTCCCTGGGGTCGGTTAGAAGATCATCTGGGTACTCCGGGCAGCCCTGCTGTCTACATAAAGCATGGATGATAGAACAGTGCCCCAATCTGGCCCTAGGACATCTGGCAATCTCTGCAATACTAGCTGAAATGGCTCTCCCCAGATTGACCCTCTGGCCTCTCATGATAGCTTGTAGTCCCATGGCTACCTTAGTCTTGACATCAGTGGAATTGGAGCAGGAGATGATAGACTGATTAAAGAAATTGTTCCAGGCCTTAGGAATTGCCTTCAGAGCCATATTGCAAAAGCGGCGGGGATAGTCTTGACCAATCGGACCAATAAGATGTCTGTCCCAGGCTGCTCCCTGACGACACAACTCTCTCAGCAAACCCTCATAATCGTGCGCCCCTTTGTTGTCCCAAGCATCCATCATGGCACAATTAGCAGTAGTGGGAAGCCCGAGGAGACTGTTGATGGTATCAGGAGAGTAGGACACCTCTCTTCCCCTCACCACTGAAACTCTATTGTCTTCATCTCCATAGGCATTTGCATAGAACTCCCTCACCAAACTTTGATTAGCTTGTTTGATCATTGAGTTGAGCGAGAGCCAACCCAATTCCCGGAGAGTGGAAGTAATGATGGGGAATTCCCCCGTGCTAAGGTTAAAGGCCCTTTCGGGATTTATCTTTTTCCCCTTGACCACTTGGTGGTACCTCTCCTCATGCACGGGGGACCTGAATCTGTCAATCTCAATTGCGGGTTCCCCTCGCCTTTTCTTGGAGGTGCCTGCTTTGCTTTTCTTCATCATGTCTGCTTACCTGTAATGTCCTGTAAAAATTAAAACAAACAGAATCCAACACCAATTGTTAGTTCTCGGTGGGTCCCTGGTGTGGGCCCCACTCCAGCAGAGAAAAATAATTAACAGGCAAAACATAGTTTCTGGACTCAAAGTCATCTACCCTAAGGTTGTGAATATGTTCAAAATTAGAAACAGCCCAGCAACCCCAAAACAGCCTTTACTAGACATTTCCACAATCAATAAAGTTGCTTAGCCAAAACTCATAGGAGCAATTTCACAAACACTTGGTGAGCACCAAAATTTTCATTCAAGCATTTTATCGGACACCTTGTGTACGCCCAAAATCCACTTAATTTCTACCCCCAATTCAATTATTCCCTCTCCCACATTAGCAATAAACAACAATCATGCAACAACATATCATAGGGAAGAATCCTACTCTTCTAATTGACTTCGAATTCTCACACTTCCTACCCAAAAATCACCCCAACAACCATCAAAAACACTCAAAATTTAATACTCTAATTAAAGAATAAGGTTAAGATTGATACCTGGAGATGTTGATGGTGATGGATTCGTGCAATGTAGCAAGAATTTGCAATCAAATGTGATCAAAAACAGTAATGGGGAGGGGAATTCGCAGTGAACACTAGAGAGGGAAAATAGAAAAGTTGAGAGAGTTTTTGCATTTGTGTTCGGTCTGGTCATTTTTACACTAAAAAGGCTCTGATCGCGACGCGGCCCGTGTGTATCGCGTCGCGAGATTACACAGAACCGTTACAGTTTCCAAAATTTGAAAGCATCGCGACGCGACACGCCTCTCTTCGCGACGCGAGAAATGGCAGAAACATTTTCCTTGGCAGATTTTCAACATATCGCGACGCGACATAACAGGTTCGCGACGCGATAAGTGGCAGAAACATTTTTCTTTGAAATTACTTCCCTTTCGCGACATGAACTTGACCGAACACAAAAATTTTCTTCTCATGCCTAAGGCTAACAGCAAAATAAAGTAATTAAAGACTGGAATTGAAATTGAATTAAAAACATGGTACCTCAGTGGGTTGCCTCCCACTCAGCGCTTCTTTAACGTCACTAGCTTGACGGTTCAGAAGATATCTCACATTGGCCCCGGTGGAGCCTTTTGCTCTTCAAGTGCCCCATTCACAGCTCCTTCCAATTTTTCTCCATTGAATTTCCAGCTAGACTCACCCACCACTTCCTTTAGATCAACCCACTCGCTAGGTGACTTGTCTGGTGAAGAGTGAATGTGCCTTTTGTTTTTGGCTATTATCTGAGGTTCCTCAATACTATAGCACCCTTCCTTTTTCTCCTCCTTTCTTGCTGCCTTGATCACTTTCAGGGTCACCTCTTCATCCTGCACTCTCAGCTTCACAGTCCCGTCCGCTACATCTATGACAGCTCTACTGGTGGCTAGGAAAGGTCTTCCCAAAATGAAAGGGATGTCATTTTCCCCATCCATTGAACTCTTGATCTCAGTGTCACCATCCAACTGCAGAATCACAAAATCTACCGGGAAAAGGAATTTTCCCACCTTTACCAGGACATCCTCCACAATACCATACGGATACCTTATTGACCTATCAGCCAGTTGCAAGGTCATGTGAGTCGGTTTGACTTCACCTCCCCCAAGCTTTTTCCACATTCCCAAGGGCATGAGGTTTATGCTTGCCCCCAAGTCACAGAGTGCCTTTTCTATAGTGACATCACCAATCGCACAAGGAATGGTGAAGCTTCCTGGATCCTTCAGCTTAGGGGGTATTTTGTTTTGAATGATAGCACTGCACTCCTCTGTTAACGCTACCGTTTTGTTCTCCTTCAACCTTTTCTTTTTGGTCAATAACTGTTTCATAAACTTCGCATAGACCGGCATCTTTTCCAGGGCGTCAGCAAAAGGTATATTGATCTGGAGGCTTCTGAACACCTCCATGAACTTGGAGAACTGCTCATCCCTCTGATTTTTCTTGCTTACCTGAGGATAGGGCAGTTTCATGTAAGATGGAGTTTCTTTGGGTTCCACTTGAGGGTTGTCTTTACCCGCTCCCTCATTCTCTTCATTTGCTTTCTTTTCCCTGGGCTTGGTTACTTCAGACGGTTCCAACTCCTTACCACTTCTCAGATGGATGGCATTGCAATTCTCTTTTCTCGGGTTATCCACAGTGTTGGCAGGGAAACCACTTTTGGATGTGTCCACAAGTTGCTTCGATAACTGACCAATCTGTACCTCCAAATTTTTCACTGATGCTTCATGGTTTTTCTCCATGTTTTTCATTACCTGCTCTTGAGCTTGGAAGGTATTTTTTGTCATCTGCATAAACTGTGTCAATGCATCCTCCAACCGAGAAGGTGGTTTCTGTTGTTGATTGGCAGGTGCCTGAGGCTGTTGTTGGTTGGAACTCGTGCCGTCATTGTTATTCTTCCAAGAGAAATTGGGATGATTCTTCCACCCTGGATTATAGGTGTTAGAAAATGGATTCCCGCCTTGTCTTTGGAAGTTTCCCATATAGTTGGCCTGTTCCAATGCTTCTCCATAAGCTGCACAGTCACCTTGTGGGATTCCCTACCACAATAATTGCATCCACCTGCTTGCACTGCTTGTACTGTTGCTGGAGCTTTTGAACCTACTTCACATGCTGCCACTAATTGCTTAGTGAGAGCCTCGATTTGCATGGTCATTAGTTTCTGTTGGGCTAACACTGCGCTGTTTGAATCAAGCTCCAGCACACCTTTCTTTTTGTCAACCCCTCTATCATTTTGGATCTTGTACTCATTGGAAGCCATGTCTTCAACCAACTGCTTGGCTTCTTCCCAAGTCTTGGTACCTAAGGATCCTCCAGCTGAGGCATCCAACATCATTCTTGTTTGTGGTCTCAGCCCATGGCAAAAGGTTTGTAACTGAAGGAAGTCTTCTATGCCATGGCCAGGACACTTCTTGAGTAGTAGTTTGAATCGTTCCCAAGAGTCATACAACGATTCGGACTCTCCCTGTGTAAAATTGGAGATATCAGCTCGTTTCCTTATGAACTTAGAAATTGGGAAGAACCTCTCCAAGAACTTGTTCTCAAGGTCATTCCAAGTGTTGATTGTTCCTGGGAGAGTGTTCAACCAATCCTTGGCCCTCCCTGTGAGAGTGAAAGGAAACAGCCGGACTTTCTTTGCACTATCGGTTACTCCCTCCGGGTGTGTAGTCCCGCAGATCTCGTAGAATTGGAACAAGTGCTGATTAGGGTCTTCGGCATCCGACCCAGAGAATTGCTCTGATTTCAAGGCTATGAGCATAGAGGATTTGATATCAAACTGGGCCACGCCCACTGGTTGAAATGCTAATGCTTGGGCACCTTGATTTCTTCGCCCGAAATCACCTAGAGTACGTCGGGGTGGAGGATCAGCCATCTCTTCCTCCTCACTAGAAAACTCTTCCGGTACAGCTGTAGAAGTTGATTGTACCTGTGACAATTCTCTTGCTTGCTGCTTGGCGAGCTTAGCCTTTCTTCGATTTGCCTTTGCTAGCTTTTCAATTTCCGGGTCAAACAAGAGGTCTTGTGGACCCTTGCTCCGCATGCACAAATCTCTGAAACACTGAAGCAAACGTCAACAAATTCAAGGAACCAACAAGTAGCAGAATTAAGTAACTAAAAACAAACAAAACTAAAAATCTAGAATTAACTCGTTTGCCTTGTCGACAACAAAGTCAACAATCCCCGGCAACGGCGCCAAAAACTTGTTAGCAATTTGGCAAGTGTACCAAATGTCGCAAGTAATACAATTTATCGGTAAGAACCGGTCGATCCACAGGGATTGCGCGTTGACAACAATAGCAAATTTGTAAATTCGTAGATTGTAGATATTTGATTAATCGAGTAATTGGTAACAGAATACGAACGTGAATTAATAATGCAAGAAAAAGCGACTAGGGATCGAATCCTCTCACCTCGCCTATCACATGAACCTCAGCCAATTCAAGTTAATTATTCAACTTCTAGATTCAATTCACCAATTTAGGTCAAGGGCAATTCCTTGTCTCAAGACCCCTATTACCCTAAGAGTTACCCTAATTCCTTAGGTGAGTCGTGCCAGAGGGTAACGCATTAAGATTAAGAATTAATAAGAATTCACATAAGCTATCACATATTCCTATGATGATTACTAGCATGTGATCTAAATACCCAATTTCCAGCTACTAATTCATATCCCTATGCAATCACTAGCCTGGATCATCGCAATTATCATATGTAATTGAAAAGCGTTAAGAACATAGGTAATTAGACAAGCAACTCGAATAACAACTGAATTAACTAAATCAATGGTTCACATGATAGGGTTGGGAGATTCATCTCTCCCTAATCTAAAGAATTAGTTACAAATCATCCTAAAGGTGGAAACCAACATAGAATAGAAAACAAACATAAAGGAAGACATTTAGAACCTTCAATCCCTTGTTCCCAAGTGGTGAGAAGGCTCCAAATTCGCACCTCCAGCTGCTCCAAAACGTGGCTCCAATTCCCAAAAACGAAGTGTAACCAAAAATTTCCTGAAACTGCTTTAAAACCCTAATTTACGCGCACCATCGCGACGCGGCCCGTGTCCATCGCGTCGTGATAAATGACAGAAACTTCTGGCCTCGCAAAACAGCTCCAGGTCGCGTCGCGAACCCTCCTGGTCGCGACGCGAGAAATGACAGAAAGTTTTTGCTTGTAAAGACTCCTCCAAATCGCGTCGCGAACCCTCCTGGTCGCGACGCGAAGAATGACAGAAAGTTCTGATTACCAAAATTCCTCTAGATTGCTGCATTTCCGGGCAAGTGTCTGGTTCGCCGAAAGATGCCACAACCACTTAAGAGGTCTTCAAGTCCCATTTAGCTCCAAAAGTGAAGGAATAACTTACAATTGAACTTCCTACTACAATGATCTAAAACTGAACTAAATCCCAGATAATGACTGCTATACAATAAAAACCCTGCACAATTGGTCCTAAAAATGCCTAACTTACATCATATGACTGGGAGTCAACACATCCTGGTCGCGACGCGAAGAATGACAGAAAGTTCTGATTACCAAAATTCCTCTAGATTGCTGCATTTCCGGGCAAGTGTCTGGTTCGCCGAAAGATGCCACAACCACTTAAGAGGTCTTCAAGTCCCATTTAGCTCCAAAAGTGAAGGAATAACTTACAATTGAACTTCCTACTACAATGATCTAAAACTGAACTAAATCCCAGATAATGACTGCTATACAATAAAAACCCTGCACAATTGGTCCTAAAAATGCCTAACTTACATCATATGACTGGGAGTCAACAGGGAGATGACAGTGACGTTGGACGACATGTCCGCGTTGCTCCACTTGCCGCTCACCGGCACACCGTTGGCGCATCTGCCACATTTTGACACTGCCGATGCTATTCGGGCTGGAGTTGACCTGCTGGGCATTGACCACACAGCCTGCTGGGCAGAGTGTCAGTTCAACAGGGGACCGACATTCCGATTTTCTTTCTGATGACCGCATACACACAGAACATGGAGCGCGGCCATCTTGATCAGGCGCCACGGTGCTATCTGCTACACTTGTTGGGCAGCACCATTTTTGCCGACAAGAGTCACACATTTGTCCCTGTCAAGTGGGTGACTCTTATTTCAGACTTTGCCCTGGGCTTGGGGTCCAGCTGCTCTAGCTATTCTCTACGAGCAGCTGAATGATGCTTCATTGTTACTGGGAGACGTCGCAGATTGGGGGATACGCTTCTCTGCTGCAGGTAACTAATTAATTAATTATTTTTATTTCTTTTTAATTACTTTTATTTATATAATTACTTATTTATTTTTTTTATTATTTTAGTGCTGGATATATGAATATTTCCCCACCATCGTGGTGCAGAAAGACTTCGGTGCCAGTCAACTTCCACGTTGCAGCAGGTGGGCGAACAAGAAGTGCGATAGTATCAAGCTTCCAAAGTTTCGGGAGCTGCTGGACGACTTGCAGAGGGAGCAGGTCATATGGATCCCCTGGGACGACCACAGACAGTACCTCCGGTTTCACAACATTTCATTATTCAGAGGTTGGCTGTTGTGGGGGGATGTGGCGGTGCCTTATATGCCAGACAGGGTCCGTTGGTAGTTTGGATATGTCCAGCAGATTCCTGATCCACCTATTTTGGGCCCACGTCCATCTCCGGAGGTCATAGTACAGCAGCTGATGTTCTATCAGTCCCCAGCGCGGGCTTTCAGGGACAGCGGTCGACGGACACCCGTCCAGGGTGCTTGTGATGACGAGTACCTACCATGGTACTTCCAGGTGTCCATTCCCCGCCTGACTCCGGCTCCGCCTTCACCTCCAGCTCCGCCTTCGCCTCCAGAGGATGTTGGTGTACTTCCCTTAGAGTCCAGGATGGAGAGAGCAACTAGGCATGTCCAGGATGTCTATTATAGTCTTTTGGCAGTCAACGGCATTCTTGGGGATGTCTATGATAGTCTGTTGGCTGCTTTACAGCTTTTGGACATTTAGTTGTATTATTTTTTGTATTTTTACTGTATTAATACTGATTATTATTGTTTATTAGTTTAGCAAGTTTCGTTACATTTAATTATTTCGCATAATTTTTTTAATTTAAAAAATATATTTTTTTAGAAAAATTCCGGAAATACCTCTTTTTAGGTATTTCCGGAAAACACATATTTCTGCCTTCCAGAAATATGTGTATTTCCGGAAATTTTTAAAAAAAAAAATTTTTTACGAAAAACTAGGGGTATTTTGGGGATTTATGGTAAAATAGGGGTATAGAGTCCATTGGGGGAGGGGTACAAAAAAAATAGCCTACTTTTTTTGTCCTTTATATTTCATTCTTTTTTTTACGTCATTTACCTTTTAAAGTGTTCGTTTAGATCCTTTATCTTTTCAAAATGATTTAAAATAGTTCTTCTATTAAGTGACAGTTAAATAGGGCTTATATGGACAGTGACGTAAATAAATTGGCCACATAAGATTATGTTATTAGGCAATGATGATCCAGAAACTTTCACTAGTTGGGGCAAAAATATAATTTAAAATATTTTATCAAAAAAATATTATAAGTTCTTATTGTGTACATCATTTCATAACAAAAAAAATTAAAATACCTTAATTTCAACAAATTACAAAGCTAAAAAGATTAAATTAGTTCCAACTTATTCTCTCTTTTTATTAATCTCTTGTGAATTTCTACCAACATGGGTTGGTCCAAGTGGTAACTGGACTTGGATCCCACCCCAAGGAGAGAGCCACACAGGCCGGCAAAGCCGGTACTCATGGCCAGCCAGGTTCCCCGACGTAGATTAGTCACTGGCAAAGTCGGCGGAAACTACGCACCAATGACATGGTAACCAAAAAAAATCTCTTATGAACTTCTATATTTATTTTTATAAAAAAAGTTATGTGTATATTTATAAGTAAAATTCCCCCAATAAGGATCACATAGATCTGTCTCTGTTATTAGAAAATTATTATATATATTTAAAAGTAAAATTACTTTTCATGTGAGGGCAAATTCCCCCAATAAGGATCACATAGATCCGTCCCTGTTATTAGGCCATTATATTCATTTACGTCACTTATCTTTTCACAGTTAATTAAAATGCTCCTTCTAGTAAATGATTGTTAATTATGTTTCCTTTTTCTTTCGTTTTCGTCCTTCATCTTTTTTAAGATATTTATTTACGTCTTTTATCTTTTTTAAAATGTATGTTTACGTCATTTGTCTTATCACAATTAATTAAAGGTAATTGATGGATGGTACAAAACTAAAAGAGAAGAACGGCCCACGATACGACAATACCTTTTGATCATCATTTTAATTTCTATATTAGCGCAATACAATATTTTTCTTCTTTTTAATACACATTAACGGAATAACCATTTTAATTAAAAAGCCGAGAATTATTCATGTTTAACTTTCCTCACTTTTGTTCTATTTTAATTCTCGGTTTTTAATTCACTTTTTTTCTATTAATCAAGAGCAGCGATATTTGTTACAAGAATATCTTATACCAAATGTAAGAATTCACACTTGTCGACTAATTATAAAACGAGAAAACTCACTTTTTGGCGTATTTCACTGGGTAAAAGGTAACTGAAAGGAAATGACGTATTATTGGTTGTTCTTCACTTTTCGTTTCGTGCCATCCATCAATTATACCTTTAATTAACTCTGAAAAGACAAAGGACGTAAATGAATATTTTTAAAAAGATAAAGAACGAAAAGGAAAACAGTAAACACAATTAACAATCACTTACTAAAAAGATCATTTTAATTAATTGTGAAAAGATAAAGGATATAAACGAATATTTTAAAAAAGAAAAAGGACGAAAACGAAACAACATATAATAGTCTAATAGTACAGTCATTTGCTTATGTGGCCAATTTATCCATGTCATTGTCCTCGTAAGCCTTATTTAACCGTTGTAGCGACCGAAAAATCCAGATGATGGATTCTTCGAAGTGTCGGATGAAGCCGCCATCAAAATTTAGGTTTAAAGGGGCAAACTTTGAGAAATCCCCTAAAAAGGTCATAACAAACCAAATATGGGTTCGGGAGTCAGTTATGTGCGGGGAAGGTACTAGCACCCCGGGGCATCCCTCCTAACGAGGGTTACCATCGAACTAAACGTGTAAGCATCGTTAATTAAAAAAATATTGATTTTACCCTTATTTACAAGTTAGAACACAAGTTAAATAAATGACTTGACAGTTAGTTATTTTTGTTCTTTTTGGGAAATAGAAAAGAAAGGATTAGAGAAAAACTTAAAAAAAAAAAGTTTTTATTAGTGCAATTGACAAAGGTCGGCCGCCCTCGGTTCCTACGTATCTCTTGGTAGAGAATCAAATCACAGGTAGTTCTTGGGTAGAAAATATTTGTGTGTTGGTGTTTTTTATTTATTTGAATGTTTTTGTAGTTGAAGGGTGTTCATAATAACTAAACGCTAGAGTAATTACTACTAATAGCCTGTTTGAAAACTAAAAGTGATCATAATCATCAAACGAGTTATACTCAAAGTGACTATTTTTGAATCTCGATTTTTTTGGGAAAATGGTATCATGAAACATAATTCAAAGATTGGTTAAAATTGAATGAAGACGAGTTGGACTTAATCGGTGAGTAAAGAAACATGATTCTGTGGGAGTATGGGTGCATATAGCAAATAATTCACAAGAATAGTTAAGATGGGTTTAGCCGTATAGCAAAGAGAGGATTAGCAGTTTAAGTCGCATAAAATAATTTTCATACATAATAAATTGAAAAATTAATTAAATAAACAAAAATAATGAAATGGAAAGAAAGAGCTAGAGGGAGTTTCGAGAACTCACCACAATGAGAGAAAGAGGGTTTATATATTAATTAATATATAAAGCATAAAAATAAAATAAAAGAAAATGGAATGGAATGGGGTATTTACTGGACAAAGGACTCACGGGTCATGGGTTATGGGTTTTAAACTAAAATCCCAATCTTCTAATCTTTGTCTCAGCAGCCATGGAAACAAAGAGAAGAAAACCATTTCGGCCATGAGGGAAAGAGAGGAATAAGAGGCTTTGTGGTGGTGTTGCGATGGTGAGGGGTGCTATTTAGGGTGGTGTTGGTGGGGATGAGAGAGGCCAAGAGAGAAGAGTAAGAGAGAGAAAAAGGTAAACGAAACTGAGAGGGAGAGAGAGGAGTGTGCGGGTTCACGATGGTGAGAGGAGGAACTGGCGGACACGGCGGTGGTGCGCCGGTGCTTGGTGGCTTCTCCTTTCTTATATCCTCTGTTTCTATTCCTCTCTTTCCCTTATTTTTTTTCACAGATACATTCTCTCTTTTCTTTTCTTATCGTTTCCCTCCCCCTTCTCTAGTTCTCTAAAATCGATTTTTCTCCCCTTTTTTGATTGTTGGCTTTGTTTTTATAGATGGAGAAATCCTCAATTTTTCTTTTCTTATCACTGAAATGTCTCTTTCAATTTTCCCAATCCATGATTCTGTTACTCTGCTCCTTTTGTTTTTTCACCTTCCTATGCTTATTTTTCTGGTTTTGGATATGCAGCCATAGCTTGGTGGAGCAACAGATATGTCTGTGAAAGGGAGATGACCAATATGTACATAGGCATGTCTCGTGTTTGCTGGCTAGTTTTTAGGCGTGGAGGATGATGGTACACAATGTTGGGAGCACTAGTTTGACTTACCTTGAGATACAGACAACACAGTACAGAGGTTTGGCACTAGTTCGAGCGGCCATGGGGTCAAGATCAGGTCGTTGACCTGATTTGCTCACCTCGAAGGACGTCCACTATGTCTTAGGCAGACATAGCTAGTCTGAAGGACCTGGGGTCGGATGATCCGTCGGTTGCTCGATAACGCGGCGTGCGATCTGGATTGATGGACCAATTGTTGGTCTGAAGGAGCGCTGGGGCTCTGAAGGACCGTTGGGGGTCTAAAGGATCAGCTTGGTGATCTGAATTGCGATATGGGGTTGGCGCTTGGAGCGCCGATTTCGAGGAACAGGATATAGGGATCGATACTTGGCGTATTTGCCCGGGCATACCTAATAAATGCATTTTCCTGATAAGGAAAAACTATCAATATTTGACATGTCTTAACAATGCGATGAATGGAGTATGCGCGTATGCAAGCGTGTGCGATGATTGGTGTTTGCTGGGGTAGTGAATGAGATGTGTATACGAATGCAGATAACATGTGAATGCAAATGTACTGCTTAGATGCAGGTGCTATGGTAGATACATGGTTGCATGGTGGAATGATTTTTGCAATGTGGATGATTTTTGTCTCTTCTTGCTTTCCCTTTTTTGCCCTTTTTTATAAATGAATGTGCACACGTAATGCTTAGATGCAAGAGTTGTGGTAGCTGCTTGACTTGATGTTGAGATATAATGTATGGTGCAATGATTGGATGTTTGTCGGGATGTGGAATGATTTTGTTTTGTCTTTTCGCTTTATTGCCTTTTTTGGTATTTGATGAATGCATGAAATTAGAATGTGAATATGATGGATATGTAATATTTTGATGCAAACGCTATGGTGAATAAAAGGAAGTGCATAAATACACGGCGCGATGATATGATATGATTGATTGGGATGTAGACAGACTTTTTGTAATGATGAGACTGACATTTGGCATTTTTATTGAAGCAATACATGTTATGTGTGGGCATGCATGTATGCATACGCAATGCATAATGCGAAAGAAGCAAAATTGTGTAAGCAAAAACAAGTGGAATGTGAATGCATGTACAATACTTGTATGAAAGAGTTGTGATGAGTATAATCAGATACATGGTTTGATTCTAGAATAAGGAGGACATGCATGATTTATTGATGACAACAAGAATGTTTGATGGGAAACAAAACTTTTGTTGCTAGAAAGAGAGAGCTGAATATTTTGAATTGATCATTCCTTGTAATAAAATTTGATGGCTTGAACTCAAACTCTGGTAAGCTCGAGGTTGCCATTTTGAAGGGTGTGGCTTGTAGCAATTTATTAGTGCCCTTTTTAGAGATTGAGATGTGTATTTGTAGACTTGTTCAAATGGGTTTTTATTTGGTTATGATGTTTCATGATGGCTAAGCTTTCAAGTCTAAGATGTTAGCTTGGAGGAATTATCAATACCACGTCATAACGTGTGCTCTCTCTTTTAAGCGTTTGTTTAATAAGTATGAAAAACAGTGTGAATACAAATGAATGTGCCAGTTGACTCAGGGTTCAAGAAATGTAGGGTATGGACAAGTGTGTCACGTGAGTGGAGTGAAGAATGAGGTTATTGACTTGAGCCTATGAGAGATAAGCTTACCCCAATGTAAGAAATGTTTGACTGCCCCAATTTTGACTTCAAAAAGTGGAGAGCAGATAACTTGTCTTTGTCTAAGGAGGACAACGACACCTAAGGGTATAGGTCGACTAAAAGTTTGGTAATCATGTTAATCTTGAAACAAAAGGTGGCTAAGGATGAATGGAATGGGAGACAGAAGAATTCTTTTGGCAAAAGGGATATGATGCCCTGTTCTATAAAAGGACAAGGTTGCCCCAATCCATGAAAGATAAAGGTTGCCCCATTTTGAGTGAGATTGTGACAGGGTGCAACGTTGGAACAATGGGTTTGGAAATTTGTCTGGTACGACTATACGGTGTAGTATAAGAACGGGATGAAAGGTGGGGGTATTTTGGGGATGCTGAAAAATTTCCCCGAGTTTAAGTGGAATGGAGGGTGGGGTATTGCCCCATTTTGAGATGGTAAGTCAAGTAACTGTCTTAGTAGGGATTTGTGGTTTTTTTTTTTGGAAGGATTCCACAAGCTAAGACAGTCAAGAGTTTTTGATTCGATGAAATTTCACTTTGTTGATGATCACTAAATTTCTCACTACTATTATTTTCTCTTGATGAACTTTGAGCGTGCAAGCCCTTTTGAGCTTTTTCTTTTTAATTTTCTTTCTTTTTTTTGTAATTTTTTTTGTAATTTTTTTTGTGAGCAAACAAATCATTTTGATTATTTTGTCCTAGAATTAAAATTTTGAAAAAAGAGAAGAAACCAGTCATTGATCAGAATGGACTTCAAGATTGTAATGTGGCTAATTGTTAATGATTTATGAAGGAGAGGAAAATTTAGCCCAAAAAGTAATTGAGGGTTAGCTGAGACAAATGATCTTTTATGAGCTTCATGGTGTGATATATCACCTCCAACTTTACTTTGCTTTTTTTCTCTTTTTTTGTTGACTCGAAGTTCATTTCTTTTTTCCTTTTCTTTCTCTTTTTTTTTATTTTCGCCTTCTCTGATAACAACACCTCTAAATGTTTCGGCTCAAGGTGGGTACAAAGGCAAATTCATTTTTTAGGATGTGGCAAAGCGGCCAAACTTCACTTCAAATCATGATTGTTTATTTTCTTAAAAGTTCAAGTATAGGACAAAACTTCATTTTAACATATTTGCTTTTATTTATTTTTCCTTTTTTTTATGCCCTAATTTTTGCTTGGATTGCTCTTATGAGTTTTCAACCTAACTGGCTTTTCTTTTTGGATTTCTTTTTTTTTACTCAACGGACTTGCACGAGTGTTTAGAATGACAGCAGGAAATCTTAGTGATCATTACTCTGCCCCAGTATGGAGCTTTCAAACTGTTATTAGTGAAATTTCATCACTGGGGGATAGTGAATGAAATACTCTTGTGGGGACTGGGCATTTTATGGATGGTTGGATCTGGTTTTGAAAGTGAATGATAATGATAAACGGAAAGATGGGGATAGTATAACTGACTCAAACAAGAACAAACACACATGCCATATTAGTTTATTTTGAAAAATGCCTCAGAGAGTTGACACCGGTTAAAATAGAACAATCTTAATTGACAAAACCACATAAGTTAACAAAGTAGACATTTGGGTCTTTCATCACATGAGGGTGAGACATATGTTGGCTGATGCCTTTGGTGAGACACGCCTTTGAGGCTAAGGGTCAAGCCTACAGGAGGAAGGGTTTGAAGATGTGCAAAACTGATGTTGGCTTATGCCTTTGGTGAGACACGTCTCTGAGGCTAAGGGTCAAGCCTACAGGAGCAAGGGTTTGAAGATGTGCAAAACTGATGTTGGCTTATGCCTTTGGTGAGGCACGTCTCTGAGGCTTAGGGTCAAGCCTACAGGGGGAAGGGTTGAAGTGGTTGAGTCAATGCGAAGTGAGTTTGATGGTAGGTGAGTGATTGGTGAATGTCTTTTAAGAGAATAACAACGGGGTTAGAAGGACGGATCCCATGAAGGTGATTACATGGTGGTTAAGTGGGTGGATGGTTTCCACAAATGTGATAGGCGTAGAGCGGGTGTGTATGGGATGAAGAGTGAAGAACTTGATGTTGGTGAGTCAAGTTAGGTATTTACTCAAAGGATGTGAGAACTTTTTCTAAGGGAGAAGAATCAATTCAAATATATTTTGCAAGCATTTATTGTTTCTCATCAAATAGTGTTTCCACAAAACAAAAAAATATTTTCATGAGTTTTTTTTTATAATATAATGCATGAACATATGGGTGTTGCTGTACATGGACAACAATGCAAATGAATGAAATACGTAATGATACCTTAAACAAGTGTATGATTTTTATTTTTATTTTACATTTCAACTAGAGTAATATACTAACAAAACAACAAAAAAACCCATTGGATGATGAATGATGCAATAATGAAGAAATTTATAATTTTTGTTTTGACGCATGTTGAAGGACTGGTGCATTTGAGATGGATAGAAATAAATAACTTTTGTTTTTTTATGATGCATGAAAATGATGCATTTAAGAAAAAAAAATGGACATAAATTTTTATAATAGCAAGGTGATGTATTATTTGGTGTATGAGTATGAGAGATGATGCAACTAGGATAAAATGGACAAATAAAAATTAAAAAATGACGTTTTTGTTATTTTAAAGATGATGAGATGTATGGTAGTGCAATGATAATGGGATACATAAGAATGATTTTATTTTATTATGAATGCATGGTGATTTTTTCCTTTTTATTTAGAAATGATGCAAGTATGGAGAAATTACGCATTTGGACTAGGATGACAATATGAGTGAAATGATGTAGAATGTCTCATGCAATTCGTAATAATGATGTTGCAAATGACAAGATGCCTACACTATTTGATGATTTTTTTTCATTATTTATGAATTATGAATATATGATAAATGGATTGATGATGAGATGTATGGTAGGGAAATGGTAATGTGATGCATATGAAAAGAATGATCTTATTTTATGATAATTTTTTGTATGATGAATGAAAGGAATGATGTCGTCTCGTATGCATGCAAATGGAGGAAAGAAGCATAAAATGGTTTTTTTTTTGAGTGATTTTAATTTTGGAGAAAAATAACCAGATTGATACAGAGAGTGAGTACAATGCCCTTGTGTCCTAGGTGGGTCATGTCTAAATTGAGATTTTCAACATGATCTAGGGTCACTTGGCTCTAATCACTTCCTCACAAAGGTCTCCAGAGCTAAAGTCCTCTTTACAATATCATCCACAACGATAGATGACTACCAGGTGTGGGATATCATAAAAACGGCGCACTCTGGTTGAGACTTTCATGATAGTCAGACAGACGAATCCAGAATGACTATCACTAGTTATCCCCACTCGTCGTAAGTTTCACGCAGACCCGGGTATAGGGCCCCACTCAAAAGTGTGTGCAATATGTATAGGTGATGTGTGTGATAAAGGCAAAATACATAAACTAACCAAGCTGAAAAAGATATACAACAACAACAACAACAACAACAAAGTCGTCTATCCTAAGGTTCAATAATATAAAGAAATGCTAATAAATAAATAAAATACGCATAAGGGCAGAAACAAAATATTAAATTAACAAATACTTACACATTTAACTAATTAGGCTTGACTCTCTTAATTAGTCCCCAGTGAAGTCGCCAGCTGTAACGACCAAAAAATCCGGAGGATGGATTCTTCGAAGTGTCGGATGAAGCCGCCATCAAAATTTAGGTTTAAAGGGGCAAACTTTGAGAAATCCCCTAAAAAGGTCATAACGAACCAAATATGGGTTCGGGAGTCGGTTATGTGCGGGGAAGGTACTAGCACCCCGGGGCATCCCTCCTAACGAGGGTTACCATCTAACTAAACGTGTAAGCATCGTTAATTAAAAAAAAATATTGATTTTACCCTTATTTACAAGTTAGAACACAAGTTAAATAAAAGACTTGACAGTTAGTTATTTTTGTTCTTTTTGGGAAATAGAAAAGAAATGATTAGGGAAAACCTTAAAAAAATGGTTTTTATTAGTGCAATTGACAGAGGTCGGCCGCCCTATGCTCCTATGTATCTCCTGGTAGAGAATCAAATCACACGTAGTTCTTGGGTAGAAAATATTTGTGTGTTGGTGCTTTTTATTTATTTGAATGTTTTTGAAGTTGAAGGGTGTTCATAATAACCAACCGCTAGAGTGATTACTACTAATAGCCTGTTTGAAAATTAAAAGTGATCATAATCATCAAACGAGTTAAACTCAGAGTGACTATTTTTGAATCTCGTTTTTTTGGGAAAATGGTATCACGAAACATAAATCAAAGATTGGCTAAAATTGAATGAAGACGAGTTGGACTTAATCGGTGAGTAAAGAAACATGATTATGTGGGAGTATGGGTGCAAATAGCAAATAATTCACACGAATAGTTAAGATGGGTTTAGCCGTATAGCAAAGAGAGGATTAGCAGTTTAAGTCGCATAAAATAATTTTCATACATAATAAATTGAAAAATTAGTTAAATAAACAAAAATAATGAAATGGAAGAAAGAGCTAGAGGGAGTTTCGAGAACTCACCACAATGAGAGAATGAGGGTTTATATATTAATTAATATATAAAGCATAAAAATAAAATAAAATAAAATGAAATGGAATGGAATGGAATGGAATGGAATGGGGTATTTACTGGACAAAGGACTCACGGGTCATGGGTTATGGGTTTTAAACTAAAATCCCAATCTTCTAATCTTTGTCTCAGCAGCCATGGAAACAAAGAGAAGAAAACCATTTCGGCCATGAGGGAAAGAGAGGAATAAGAGGCTTTGTGGTGGTGTTGCGATGGTGAGGGGTGCTATTGGGGTGGTGTTGGTGGGGATGAGAGAGGCCAAGAGAGAAGAGTAAGAGAAAGAAAAAGGTAAACAAAACTGAGAGGGAGAGAGAGGAGTGTGTTGGTTCACGATGATGAGAGGAGGAACTGGCGGACACGGCGGTGGTGCGCCGGTGCTTGGTGGCTTCTCCTTTCTTATATCCTCTGTTTCTATTCCTCTCTTTCCCTTATTTTTTCTTCACAGAAACATTCTCTCTTTTCTTATCGTTTCCCTCCCCCTTCTCTAGTTCTCTAAAATCGATTTTTCTCCCCTTTTTTGATTGCTGGCTTGGTTTTTATAGATGGAGAAATCCTCAATTTTTGTATTATTATCACTGAAATGTCTCTTTCAATTTTCCCAATCCATGATTCTGTTACTCTGCTCCTCTTGTTTTTTCACTGTCCTATGCTTATTTTTCTGGTTTTGGATATGCAGGCATAGCTTGGTGGAGCAGCAGATATGTCTGTGAAAGGGAGAGGACCAATATGTACATAGGCATGTCTCGTGTTTGCTGGCTAGTTTTTAGGCGTGGAGGATGATGGTACACAATGTTGGGAGCACTATGTGTGCTGGTGCAAGACTTGGCAGTAGCTTTTTTTGTGAAAAGAAAGCAAACATCATAAAGAGCAATAACCACTTAGCCCAAAATAGAAGATGTCATTCTTTCTTTTTATTTGCATATGTATTTTTTATTTTTATGTTTATTTTTAATTGTTGTGATGTAAAAATAGTTAAAATCAAATATTAATAACAGATTTTATAATTCTTTTGCTAATTATATTTGCAATAAAAAATAAATAAGTTCTACTAATAACAATAATAAAGATGACGCAAAACCGCTAATGAGTACCAAAATAAACACTCGTACACAGCGAGAAGTGAACACACGTTCGCAATGAGAATAAAAATGCATGCATGATTAGAAATAACATGCGCGCACGAATAGAAGTGACACGCATGCAGAAAGAGAATAAAACCTGTATATGATTAGGAATGACACGCGTGAACGACAAACAATATTTTGGATTTTTTTTAATAAATTTTAAATTAGTCAGGAAAAATAAGGGTACGACACCTGCCCCTCTTTGTTTATATTTTGCTCGAAAATTTGCAAAGTTTTCAAAGTAAAATAGAAATACAGATAAAAGGACACTAATTTTGTCTTAAAACGCGGTAAATAAAAGGATCACTGGGGATCTAAAGGAGCCACGGGATCTAAAGGACCTACTGGGGTCTGAAGGATTACTAGGGATCTGAAGGTCTAGTTCAAAATCAATGCTTGGCGCATTGACTTGAGTTCAACTGAAGGACCGACGGGGTCTGAGGGGCTGCCTGGGCCTTGATGGGCCAAGATGGTCTGATGGAGCGCAAACTAGCAATGGTACTAGTAAAACGGTCTGCTTGGGGGTGGCCTTTTTCGAGCGGCCATGGGGGTCAAGATCAGGTCGTTGACCTGATTTGCTCACCTCGAAGGACGTCCATTATGTCTTAGGCTGACACAGCTAGTCTGAAGGACCTGGGGTCGGATGATCCGTCGGTTGCTCGATAACGCGACGTGCGATCTGGATTGATGGACCAATTGTTGGTCTGAAGGAGCGCCGGGGCTCTGAAGGACCGTTGGGGTATGAAGGATCAGCTTGGTGATCCGAATTGCGATATGGGGTTGGCGCTTGGAGCGCTGAATTCGAGGAACGGGATATAGGGATCGATACTTGGCGTATTTTCCCGGACATACCTAATAAATGCATTTTCCTGATAAGGAAAAACTATCATATTTGGCATGTCTTAACAATGCAATGAATGGTTACCTTGTTTATTGTTCACCTAATTTTGTTTACACTTTTCAGATAACAGTTTCCTACTTCAAGTCTATTGTTCCTCTTTCAAGTTCTTTCTTCTTCTAATTTTTTGAGTGTGGTTACCTTGCAAAAGAAAAACAAACAAGTTAGGGTTTGTTCATTAGAGAGAAAGAGAAGAAAAACAGATCTAATAGAAAGAAAGGGAGGAATACAACCTGTGAGAGTGTTGTCTCAGTATCTTGAAATCATTCACCATCTCATTCATACGCAACAGTTACATGTGAAACAAACCCAGAGAGAAATTAGAGTTTTTACAAAGAGGAATTGTAAAACAGATGCAAAATCACAAAGTAATTACCTTTGTATTTGTGCTTCTAATCACCATTGGAGGCTTCGTATACCTTGAATCTGTAAGATTTATCAAGAAATAATAAAACCCTAGCAGAAGCAGTGAAAGAAAAAACGCAAGAAAAGAAGATGAAGTGAAGTGAAGAAAAGAAGAAGTAAAGGGTTTCTAGTTCGCAACTCTTCATTTTGAGAGTGAGTGAGGGGAATTTTATTGACTAAAGCGATGGGCAGCGCTTTTTAAAAAGCGCTACCCATTTATTTCCGTGTTTTGGGCATAAGTAGCGATTTTTAAAAAGCGCTGCCCAACGCATTCCACCATAGGCAGCGCTTCCTAAAAAGCACTGCCCATCACCCCCAGCGCGTTCACCATAGGCAGCGCTTCCTAAAAAGCGCTGCCCATTGCCCCAGCGCATTTTAACCAAAAGCAGTGCTTTCTTAAAAAGCGCCGCCCATTCCCAGCGCGTTTTAACCAAAAGCAGCGCTTCCTTAAAGAGCGCTGCCCAATAGAGCGCCCTTTTTCTCAACTTCTGGCGTAGTGAATATGTTAATAGGAGAGTTAACCGATACAAGTAATACAAATATGTCTTGGATCACACGTGTTGTTAAATCGTTGAAATACAACATTGATGTTGTTGGCCTTTTATTCTAGAATATATAGGATCAACGTGGAGTGTTGTATAAGAGATGCGCTAGGTGCCTTGGTGGGATGCGCTATGCACATAGAACTGGATTGCAAACAAGTTGTAGTTGCTCTTCTCACGAATAAAGATTCACTTTAGATTTTGGTATTCTCATCTGTAGGTGCAAGAATATTGTTCACTCAAATACAAACTGTATAATTGGTTTTGTTAATACACAAGTCAACCAAGTAGCCGATTGTCTTACAAGGGCTTCTAGATTCTTTGCTAGCTCTAGATTTTATTTTTCCAATAATTAAATGGCTATTACTAAAGGGTATAAACATTTTTTCTCTTTCACCACCAAAAAAAAAGGGTGTCTAAACAATAACTTCAACATAAACACCTTCTATCCCCACCTTCAATAAAGGATTACTAACACTATCGTGTATTACATTGCCGATGATTCTCCATGACGTTGTATGAGGTTTGTTTCCCCCTAATCAAATTTAGAACAACTACAACCGTTCTTTTTCAAGTAAATAAATATACATATTTGTTAGGATAATCATAAGCAATTTATAAGAATCTTTTTTCTTTAAGAGATGAAAAAAGAACACGGCAACACACTCCTCCCAATAGGTTCAACCTCAGCTGCAAAACCCACCACATGACCACATCTATTTCTTTTGGAATTGTTCACACTACATACTCAAAAAAACACAAAAATCCCTCGTGGCTACTCACTCATGCAAGAAAATAGAAGAATCCCTCGTGGCACAAACAACGATTGGAATCCTCACAAAAAAGGAAAAATGATACAAAGAAGATAAGTGGGACCCATAGTATCACAAATCATTACGAACCTCACAAATCTCATTCCTTCAGTACCTTACAACACAATCTATCCATGTAACTCACCACACTTCATAAAAAATATCACAAGTTAGCAACGAACAACCATGGTAGCAATGGCAGCAGCAACAGCATCATCCCAATTAATTTTCTCAAAACCTTGTTCTTCTCCTTCACGTCTCTGCCCTTCTCAACTATGTGCCTTTGACACAAAATCAGTGTTATCAAGGAGAAAGCATGTGAGTGGAAATGGAGTGAGATGCATGGCTATAAAAGAAGTTGCTGCAACTACAGAAACAAAGAAAAGAAGTGGATATGATATTCAAACATTAACTAACTGGTTGCTGAAGCAAGAACAAGCTGGAGTTATTGATGCAGAACTGACTATTGTGTTGTCTAGTATTTCCATGGCTTGTAAACAGATTGCTTCTTTGGTTCAAAGAGCTAATATTTCTAACCTCACTGGAATTCAAGGAGCTGTAAATGTTCAAGGTGAAGACCAGAAAAAACTTGATGTCGTCTCTAATGAGGTCAGTCTTACAAATCATCACAGGCGGTTCCCAATTCTTGATATCGTAGAAAATTGCAGTCAAATGAGATTAATGAGCCCTTAATCACAGTCATGTTGCGAATGCAGAGACATCAAAAACCTTGATATCGCAGCCCAAATTATGTACACAAACTTTTTTGAACTTACGGGATTACTTGGTTTTATTTTTCAGTAGTTAAATATACTTCTATTCAGTGAGGAATTTTGATTTTGCCCAAGTGATATTTGCAAAAACATGTATCCTAATACTAAAAGGATTTATTTGTCAACATTTATAACAAAATTTGTAGGTTTCTTGTTATGAAAATGTCACTATTGTGACTCGGTGCTCAAGGCAAATTAAGCACCAAGATGTAGTAGCACTTGTACAAGCACTGGTGCCAAGCCTGTTGCCTTGGGCACAGGCGCGGAATTCTCGGACATGGACATAGGAACACGAGACACAAGCACAGGCGCAACCACAAGAATCTCTCAAACATAGGCCTCGGTCAAAATGCACACAATGACACGGGTGTAGGCGCCAATAACCAATTTGATCAAGAAATATAGAATTTGTGCAGAATCAATAACACCACAAATGGTAACCCAGTTTAGCACTTAAGGATAAATCCACTATCATTGAACAATCCAGAAGATTTACAGGACCATCTTGGTAGAGAATTTTCTCTACCACACTCAACTCTCTATCTCTCATTACGATGATATCTCTCAATTCTAATCTGACTTAAAATTGCTTAATTCATGCTATGCCATTCTAGCACCCCGTCAAGTCTTTATATAGATGGTACATGATACAAGTTAGTTATTTAACATCCCAACCAACTAACAAGCTTCTAACTAACTAATAGGAATATAGGTTCTTACATTACATTTTTAAATTTAAAGGCTTATTTAGGTAGCTACTACTGATTAGCCAAAGTATTGCTTTGTGTTTATCAGGTATTCTCAAATTGCTTGAGGTCAAGTGGGAGGACAGGGATAATAGCCTCAGAGGAAGAGGATGTGCCAGTTGCTGTAGAAGAGAGTTATTCTGGTAACTACATTGTGGTATTTGACCCACTTGATGGGTCATCTAATATTGATGCTGCAGTGTCAACTGGATCTATTTTTGGGATTTACAGTCCAAATGATGAATGCCTTGCAGACATTGGTGATGATGACTCCACAGTAAGTTCATGCTTGAGAATTGATTGTTTTTGATAACTAATCAATTTAAAGAAGTTTTCTCAAAAAATGTTAACAAAATAATTAAAGTTAATTCAGTTAATTTCATTAAGAATTGACTACGACCTGGACCTAGAAACTTTAAATTAAGTTGTCAAGGGTAATTGATAGGCCCTAGTGCCTATCAGTAATTGGTAAAGAAAACTGAAAACTATTCTGTTTTAGGTTTCATATGATAGATAGACTGGATTTGGTTTGTGTTCGGTCGGAAATGCATACAGTCAGGCAGTCAGCAAGCTCGTCTGATCTTGGATCGGACGGTCTAGATTTCAAAGTCAAAATTTTTTACTAACCAAAAATCAAAAATTGCTCTTGAAATCTGGACCGTCCGATCTTAATCAGACGGCTAAGAGATTACTGACTGCATAAGTGCACACATCTCCAACTGCATTTAATCCAAGTCCATGATAGACTTCTGACAAATAAAGTGTCTGAGAATCAAATAGAATACAACTTATTTGGAATAAATGAAATTGGCATCTATGTAACTTCAATTGAATCACCACAAAATGTTAAGAAGCAACTGTGAAAGCTAATAAGGTTTGTTTCAACTAGTAAGAGTGTAAGACCAAACATGTTAACACTTCAAAGATTTTAGATTCATTGAGACTTGTAGCATAGCATTAACCTTTGACTTTGTAATGCAAATGTTAATTTGCAGCTTGACACAGCTGAACAAAGGTGCATTGTGAATGTGTGCCAACCAGGAAGCAACCTACTAGCAGCAGGTTACTGCATGTATTCTAGCTCAGTAATCTTTGTCCTAACACTTGGCAAAGGAGTGTTTGTATTTACATTAGATCCAATGTATGGAGAGTTTGTTTTGACTCAAGAAAACCTCCAGATACCAAAATCAGGGAAAATCTATGCTTTCAATGAAGGAAACTATCAATTGTGGGATGATAAGTTAAAGAAATACATTGATGATCTTAAGGACCCAGGTCCTAGTAACAAACCTTATTCTGCAAGGTATATTGGTAGCTTGGTAGGAGATTTCCATAGGACAATACTATATGGTGGTATTTATGGGTACCCAAGAGACAAGAAAAGCAAGAATGGGAAGCTTAGACTCTTGTATGAGTGTGCTCCAATGAGCTTCATTGTTGAACAAGCTGGTGGAAAAGGTTCAGATGGTCATCAGAGAATACTTGACATTCAGCCAACAGAAGTAAGTGAATGAACTTTATAGGCCTCTAAAAGCTTTATAAGTTCATGTTAAATGTTAACCCCTTGGTCCTATTTAAAAGAAAAAAATGCAATTTTAAATTCATTGACCAACTGATATATCTAATATATAAATTTGACTATATACATCAGGTATTCAACAAACCTAAAACTACAATTTTTCTTATAAATAGGACCAGAGATATAGTCTTATTTATTTATTTTTTAACCTTTTTATGAACAGATTCATCAGCGTGTTCCACTGTACATTGGGAGCGTAGAGGAGGTGGAGAAGGTGGAGAAGTACCTAGCATAAATAATATGTTGATGAACAGAAAGTTGATTTGTTTGTGAAGCTTTTGCTCAATGACACTTGGGTCATCTGGTTTTAAGGAAAAATTTATGTTATCCTTTTCCACCTTTATCTTTCTTCGATGTAAAACAAAAAGAAGAGAAAAAAAGATTCCATGGTTCCTCAGATTTTGGAAAAGAATTTATAACAAATTTCAATGCAGTCATTTACAAATTACCAATTACCATCTAGTTCCTCTGCAACTATTCAAACATACACAAATTGCAAGTTATAAAGGCATAAAATGTGATCAAATTAAGATTCTCAAAAATGGCATGTCTAGTCTTTCCCTTTAATCTTTTCCATGTACAAGCAAGTTTAGCTGTTCCACAATACTTAAACCAAAAAAGGATTTGCTTAAATGACTCAGACTTCAATACTAGGTTGTTAACCAAAGCTACCATCTAATAATAGTCAATTACTATTAATCCTTGTGACAAGGGAGGAAGCTATCTACAATCACTTAAAGAGTGATATATTTAGCTTGACCAGAGATAGACCATGTTTGAAAGGAGGAATAAAGAAATGGGGTTATCATCATCCTAAATGAATTAAGCATCTCCAAAAGACCATTCACAATTTTCAACCGTTAGATCTAAGCAAATCCAGAAGTAAGCAGGGGTTAATGAGCCATCCAAGTCATTCTTCAAAAATGTCACTCATTTACAATTTTCTTAATCCAGAGACCGCTGCTGGTTTTTCTCTGTAAGTATAACAAAACACAAGTTAATATTGTTCGATTTATGAACATAATTTGTATAAATAAATAGCTTTAAAAAATAAGTAAACAACAATTGGAAAATAAGTTTACCAGGGCTAATAACGGTTATGCTTGTTGTGACAGATTTCATTGCCGTGAGACAATCAGACCCTGCAAAAATGAAAGTTTCTTAGTAAATTACTAAATTTGGATTTTAGCTAAGACAAAAAAAGTGAGTCACATACCCACTATTCTCATATCCTTCTGTCTCACATAGAACTTCGGACACATTTGATAATTCAGGTATAACTTGAATACTGTTGCAATCTTGAGGTGACCTATAAAATGAAGGAAAAGAATATCAGATAAAAGAGTTGGATTAGTAACACATGAAGGATTTGCAGTGCAGCATTAAACAGAAACAATACCCTGAATCATTATCCATAGAAAGACTTGAAGTTTGATGGCATGAATAATCATTGCCTTCACAAGAAAGGTGGTCTAGCTCATTTAACATATCATTGATAGAGAAGTCCATTCCAAAGCCTTCAAAGTTAGAAAAATCAATGTCAAATATGTCCATTTCCTTTTCAGACTCAGATGTAGAAAGCTCATTGACCAATGGATTGTTCAAGCTGTCCGGCACATCAGCAGAATCAAAGTCCAACCTACTTCTAACATGATCTCTCTTACTCGCCTTGTCCAAATTTGTCTTTATAGGAGAAATGCAATGACTCATTTCTATGTAAGCCATTTGTTTTGCAGGACTGACCATAACTCTCTTGGTTGAAATCACGGTGCATCGAGTTGGAGCGTTGCAAGCTGCAACTGAAGAAGTCTCATTAGGGGATATATTTGTATCACACTGAGAAGAGTTTGCTCTAGGAGGTGTCTTTGGAATTGGTGAATTATTTGGAACAATATGTGAAGACTGGGTAAATAAGCATTTCGCGACATTGGACCCTTGAACTTGTGCAGAAGCCTGAGCTACCATTGGATTATTGACAGCATTATCAGAATCTTGTAGTGTTTTTTGAGCTGACATTGGAGAAAAAGCAAAATGCATGAGATGATTTAATTTTGAGTAGTATAAAATTTCAAGATGTGAGTTAGGAGTCATATAACAATACCTTGGGTGGGAATTTTCCTGCTGGTTGATCTACCGCGAGATTTTTTTGCCACGCCTGCAGGAGCATCTGCATCTGTAGTTTCCTTTCTCTTTCTGTCGGACACACTTACCATAGGTGTTGTTAAGTTTCCATTGTTTCCACTCTGACAATTATTGCTAGAAGGAGGCAGTGACTGTGTATTCAATCTATTTTGCACAGAAGTTGGAACACCTGATAAAACCAGAGAACATCATAAGCAATAAAGGTCAATAAGAGAGTTAAACAGGATAAAAGATAAGGGTGTTCTTGGTTGAGCGAGTGGAAAATGGAAAGACCGAATCATGATTCCCGCCCGCGAAAGAAATTTTTGTGAAGACAACTAAAAAAGTTGAGGAATAATAGTTTGCTGACAACATTTTTTACAATATTTATAAAAAAAAAATTACCATTTACAAAATATGCCACTGTCAAATACAAGGGCAAATTACATTTCAATTGCAACTCAATGCTAAAGGGATATATTCTATTAGAGTCAACTTTAGAACTAACCCTGAAGGCAATTGATACTTATTAGCAACATATAACAAAATAAATCTGAATTACTGAATACATCACAGTACAACACAACCAAGTTAATCAGAGTTTTATAGAGCCTTTGTGAATTGAGTTTTAAAAACCGTTTTTTGGTTTTTAAAAGTTAACAAATAACACATTAAAAATTTTAGAAAACTAAAAACCGTTTTTGAAAAGGGATTTCAAACAAGCTCATAGTCTCTTTGATTAGATAACCTATGCTTCTTTGATTTAACTTTTTAAAAACAGTTAACAAAGAACACAATTCTTCCTTTCATATTTTTTTAAAAACAAAACATTGTTTTCAAAAAACTAGTGAAACACAACCTAAGTTTATGTCTCTCTTCAAAACCAAAATTAGGGCAAGAAACCCCAAATACATTCTCTAATTAAACTTGAATGGGGGCAATGGATTGTACCTGGACGAGATTTGTTACTAATTGCAGGTGGAAGGAGATTTCCACTAGCATTGTAAGCAGTCATAACATTCTGCATCCCTTGCAAGAGCATCTGAACCCGGTTTTTCTCTTGTTCTACCATGGCTTTTTCTTGATCCATCATTACCTTCTGCTCCTTCAACGATATATACTCGTCTAGCATCTCACCCAATGTCAACAAACTCTTCGGCGCCTAAAAAACAAAACAAAAATCCCATAAAAAAACAAGACCAAGACCAAGATGCACATAAAAGGGGGGAAATATATGTGAAATAAGTGATTAAAAATTCAAACTTCAGATCTAAAATGAAGACCCAGATGATCAAATGAAAAACAAAATGGGTGAAAATAGATTTGAAATGACTGACTAAAGATTCAAACTTGGAGATCTAAAATGAAGACCCAGATGGTTAAATCTGCATAAAAATTAAGAAAAATAAAATGGGTGTCTTCAAAACCCTAATTCAAGATTTTTTAAATGAAAACCCATATGGTCAAATCTGCCTAAAAGCAAAATGTGTGTCTAAAAACCCTATTCTGAGATTTTAAATGTAGACCCAAATGCAACAACAACAAAAATTGCTGTAAGAATGGAGAAAAACAAAAGGGGATGAAAAGATACCTCTTGAACGGGAGAATGGGCGATGATAGAAGAAGCTTCGTTTCTGAAAGTGGAACGAGTAGAAGAGAATTTGTTATCGCATAGGTATCTATCGACGATGAATGCGATTTGTGTAGGGGTAACTTTACCCTTTCCAAAGATTTCTGGTTTTCTTGCTCTGGATTGTTTCCCCACCATTTTGTTGCAGTGAGTGAAGTGAACCAACCAACACTGAGAATGAGATGAGTAGGGGAAGGAAAGAGCGCGGGGCATTGGCGCTGGCGCTGGGGCTGCGTTATAAATGGGATGGTTAACTACGCGGGAGTTTTTTTGAACTTGTGAGTTCGCGTTCCTTAATTTTGGTCCTTTTGTTTTTGGCGGTATACGTAAAAATTAGAGGTTAGCAAAGAGAGCGACTATTCCCTTTATTATATTATTAAGCGTTTTTTTTTGACAATATCTCTATCATCATCAAACATTATAAGCGGAGGCAGTTCTCCAGCCCGATTTTGGCGCATCTCCATCACACTCCCGCCAAACCTTCATGGGTATTTTTGTCAATTTGATTCAATTTCTAATTGCATGTCAAACACGTTCTGTTGCTTTTCTGAGGAACCAACGCCACGTTTTGTTCGCGAGAGAGAAAAGGAACCTGTGGCTGAAAGAAGCGATCAGAGGGAGAGAGTGGAGAAGAGAGGATGGCTATGAAGCCAAGGTTGGTGGTGAGGGCTAGAGAGGAAAAGCGACAGCCATGGTGGAGAAGAATGGAAGATGCAGAGCCATAGACATGCGGTAGAGAAGAAATGGAGTCACGAAAACGAAAGGGGGAAACAAAGAGCGAGACGCGAGAGAGATGTGTTACGTCATTGACTCGCCATCTCAGTGAAGCTCCTTGCTGCCAACGAAGAAGCTCTTATTTTTCTGCAATGGGTTGTGCTGGATCTTCACAATCCAAGTCTGATGGTATAATTTCCTTATCACCCTAAATCTTCTCTTTTGCATTGGGTTTTGTTAAATCTTCACAAAATTCATGCTCGCTTGGGATCAAAATCTCTTCTTTTTGATTTTTTTGGTCAGGATATTGATAATTGTGAAACCTCATTTGGAGACAACTGTTGGTAAAACTGTGCAGGGTTTGATTGCGGAGCTTGAGAAGAAAGCTAGGCCTGTTAAAGGTGGAGATGATATAAGAGGTATTATTGGTCTGCTATTAGTAAAAGAATATATACTTCTTTTTTTTTACTGGGTTGTTGTTTGTGCTAATGAGTTATGGTTCTGTAACAGCCGTTGCTTCTATTTCTGCTGGGAATGATGAGTTGATTGGACAAATGATTGCGGATGCAATTGACAAGGTTGGACCTGATGGTGTTTTATCCATTGAGTCTTCGTCTTCATTTGAGACAACTGTTGAAGTTGAAGAAGGAATGGAGGTATTTCTTCTTTCATTATTCAGGGAATTGTTATCACGTGGAGAAAAACTTAGTTCAAAAGTTTGTTTCTAACTATATGGCCTTGGTAACATGCTGTTCTTTTTTTTCTAATATGTAGATTGACAGAGGGTATATCTCCCCTCAATTTGTTACAAACCCAGAGAAATCAATTGTTGAATTTGAGAATGCAAGAGTCTTGATTACAGATCAAAAGATATCAGCAATAAAAGATATTATTCCCCTACTGGAGAAAACCACTCAATTGAGAGCTCCCTTGCTTATCATTGCTTATCATTGCTGAAGATATTCCGCCTAAATTCTGAGTATCCTGACTGTTACTAAAGCCTAATCTTTCATTTTCCATTATTATGTAATCTGAATGTATACCAGTACATCATGTGCGTCTGTGTGTGATTTGGCTTTCTCAGCGATGAACGAACACGAAGCACACAATCAAGAAGATCGCAGCAAGGTAGAAAGAGCATGAAACCAAAAGGTAGTTTGAGCTCTTTTCTATTGATTTTGCCTCTCTGTTTTTTTTGTATTACTTTCTGATTTTTCCCTCTCAGAACCTCTCAATCACTCTTTATATCAACTTCCAGTCTTTACTATTTTTTCATACCGTAAATCAATCAAGTCATTTATTTAGTTAAATTGAAATAACAATTAAATTAAACTACATTAAGTTAGATGAATTTGGTCAATTGAGTAAAATTACTTAAACATATTTACTTCCTATTTTCTAACTTTTCTATCTATTTTTTTGCTTCTGATTTTTCCTCTCACCCACTTTATTTGAATTTTTTGGCTTTTTTTAGAGTTTATTTACAATTAAATTTGCACAACGAGATTTGTTTGATATTGCAGCTCTCTATGAGTTTTGGCTCAAAGGTGATGGTATTGTTAATTCTGGATCAGCTTTTGAAGAAGTCTTGATACCAATGGTAAGCTTAATTTTTGTGTAGAATATTAGTTTCTTGATTGTGGTTTCAGCTACAACCTTTTTGACTATAGTTTAGATTTGAATAAATATATCAAAAGTGTTGGATATGTTTGATGTTGCTTTTACTTAGCCATGTACTCAAATCATGGTTATTTTTTCTTCACAGTGTCCATGCCTTCAATCTATGTCATTTGTTTATGTTTTTTTGTTCTTGACATTGAATACTTTGATTTGGCTTGATTTCCGGTTTGAATTCCAACTCTGCAAGAGCATGAAGGTGCTGATTTGGCTTCTAACCATCACAGCACAAACTTGAGCCTCCTAGATTGCCCTCCATGATTTTTTGGGAAGCAAAAATTTATCTGTTTTGGATTTGATCTTCGCTGACAGATGTTGTTCAGGTATCCCATAGAACTTGAACCGACCTAGCACAAGAAACTATGTTTTCAAATAGTTGCAAAATTTGTCATTCCTATTGGTTGCCATTTATTATGATGTCAAGCACATAGAAAATAATTGATTTCAAATTGTATATTGACTGTGCATGATTAGAAATCTAATTTGGTTTTTTATTTTGCAGATAGCTCAAATTGTGGTGATAAAGGTGAAACACAGGTGTAATCATGTACTAGAACTTGGCTTTCTCTTAGGTGGATTTTCCAAACTGTTTCCTCAAATTTGGAAGGGTGGTGTGACTATTATTATGCCCAGTACCCTTTCTTAGGTATTTGCCTCATGCTTTTAATTCTACATATTGTGTTTTGCCAATAGTCACACACTATGTTTTTCCTCCAGTTAGTCTCTTCCTTTTTTCTTACTGTCAGTATTGATGTTTGGCCATTAAGGCCAAAACAATGTTCTCTCTTTTGCTTGAAGTCAAAAGTATGTGGTTTTATTTTAAACACGTGAAACACAAAGTCTCAGCATGAAACCTTCCTATGATACTATAAATGGACAAAAAAAAAGAGATGTTTAGTGTTGCATACAGGTTGATTTGCCTGATTGATTATTAGGGTCAGGATTACGTAGTATTGGAGTTGAGAGAAAGATTGTCTGTTCACTACAAAAGCTATAGCATTTGAAGGTGGTTACTAATTGGTACATAGTTGAAGCAGTGGTTGAAGAAGAGGACATTTGCAACTACACATGAAGATAGATGAGAGAAACTGAAAAAAATCTATATGATGGAAATGTCTTCTCTTTTTGAAAATATTCTAACTGCTCAATGCCTAAAACAGAAGGGCATGTGCTTGATGTGACTGGGGATGGCACAAATGAAGCAGCAGTAGCCAGATTTTGTTGCATTAATATTAGGTTTTTGAAAATCTGTTGTGTGGAATTCATCTCATTGCAAGGGGTAATATGACCCTAATTTGAATAAAACCTTTAATTTAAGCCGATCTCGCATTTTCTCAATTTCATCTCACCTCCGATTAACTCACCTTTAATTTAATCCAAACACGTTTAGAGTTTATCTTTCTCGGTTTGAATTTGAATTTTTATATCTATTGTTTGGTTGATCCTAATTTACAGTAAGAAGGTACAATGGCGAGGAGGGAGGAGAACGTGGGCGGCAAAGAAGGTATTTGTTTGAGTGTGTATACTGTTGATATAATATCTGTTGATATGTAAAATAA
The DNA here is from genome assembly GCA_039519185.1 of Astragalus membranaceus. NCBI lineage: Eukaryota > Viridiplantae > Streptophyta > Magnoliopsida > Fabales > Fabaceae > Astragalus > Astragalus membranaceus. The sequence goes on from CM076854.1 coordinate 100,131,096, forward strand.
GGTTGATATGCAAACAAATGATGTTTTGCATCACCATCCTTCTTCCTCCAATGTTGATTTTGTTACTACTCATGTTGCAAACAAATGATTTTGTTACTACTCATGTTTGCATCACCATCACCATACTTTTTATTTGTGAAGTGTGATTTGTTCCAACTAATCGACTTGCTTAGATGTAAGATACAATAATGCTCTTTTTACTACTATTATCCAATGGCAATTAAATTTTTTAACTAACTACATTTGGTCTTTGGTTGCAGAGAAACTAATTGTCTATCTCTCAAGTAGGAAATGGAAGCATATACTGTTATTTCATGGGTAGCTTGGGCAATCTAATCAAGCTGATCAAGTAGTATGAGCTATCAAAAAGAACCAATGAGGTCCTTTTTAGTATTGAAGCCTATAGAACACTTCATGACAGGGGTCCATACCCTACTGATCAGATCCTCAAAGAAGGATGAAACAGTTTTTGTTGCAACAGTAAGCCCATTTCTCAATCCCTTTAGCATTGGAAAGAAAATATAATGTTTTACTATAACCATTGCTTTACCTTCCTACTCAAGTACTCATGTAATGTTTTGTCTTTTTCATGGTCTGATGGCTGAGTATCTCCTATATTTTTGATTCAATGAGGCTTTACTAAGAAAAGCAGGAGCATAGTTTATTTATGGCCACTATGGAATCTGTCTATACTACTCTAAACATATAAATGTATGATTCATGATTTCCTTATCTCTCTGTCAATTGTGATTGGAATAATGGTTTGTGAAATATTAACAAAACTGTGGTCTTTTTCAACATAGGTAGGCCTTGGGGTTGTCTCCTTCTGCATGGCCTACACTGCAACATGCCAAGAACCAGTCACACCAGAATCAGAATCATCAGCAATATGGTTCAGGAATGTGGGCTGTTTTTCTTGGTAACCCTTCTGGTGGTAGAAGGGAATGTGCTGGCACTGCAGGCTTTTTTCCCCTGGTGATGATAGTCCTGCTGAATCACTAAAGAAAAGGTCGATAGATATACCCTTTTGAATATTTTTATGATTTTGTTACTGTGTCATTCTTTTATTACTCACACCAAACTAAAGAGTTGGAAACATTGAACTTAACTCTTTCATTAGATTTTGAATACTTTTTTTTAATATGTTCAGTTTGGTCACATTGAACATTGAACTTAACTCTTTCATTGCTATTGTGTCTTCTTCTTCTTTAGTATGTATTTTAATATGTTCAGTTTGGTGCTTTCATTATATGCTATTGTGTCTCTACGGCATTTTTATTCATTTGATTTATTTGACTGGTGTTGTTGAAAAGATGTTAAAATACAATTCTCTGTAAATACAATTCCATGCAAAACTTATTAGTACTATCAATGTGTAATTATTAAGCTCAATAATTTTAGTTTCTATTATGCATGGAAGAAAGTAGGAGGAAGAGGTTCGAAGTTCAACATACTTCAGTAGAAATACATAACCAGTTTGCATAACCTACATTTAAGATACAAAATCTCCAGTGTTGGATATGTTTGATGTTGCTTTTACTTAGCCATGTACTCAAATCATGGTTATTTTTTCTTCACAGTGTCCATGCCTTCAATCTATGTCATTTGTTTATGTTTTTTTGTTCTTGACATTGAATACTTTGATTTGACTTGATTTCCGGTTTGAATTCCAACTCTGCAAGAGCATGAAGGTGCTGATTTGGCTTCTAACCATCACAGCACAAACTTGAGCCTCCTAGATTGCCCTCCATGATTTTTTGGGAAGCAAAAATTTATCTGTTTTGGATTTGATCTTCGCTGACAGATGTTGTTCAGGTATCCCATAGAACTTGAACCGACCTAGCACAAGAAACTATGTTTTCAAATAGTTGCAAAATTTGTCATTCCTATTGGTTGCCATTTATTATGATGTCAAGCACATAGAAAATAATTGATTTCAAATTGTATATTGACTGTGCATGATTAGAAATCTAATTTGGTTTTTTATTTTGCAGATAGCTCAAATTGTGGTGATAAAGGTGAAACACAGGTGTAATCATGTACTAGAACTTGGCTTTCTCTTAGGTGGATTTTCCAAACTGTTTCCTCAAATTTGGAAGGGTGGTGTGACTATTATTATGCCCAGTACCCTTTCTTAGGTATTTGCCTCATGCTTTTAATTCTACATATTGTGTTTTGCCAATAGTCACACACTATGTTTTTCCTCCAGTTAGTCTCTTCCTTTTTTCTTACTGTCAGTATTGATGTTTGGCCATTAAGGCCAAAACAATGTTCTCTCTTTTGCTTGAAGTCAAAAGTATGTGGTTTTATTTTAAACACGTGAAACACAAAGTCTCAGCATGAAACCTTCCTATGATACTATAAATGGACAAAAAAAAAAGAGATGTTTAGTGTTGCATACAGGTTGATTTGCCTGATTGATTATTAGGGTCAGGATTACGTAGTATTGGAGTTGAGAGAAAGATTGTCTGTTCACTACAAAAGCTATAGCATTTGAAGGTGGTTACTAATTGGTACATAGTTGAAGCAGTGGTTGAAGAAGAGGACATTTGCAACTACACATGAAGATAGATGAGAGAAACTGAAAAAAATCTATATGATGGAAATGTCTTCTCTTTTTGAAAATATTCTAACTGCTCAATGCCTAAAACAGAAGGGCATGTGCTTGATGTGACTGGGGATGGCACAAATGAAGCAGCAGTAGCCAGATTTTGTTGCATTAATATTAGGTTTTTGAAAATCTGTTGTGTGGAATTCATCTCATTGCAAGGGGTAATATGACCCTAATTTGAATAAAACCTTTAATTTAAGCCGATCTCGCATTTTCTCAATTTCATCTCACCTCCGATTAACTCACCTTTAATTTAATCCAAACACGTTTAGAGTTTATCTTTCTCGGTTTGAATTTGAATTTTTATATCTATTGTTTGGTTGATCCTAATTTACAGTAAGAAGGTACAATGGCGAGGAGGGAGGAGAACGTGGGCGGCAAAGAAGGTACTTTGTTTACCCTTAACGCTTATATTTGCATGTCTATTTTATTTATTTATTTCTTTGTTTTATTGAACCTTAGGGTAGAAGTCATTTGTACTGTTATATCTGTATTTCTTTTGCAGCTTAGGTATTTAGGTATTATGCCCATATCACACACATCACTTACATGTGTTTATTCACACATTTCTGAGTGGGGCCTTATACCCGGGTCTGAAAACAACCTAGGACGAGTGGAGATTATTAGTGATAGTCATTCTGGATTTATCTGTCTGACTATCATGAAAGTCTCAGCCAGAGTACGCTCTTTTATGGTATCTCACACCTGGTACGCTCTTTTAAGAGATTGATCACATAAATGGCCCTAGACCATGACCTATATATAAGACATAACCTGTTTAGGACACAAGGGCATTTCACCTACCCGCTGCATCATTACAGATAATTTTTCTCAAAAACCAAATCATCAAAACCATTTGTTTCTTTTTCCTTTTTACATGTATATGAGGTGACATATAGTTAATGCTTTCTCAAAGTTGAATCACCAAAAACTTTCTTTTACTTTTCATTTTTTTAACACGTGTGACATCATTCTTTCATTCATCATACAACATCATTATTTCACAAAAAATGATAAAAAAAATCCTTACATGCATGTTATTCATCTCATTTAGGTTTGCCGGGAATTGTAAGAGGTTTGAAAATTTTGTCATAAGCAAGGCAATATGGGATCAAACAGTGAAGCAATTCAAACTTTGAATTACCCCATAGTGAACAGCCTAATCTGACGAATCTGAGGGAATGTGCGGGTTGGTTGCCGCCCATCGAGCGCATGTCTTTTGATAAAACTTATGGTAAGATTATTATGTTACTACAGTTGGAAGTGCAAACAAATGTCATTGCTGCTTTGAGCCAATTCTATGACTCTTCCTTGAGATGCTTTACCTTCAAAAAATTTCAAATGTCACCTACCCTGGAAGAATATACACAGATCATTGGTCTTCCTCAGCAAGACATTAGGCCCTACGAGTATCAGGGACACTACTACACAGATGAGAAACTTGCCTCAATGTTACAAATCAGTAAAGAAAATTTGAAGCTCCCAAAGAAAAACCGAAATCACATTGTAGGGTTCCCACAAGAATATTTGGAAAGTCAAATGAAGTCCTTCGCCGATGCTAGAAATTGGTGTCCTTTTAAGCAAGTGTTAGCTTTGACCATCTTTGGCATTGTTCTCTTTCCACTCCTTGAAAGATATGTGGACACAACAACTATTGGTGTCTTCCTATCATTCAAATATGAAGAAAACCCATCCAACCCAATTCCAGCCATTCTTGCAGACACTTACTGTACTTTCATTCATTATAGTGAGCTAAAGGGGAGGAAGATATCTTGCTTCCTACACGCCTTGTATGTTTGGCATTTCACCCATGCTTTTGTTAACAAAATTAAAGCAGAATGACCAATTGAAGATGCTAAGGGGTGTGATATAAAGACGATTAACACCAGTGAATGGTTGTGAGTGCTAAGGGACCTCGATGAGTACAAGGTTCGTTGGCACCCATCATGGTGGAAAGATAGGCCTGAAGTGGTTTTTCAATGTGGAAGCTTTCAAAATGTCTCACTCATGGGGACAAGAGGATGCATAAATTACAACCCTTCTCTGACTCTAAGACAGCTGGGATACCCCATGTGAAATCCGCCCACCGAAGACATGTTAATTCCTTTTTACCTCCATGGGGGAAGCCCAAAAGAGGTTGACATGCTCCGAAGGATTTCTCAAACGTGGGATAAGGTTGTCCGCAAAGGACAAGAGCTTACTAAGAGGGGCGGTGATAAGAAGCCCACCTTTCGTCAATGGCTCCAAAAAAGGATCCACGACACCCGATTGCCTTACCGAAGCGCACTACGGGTTGAGGAAGAAGTACTTGAACCACTAATGGAAAAAAGGCTTTTTATATCGGTTAAAATTGACATTTCATATCGGTTCCCGAACCGATGCCGAAAAAGGAGATATAAAAAATAGGGACATTTCATATCGGTTCCTGAACCGTTATGAAAAGTTGTTTTTATATCGGTTGCCCCAAGAACCGATATGAAAAGTCTCTTTTTTAAAAAAAATGATTTTTAACATCGGTTTTTTATGGAAACCGATATGAAAAGTCTCTATTTTAAAAAAAAATGATTTTTAACATCGGTTTTTTATGGGAACCGATATGAAAAGTCTCTTTTTTTAAAAAAAAAATAATTTTTAACATCGGTTTTCTATGGGAACCGATATGAAAAGTCTCTTTTTTAAAAAAAAAAACTGAGGTTGTCTTTCATCAACCTATATTGTTTGAAAATATAAACTCCAATGTTAAATAAAAACATCCAAATTTGTTCACATTGAGGAACTCTAGTAAACTTGCCCATAGAGAGGTATCATTGATGACAATACAAATATACAACTAGTTGGAAAAAAATTCATGAATCAGAAACATTGGTCTTTTGAGTACAATACATCTAAGTATGAATATATGTAAAATACAACACTGATGAACCTAAAGTACAATACAATTGTCTAAGGGAATAAACACTGATGAACCTAAAGTATAAACAATATTGGTCTTCTGAGGATCTGTAAAATAAGCAACAAGAATAAGAAAGTCAATTACCAAGCAACATTAGTGAATAAACAACAAAAGTACTAATCACTAGATCATGTTTAGATAAGTTTATATATTCATTTTCACAAACCATATTGAAGTCAGCACTTGAACAAATACAATAACTAGACCAAGAAATAAAGAACTCAAATTGCAATTACTCAATGCCTCAATGACTTTCTCAGTAGATAGACTTGTTTGCCAAAGCCAAATCAAAGAGAAATACAAGATGCCCAAACAACAAATACCTGAGACAGCTTCTTCAGCAACTTTAGCATTCTGCTTTACCATTTCTTCTTTGGCACTAATGTTTAAGAGTGCAGCGGATAATTTTTCTGTTAGAGTCTGCACATCAATAATAACCTCTTCATTTGAGTGCAACGAAAAAACATCAAATTCGTAATTCTTTTGTTTCCAACTTGCAATGATTTGAACAATCAAAAAGCTCAACCACAGTCCTTCTAGGTTCAATAATGCAACATAAAGAATGTAGACATATATGATGAAACCATGACATGATAACATGATAAATAGAAGCTAACAACGCATGGTAGCCAAAAAAGAAGCTACCCACCTGATCATCAGATAATCTTTCTGAATGAGATGACATTGATTCAGAACTCTCAGATGACTTCCTGTGCCACAGCCAACTCCTTTGTTCCATCTACAATTCAGACAAAACAACCACTAATGGAAAAAAGGCTTTTCATATCAAGCTTGAAAAATACAAATATTGTAAGAAAAACAATTTAGCAATAGCATTGATGTGGAAGCAAAAAGAGTGGTAAACCTGAAACATGAAACAAGTCTCTCACTTGATCCGGAAAAGACAAAATGCATAACATGAAACAATTTAGCAATAGCATTGATGTCTCGGGTAGCACCATTAGCAATGCACAAAAAGCTAATTGACTAGGCCTTAGAGATAAAATCATATTAACATACTCTTCAGTATTTTCTTCAAGTCTGTGATCAACCGTTAAGGTGGTAACCGCACCACCCTGCGTATCCAGTATACAACGAGAAAATGGAATCCAATCTAACGGACCTAGTTACATTAAATAACTAATAGCAAACTTAGTTACAATTAAATAACTAATTACATTGAATGATAATTGACAGTAGATAGTTAATACACACAAATAAAAGATTATTCTAAAAAAGAAGAACAAAACAACACCGAGATTCTAAGGTAACAAAATAGAAGGCTCGCCTCTCATTCATCATCCATCAACGGTGGGATCCCAAGGTAACAAATGAACTTTGAATTCGAAGTTTTGTTGCAAAACCTTCTTCTAGAAGCCTTGATCTCCTCTGCAAATTTGATTGATTGAGATAAGACAGAAGATCGATCGAGGAAATACATCATAGAAGTCCAAACTCCAAATTGGATTGTTTCGTGATTTTAAATACGATATATCATATAACCAAATTATTCACTAACAAATACAATGAACGTGATAGACAAAACTATCTAACCTGAAGAAGAGCAAGAGCATTGCACACCCGATTTGATTGTACTGGAGTGAGATTGGGAGGTGAAAGAACATGGTATATTGAAACTTTTTCCCGAAAGAAAATAAAACATCAAATCCTAGCAAGTTCATAACTCATACACAATACCTTGTTCTGATTCCCTTGGTATTCTCCTAAGTTTCCCCCTTGCGCAACGCCAAGCCTGATGGTTTGAAACTATTTCCATTGCTTGGAGTTCATGTGGAGAAGGAGTTCCTAATTTCGAAGATAGCGCTGTGGGGACTGCCATATGGAGAAGGAGTGCCAACTTAAATGTTTCCTTCTGATCCACGCCTCCAGTAATCCTAATCCTAGCATCAATGGACCATGGATATCAATACTCCAATAGCAGTATAACTTCAAATGCCACCAATGTAAAACCTAATAAAAGAAGGGAAATAACTTTTACATACCGACAAAACATAACATGAAGTTAAAGCTGAAGGATTATTTGAAGAGTTTCTCCATAATATGGTTTAGTCGCGCAACATCTGTACCAACAACTTTGTCAGGCTTTTCCCATTATAAAAGAAATGAAGTGCTGGCTGCATCAAGGTAAAAGCATTGTCATACTATCTCACTTTCAAAACAAAATATATATCAAGTGTGTAGGCATTATAAAGAAGATTGTAGTACATCCAATGAACTAAAAAAAATGAGATATGACATATATCAATGTAATTACATATATATAGAAAACTGAACCAATCAAGTTCAATCAGAGCATTTTAATAAGCACAAGAAAGAAGACATGATCACCAGCCATTCACCAAAAAAATTCAATGGCATATAATGGAGATAGTCTTTAGTTCACATACTCTCCCGCGGAATGTATCCTGAGAAAATAAACACATATAAACAGGAACATAGCAAAATGGAATCCAATTGTTCTCTTATTAGGTATTTGTTGTCACTAAAGTATAGTACCTTGCATGCGGTGATGTTAGCTGATTTATCCTTCCAACAACCACCGTTGTTCTCCAAGCACTCATTTGTCTCCACCTCTACCAAGAAAAGTTTGCGTTCAAAAAATCAGGTTTGAAAGTAAAAAGTAAGCAACAATTGCATCCCCCAATAGCAAAAGAAATTGAACATATACCGCTGCTCAAACAAACGGCTGGTTCAGTAGTTTCTTCAAAACCAGCACAAATAGCTTTCATAACAGCACCTTTCTCCAATTTTCCTGGAAACATACAAATGACAAACAATTAAAGCATTGCAAACCAATATCAATATATATATATATATATATATATATATATATATATATATATCAGAGAAGCATGTGGTACCCACCTCGATACTGTCGACTATTGACAACTAGAGTAGGCAATATGGTAACATCACCGCGTGATCGATCCCTTCCCAATCTACAAAAACTAATCTGTTAAAACAACTGTTTATAATAATCTAGTAAAATTAGTTAAATAGCAACATAAACTGATTAATGTTATAAAGAAGTACTTGGGCATCTTGCTCTTCTTTCAAAATGGGATTTTCAGAATCAGCATCTGGATCTCCCATGCACTTTTCAATCTTCTTGATATCAAGACCTGCAGATATTGAATACTCACATTTGGAAAGTCATTTTTCAAACTCCCTAAAAAACATAGAAAGCAGTGATTATTTTACTTACCAAGTGATTCAATGACAGTATCAGCACATTTCTTATTGTTCTTTTTCTCCTTCATTGGGCACCTAATTTGAAAATCAGTAACGTAGTCCCACCACACCCAAGGTTTTTTGGTTTCATTTGCCACCTTGAACACACATAGCTGCCTTAAATTTTCAACAACCACATCCTTCCCATCATAACCAGTGCTGAAATCCTGCTCAGGATCTGGAGCACAATATCTTCCATGATTTATGCACTGGGACTTACACTGTTTGCTTAGCGTGAACGCCTGAGTACAATACCAAGTTATGTAATGGGGTGTAAACTGAGTATAACCACCTTTCTCTAATATCTGTGCCGCACCCTTAAAATCCTTCACAAATTTCATCAACATATCACATTTGACTCCACACTCATCATTGCTGTTAGTCCACAATTCATACTCCACACGAGAAAGGAATCTGAGGAAACAGCTATGAAGCAACACAAATTGTTTCAATATAAACTATAGAAAACAAAACCAAATCAATTGTTTCAAGGAAAACGCAGAGAAAGGAACTTACGGAGAACGACGAAGCGGAGAAATCTGCAATCCTAAGACGATCAACGAAGCGGTGGCGGTGAACCAGAGTAGACGACCACGAACCAGAGAAGACGACCACGAACCGGGACGAAGACGAGGTGTTATTTGTTTTCTTGTTGATTTCGAAGCAGGACGAAGACGAAGCTTCACATGGTTGATTTCGTTGCTCGAAGCTTCAATTTCTGGATCTCTATTGAAGAAGACGAAGCTTCACATGGTTGATTTCATTGTTCGAAGCTTCAATTTCTGGATCTGTTGAAGAAGAGCAAGGTTCACCTAAGTTTCAATTTCTGATTTCGTGAGAAAAGTGAGAGTGATTAGCGAATGTTAGGGTTATTGGAGTGAGAAGAGTCAGAACGTGAGAAGAGTGAGAACGTATGAATGAGAGTGAGAGGGAGCGAATAGAGATGGGAAGCAGAAAAACCTAATTTTTTTCATAACGGGTGGTTTTGGGACCCGTTATGGAAGCCTAAATTTTTGGACTTTCTATAACGGTTATGCAAGTGAACCGATATGAAAGATGATTTTTGCACTTTCTATATCGGTTCGAGTGGCAACCGATATAAAAAATGTAATTTTAATTACAAAACTGCCACCGCGTCACTTTTAATATCATGCCGTTTTTAACCGATATAAATGACAGTTATAAAAGACATTTTTTCCACTAGTGAACCTACCCTTCCCACTGTCGAAGAGTTAGATGAGCTAAAAATAGCATTGTCAAAAGATGAAGAATAAAAGAAAGGCTTACGGACCGAATTAGAGAAAATGCTTCTGAAAAACCAGAAATTGGAAGAGGAAAACGCAACTAAGTCATTGGCCATTGAAGATAGCCACAAGCGGCTTAAGATTGAAGAAAAGAGCAAACAAGAGGTTCAAAAGTACCTAAGAGGGGCAAAAGAAGAGCTAAAACGATGCAACTTAAAAATGAACTAGGCCGTTGATGATGCGCACAAGTGGAAAGAGTTATGGGAAGAATCAATGATTGCTGAAAAGACCACACAAAGCCTGCTGGTGAAATCAAAAAGAGAGTCTCGGATATTTGATAGCTGAATTTGAAGATCAAGTGAAAAGTATTAGGCGGGATAAAGAGACAATTGAAGAGATACTCCGAGAATACCAACAAGGCTTGAGAGGGGAGCATGCAAGATCTGATGAGCTGAAGAACCATATCAGATATCAAGAGGAAGTTTACCACCAGTTGAAGACTGAAAGCATCTATTGGGAGAGTCGCTTTGTAGACCTGGTCAGCAGGATAGAAAACCACGAAGTCTTCATAGAGTTGAAGAACGAAAGCTTGTACTGGAAAGACAAATTTTCAAAGTTGGCATGGCTGGCCAACCAATCTGTCATGGGTGTCCCAGAACGTCTAAAGAAGGCTGACGTGGCAATGCACCCGTTTAACACCCTTATCCAAGTTTGCGAGTTTGTGGAATTTGGTAAGATCCTGATTACAGAACTTAGGGAGAAAGCTGGTTACACTACTAGTAAAAAAAGAGAGAGGAATGGAAAAATGAAAGCCATATGTACTTGAGCGAAATTTAAAAGAGCATTGTACTTTTCCTTTTGAAGTTTTTTATTTAAAAAAAAAGATGTTGTACTTTCCCCATTAATGAAGTTTGTTTGTTTCACCTGTTGATCCTCTTTTCTTGAAAATATTTGAAACGTTAATTTGTGTACTTATGACAAATCAGAATGCACTTACGATTCTCGGCCTAAAACAATAAGACTCATGCACACATGCATCACTCATCTTTTCATCCATTCATATACTCATACCATGTATCCCATCAATAGAGTAAAAGATAAGCTGCTGCGTCAACATCGTTATTGGACTCGTTCTCAGGCTAGAAATATGGAAGCAAATCAGGACAATTCGCATCAGGATAACCCAAATCAGGACAATCCACATCATGATGACCTAGGTCAGGGTAATCAGAAGCTAGGCAATCAAGAGCTTAGGGCAGAAATAGATGGGATGAAAGAACAAATGGCTGAAATCTTAAAGGTTTTACAAGCTTTGAGGAACGGAAATGCAGATGAAGATGTCTCCGCCGGGAACACTGAAAATCAAGTTACCAACCCTCCTATTCCCAATGGACCCAGGATCCCACATCCCGTGTACCCTACAGGGGCTAATGGACAGGGTTACCAATGGCCTCCCTACGGACTTCCGCAATGTTACACACCTCCGGCAGCCGATGCCAATTCAGAAGATGGTCCCTCGGGAGTCGTGGGCCAAAAGCAGTTTGCACCGACAGGTCACGATGGTAATTCAGGGGTGCCACAAATTCAAAACCCGAGCTCTGTCGTCGCACCATAAAGATTCCCACTTGGCTACACTCCACCACTGACAGCTGATCCTCCAGCTCATGGATCCAATCTCAGGAACCCTACTCATTCACATATCCCAAATGTGAACCCAGCCATAGTTTCGATGATTCATCCTTACTATGGTATGAGTGGGCTCCCTCAAAGTTACCCTATGGAGAACCCTCAAACCAAAGACAAGTTACAAATGCTTGAGGAACGGTTGAGAGCAGTTGAAGGATCCAATTTTGGGGCAACAGATGTTTATAACTTGTGTCTCGTCCCTAATGTGGTTATTCCTCCCAAATTCAAGGTGCCAGACTTCGATAAATACTGGGGTGTAACCTGTCCTGCTAGCCATCTGTCCATGTACTGTAGAAAAATGGCCACATTTGCACATGACGACAAACTGCTCATTCACTACTTCCAGGACAGTCTAGCTGGGGCAGTCTCAAGCTGGTACATGCAGTTGAAACGCACCCACATTCGATGTTGGAAAGATCTGGCTGATGCTTTCCTAAAGCAATACAAATACAACATCGATATAGCTCCCGATAGAGCACAGTTGCAGAATATGGTGAAAAGAAACCATGAATCATTCAGGGAGTATGCCCAACGTTGGAGAGGACTGGCAGCGCAGGTAGCACCACCTTTACTGGAGAAAGAGATGGTATCCATGTTCATGGACACTTTGCAATCACCCTTCTATGACAGGCTGATTGGGAGCGTATCCTCTAACTTCTCAGACATGGTCACCATAGGGGAAAGGTTGGAAAGTGGAATGAAAAACGGGAAAATTACTCACGGTTCAGCCGAAACCAATAACCCAAAGAAACCCTTCTCCGGATTCGTTAAAAACAGTGAAGGAGAAACCAATTCCATAACAGGATCAGGGAAAGTCTGTTACACTTCCAAAAACCGTCCCCAAGCCCTGCACTTCTCTACCCAAACCAGTAAAAGCCACGGGCCACCAAACTTTCTAGAAAGGAAACATGTACAGTTTGATCCAATTCCTGTATCCTACTCAGATCTATTCAACCACCTCACCAGTCACAACTTAATCTCCCCCCGCCTGATGAGACCCATTGAACCTCCTTTCCCAAGGGGCTATGACCCAAATGCCACATGTGAATTTCACGCAGGCGCAATTGGACATTCAGTAGAAAACTGTAAGGCGCTGAGACATGTGATTCAGGATCTGATCGAATCCAAATGGTTGAACTTCAATGAAGATGTTCCAAATGTAGGCAATAACCCATTGCCAGGGGCATGAAAAGTCATTTGCCAAATGCTATTGAAGGCGTTCAAAATGCTGGAGGGGACGTCATCAAGCTTGCGCGCCTTTATCCTGCAATTGAAGCACTTATGAATTGGGAAATTGTTGGTTTTCTTGTGATTTTCAGTTCAAAGTAATTTTCTTGTAATGCAATCCTATGGCACTGCCCAAGGCCTTAGGACATTTCAATAAGGGAACGCGTGTTTCTTTTCAGTATCAATATTAATAAAATAGCATTTTGAATTCTCCAATAAACTTCTTCTTCACTCGTTCACTCGCTTCACTTCTTCTTCCATCCTTTTACAATTTCTACTAATGCAGATCTAAATAACTTGTCCTTGAAAATAACAACAGTGGTAACTCATATCATAACTTTGATCGCCACATTAACCAAACTAAGAAAGATGTGGAAGATGACTGGGCAACTCCTCCAAAGGTAATGAGAATAACAAAACAAAAGGATAAAGTGATCCAGCCTCGCATGGAATCAAGTGAGATGATTAACTTGGGCACAGAAGAAGATAAGAAGGTGTTAAAATTAACATCACACCAAAAGGACAGCGAATCAAGAAAATTCACTCGCGTCACCTTGTCTGACACAAGATACCCACTGGTGTAAGAAAATCCGTGATTGTCAAGAAATTTGGTCTGCCGTTACAACCTTCCAAGTGAGATCGTCACGGACAGTGGCGAAAAGGTTGTGTGGAGACCCCAAGTCGAGCATCATAATCCCTCCCCGTACCGCCCAAAAATGAATGGGCAGTTGCGGCAACAAACAAAGAATATCAGAGATGATAGTAACCTTCAAATGCTCCCTTTCACCTTACATGGAGATCAGACCTTGTTTCACAGGGGCAACCCCGTGCGATGGAAGTAGTACTTCCATTAAACCTTATCAAACAAAAGGATGGTTGTCTTGTGTCATATCGTAAAAGAACAAAGAAAGCTTAACAGAAAAAGGTTCGTCCCCGACAATTTCAATGAGACTTGGTGCCCAAGAAAATCATACCCATCCAAAAGGATTCTCGTGGAAGATGGACCCCGAACTATGAAGGACCTTATGCGGTAAAGAAATCATTCTCTGGAGGGGCCTTAATCCTCACGAAAGTAGAGGGCGAAGACTTCCCACCCCTGATGAACTCTGATGCAGTCAAGTACTATGCCAAAAAATGTATATAGAAAAAAGAGAAAAAATGAGCCAAACAAAAAAGAGCTCGCTAGGTCGAAAACCCAGAAGGGCGGCCGAGGAAAACGTTAGAGCGACCTGGTGGATTGAAAACCCAAAAGGGCAATCCAGGCATAAATTAGGATCAGGAAGTTGGACTAAATAAATGTTTAGGCAATCAACACTTCCAAAAGTCGGATAGTGAGTGATCAAGGTCATGAATATGGGCGGCCAACATTGTTACTTCAAGGACATTAACTACCAAAAGATCTGCTTAGTATTTTCGCCTCTTCGATTCTTTCAAATTCTTAATATGCTCTCAAGCCAGTGTCCCTTCTGTTAACAATTCAGCAAGTGCACTGAAAACGTTGCAAGTAATAAAATTACTGTAAGTACCGGTCGATTCCACAGGGAATGCGTGTTGTAACAATAACAAATTTGATTAATTCTAGATTGTGAAAATTGAATTGATTTGTAATTGTGGAACGCGAAAATAAAGTCTGTTGTTAAAATAACGAGAGAAAGCGATTAGGTGTCGAATCCTCTCCCTTCACCTATGTTATGAACCTTCAGCTAATTACAGATTAATTGTTTGAACTACCAGATTCAATTCACTATAGTAGGTTAAGGACAATTCATTGCCTCAGAACCCCTTTTACCTAATTGAGTTACCCTAATTCCTTAGGTGAATCATGCCAACCGGTAAAGCAATAAACTTAAGAATTAGAGAATTCATGCATCCAACCCCATATTCCTATGGTGATCACAAGTACATGATCTAATACCCCATGTCCAGCATGCAACCCATATCCCTATGTGATCACATAACCTAAATCATTATAATTATCATATGTAACTATAAAGCATTACGATCAGAGACATAGACTTATGATAATTCAAACAACTAATTGTATTAACCATAACAAAGTATCCATAACATAGGTTTGGGGAGAATCATCTCTCCCTAATCTTAGAAAATTAGTTACACATGGTGAATAGAGACATAACTAGAGTAAAAGAAGCAATACAAGTAAAGATAGACATAGGAACCTTCAACCCTCGTTCCCAAGTGGTGAAGAACTCCCAAAATCTCACTTTTCTCTACTCCAAGACGTCTGGCTGCGCTCCAATGACCAAGCTCTCTTCAAAAAAACGCAGAACTGAATTAAAAACCCTAATTTCAGCAAGCCATCGCGTCGCGACACGAGCCCGTCGCGACGCGATATTGGACAGAATCCAATTCCTTCCTGCATCCTGCTTCCTTCGCGACGCGAACCCTCCTGGTCGCGACGTGATATTAAGCAGAAACTTGAGTCTTCCCAATTGTGCTGCATCTCCGGGCAAGTGTCTGGTTCGCCGAATGATAACACACAAATTGGAGGTCTTCAAGTACAAAATAACTCCAACAATGCAGGAATGGCTTACAAAAGGACTTCCTACTACAAAATTCTAATACATCATATGACAGAGAGTCAACACAACCCCAAACTTAATCTTTTGCTTGTCCTCAAGCAAACATTCAATTCAGGCTGTGGCTACTTTTTTTATTTAGCTGTCACACATTCTACACAAACCAATAACTACACAGTATATCAAAAGTCATCATAAACCTAATGCAGTAGCAAGACAACTGAATCGGTAAGACACAAGATCATAAGCAGACAAGCATTCTCAAGTTATCTCTTTTTCACACATCTCACCGGTGTTTCTCTCTTTGAGGTGTTTAGGGTATTCACTCAATTCACAGTACCTGCATCATCGTTTCATAGGCTTGAACAAGTACTATACAAATTAATACACAAGAAATACATACACACTTTTTGAGGGCTTTCAAAGGTTGTAATGGGGCTTAGGTAAGGGTGGATACATTTGGATAAGTAGGTTACAACTTGGAGTTAGGCCTACTTATCTCTTTGTCAATTTCAACAATCTCACTCACTTCCCCATTTTCCCAAAGCATTCCACAAGAGAAGGACTTATTTACTTATTTATTTATATATAACTTTTTTTTAAATATATATATATATATATATATATATATATATATATATATATTCCTTCTCTTGTATACCACCCCAAACTTAGAATGTTTCCCCACTCCCATGCTTTAATCCACCTAACTCCAAGTTAAGAAAACTTAGGCTATGATGTGCAGGAAAATTACAAAAAAAAATACACAATTAGGCTCAGAGGGGCTAACAATGGATAGCAATTAGAGGGTTGGCTTGAAAGGCTCAGGTTTGCAAAAATTGCCTCAGTGTGTATATAAATCACATGCAAGATAGTTAAGTACAAGCTCAAGTTCTGCAGACTAATGCAAGCAAGGAATAATCACACAATGAATAGAATAAGTGTTTGGGGGCAAACCTCACAGATGGGAGTTTTAAAAGATATTACTTGAGAGAATGCCCACAGATGATCTCAGTCTGCCTCAACTTTTGGCATGACCACTAGCAATACCTGATGATAAAATTTGACACACTAGCAATCACAAGGTAAAATGTAAAACATATGAAACTAAATACCACAATACCATAAAATTGAAGCTGCTTGCAAAAAGTTAGGGTAATGGTGTCTCAATATCACAGAGTAAGTTGTAGTAATATAGTACAGACCAAAGTGCCAAATAAAGTCAAAGGGGAAAATAGGACTAAAAATGCAAGATAAAAATGTCTGAAAATAACAGTGAAAGATAAATGAGCTTCCTGCTCAGGGAAAAGAAATGTGATCATCAATGTACTCATCCCCTGAAAGTAGGGGGTCCTGGGGGTCTGGCTGCTGCTCTGCTGGTGGTGCTGATGAAGATGCACCTGCTGCCCTGTTCTCTACCATATACTCCTGGGCAGCCAGGTGGACTCTAGCTGATGCAAGGTAAGAGGTGTCTATGCCCTGCTGCTGTAGTAGCATTGACGTCCCGCACCAGTTGGCCATATGGAGGTCATACTGAAAGGAAGGGTCGCTGCCATACAGCTGACGGTAGGATGGGCCTGCCGACTGCTGCTGTGCTGGAGATGCTGGCTGAGGTGGTGGAACTGCTCCATCCTCGGGCTGCTTCATAATCCAGGCTGCAGTGATGGGCTCCCTGGGATCAACTAGTAAGTCATCATGGTACTCAGGACAGCCCTGCTGTATACATAAGGCATGGATCACAGAGGCATGCCCCAATCTAGCCCTAGGACATCTGACTATCTCTGCAATGCTCTCAGATATGGCTCTCCCCAGGTTCACCCTCTGGCCTCTCATAATAGCCAATAAACCCATGGCCACCTTGACCTTCACATCAGTGTTATTGGAACAGGAGATGATTGACTGGTTGAAAAATGCGTTCCAGGCCTTCGGAATTGGCTTCAGTCCCTTGTTGCAAAATCGGCGTGGAAGGTTCTGGGATCCGGCCCATTGTGCCCCTGGACGGCACAGCTCTCTCAAGGTCCCCTCATAATCAATCTTTCTGGGGTTGACTGCAGCGTAGCACATAGCACAGTAGGCCTCTGTAGGTAGCCCAAGCAGGCTGTTGATGTTGTCCAAAGAGTAGGACACAGTCTTGCCTCTGACATAAACTGACGTAGACTTGTCCTTCTCCTCCTCCCAATAGGCGTTGGAGTAGAACTCCCTGACCAGGCTCTGATTCGCCTGCTTAATCATTGCATTGAGTGGAAGCCACCCCAACTCCCGCAGTGTGGAAGTAATAATCGGGAACTCATCTGTGGAGAGGTCAAAGGCCCTCTCAGGATTTATCTTCTTGCCCTTGACCACCTGCTGGTACCGCTCTTCGTGCGTGGGGGACTTGAATCCTTCAACCTCAACTGGTGGTCCCTCTCTCCTTTTCTTGGAGGTGCCTGCATTGCTTGGCCTCATTGTAGTTTACCTGTAAATGTCCTGTAACGACATAAAACCAGAATTCAGCACAAATCATTAGTTCTCGGTGGGTCCTTGGTGTGGGCCCCATTCACAGCAGAGAATCCAACAAAAACAGGCAATAAAATTTTCTCAGCACCAGTCAACTACCCTAAGGTTCAATGAACATTGACAAAATTAAAGCACAGGCTAGCAACCAAAAACAAAATTCACTTAGGCATTTTCACAAACAGTTGGGTTGCTTAGCCAAAACTCACTTGGGCATTTTCACAAACACCTAGGCCACACAAAAATTTCATTCAAGCATTTCGTCAAACACCTTGGCTACACCCCAAAATCAACTTAGTTCATACCCCAATTCAATCACTCAGTCCCCAAATTCAGAAATCAACATTATTCATGCAATGTGCTACAGTGGGGAACAATTTCCAACTCCTAATTTGTCCTCCAAACCCCAAAATTGTAACCCCAAGTTCAACTTAACAACCATCAAATAAAATAGAAATTTCTACTCTAATTGAATTAAGACGTTAAAATCAATACCTGGAGGTGCTTGATGATGATGATGATTTCGTGCAAAGTCGCAAGAATCCACGATCAAATTAGAGCAAAAACGAAATGGGGAAGGGGACTTTGCAGTGTGGCACAAGAGAGGGAAAAAGAATTTTTTTTTTTGAAAACTTTGGTTTGTGTTCGGTCTACCTGAAATCAGGCTAAAAAGTTTCGCATCGCGACGCGACGCGTCGCGAAATCAAACAGAACCGTTATCCAGTTTAAAATTTTGAACACATCGCGACGCGACACTCTTATTTCGCGACGCGAAATAAGACAGAAACGTTTTTCCTTTGAAATCATTCTCTTTCGCGAAGCGAAATTGACCGAACACAGTTTTTGCCTAAAACTAACCCAAAATTAAAATTTAATTGACTACTTAAAATTAAACTAAAATAAATACTTGGTACCTCACAGCGGGTTGCCTCCCACTCAGCGCTTGTTTAACGTCACTAGCTTGACGGTTGTCAGAAGATGACTTAGTTTGGCTCCGGTGGAGCACTCAGCTTTTTCAGTGCCTCTTCCAGCACTACTTTGACATACTCCACTTCAATCTTACAGTTCTTACCAGCTGTACTTGTAGCTTCCTTCAGGTTCTTCCAGACAGCAGGTGGCTTCTCACGGTTTGGGTAGTAGATTTTTTTCCCAACCATCTTGGAATTAGTGGTCTCAATGCATTGACATTCTTCTTTTAATTTCCTTCATCGGGGCTGTGCACTCAAGCACATTGAAAATCTCAGATTCATCTTGGACCCTCAATTTCACCGTCCCTTCAGCCACATCAATTACTGCCCTACTGGTAGCCAGGAATGGTCTTCCCAAAATGAACGGAATGTCATTGTCTCTATTCATGGAGCTTTTGACATCCGTATCCCCATCCAGTTGCAAAATTACAAAGTCTACTGGGAAGAGGAATGTGCCAACCTTGACCAGGACATCCTCCACAACCCCAAAAGGGTTCCTGATAGATCTGTCAGCAAGACGCAAGGTCATGGTGGTTGGTTTCACTTCTCCTCCGCCCAGTTTCCTCCACATAGCTAGGGGAATTAAGTTTATGCTCGCCCCCAAATCACACAGTGCTTTATCGACCTTTTCTTCACCAATTTTGCACGGGAGGGTGAAGCTCCCAAGATCCTTCAACTTCTTAGGAAGCTTGTTTTGGATTATGGCACTACACTCTTCAGATAGAGCCACAATTTCATCATCCTTAAACCTCCTCTTTTTAGTCAACAATTCCTTCATGAACCTTGCATACATGGGCATTTGCTCTAATGCCTCTGCGAAAGGAATGTTGATCTGGAGACGTGAGAAAATTTCCCTAAACTTGGAGAATTGCTCCTCTTTCTCTTTCTTCTTAGGTAATGGGGGATAGGGTAATTTCATGTATGATGAGATCTCCTGGACCTTCTCTCCTACTTCCCCCTCAATTTTCTCACTTCCTGTTTCTTTTTCTTTTTCTACCACCTCATTCTTTTTTTTTTAATTCCTCACTAGGCTTGTGCTTGGTTACCTCAACGGGTCTCAACTCTTTACCACTCCTCAGCGAGATAGCATTGCAGTTCTCATTCTTGGGGTTATCCACAGTGTTTGTAGGGAAACTACCATTAGACTTCTCAGCTAATTGCTTTGACAGTTGGCCAATTTGGGTCTCCAAGTTCTTCATGGATGCTTCATGGTTCTTCCCCATGTTTATCATCACCTGCTCTTGGACTTGGAAAGTGTTCTTGGTCATCTGCATAAACTGTGTCAGCGCATCTTCCAGTCGAGAAGGGGATTTTTGTTGCTGATTATGTGCCTGAGACTGTTGTTGGGAACCTGAGGCTTCATTGTTTTTCCAAGAAAAGTTGGGATGATTCTTCCACCCTGGATTGTAGGTGTTGGAAAAAGGATTCCCACCTTGTTTTTGGAAATTTCCCATATAATTCGCCTGTTCCATTGCCTCTCCTTGGGCTGCACAATCCCCTTCATGAGCTTCTCTGCCACAATAAGTGCACCCACCTGTTTGAACTGCTTGGGCGGTTGCTTGGCTTTTTGACCCAACCTCACAAGCTGCAGCCAATTGTTTGGTGAGGGCCTCAATCTGCATGGACATTAATTTCTGCTGGGCTAACACTGCACTGTTTGAATCTAGCTCCAGCACACCCTTTTTACTTACACCTCCCCGATCATTTTGAATTCTGTATTCATTGGAGACCATGTTTTCTACTAGCTGCTTTGCTTCCTCCCAAGTCTTTGTACCCAAAGATCCTCCAGCTGAGGCATCTAGCATCATTCTTGTCTGAGGTCTCAAACCATGACAGAAAGTTTGCAGCTGTAAGAAGTCATCTATACCATGCCCGGGACACTTTTTGAGCAACAGTTTAAACCTCTCCCAAGAATCATACAACGACTCTGACTCCCCTTGAGTAAAGCTAGAGATTTCAGCTCTTTTTATTATAAACTTGGAGACAGGGAAGAATCACTCCAAGAATTTATTCTCGAGGTCATTCCAAGTGTTGACGGTCCCTGGGAGAGTGTTCAACCAATCTTTCGCCCTGCCTGTTAGAGTGAATGGGAACAACCGAACCTTCTTTGCATTATCAGTCACCCCCTCAGGGTGTGTAGTACCACATATCTCATAAAATTGGAAGAGATGTTGGTTGGGGTCTTCAGCATCAGACCCAGAGAACTGCTCTGATTTAAGGGCAGCGAGGACAGAAAACTTGATGTCAAACTGGACCACACCCACTGGTTGAAATGCTAAAGCTTGGGCAGCTTGATTTCTTCGCCCGAAGTCACCTAGAGTACGTCGTGGTGGAGGTGGAGGATCAGCCATTTCTTCCTCTTCACTCGAAAAATCTTCCGGTACCGAGGTAGAAGTTGATTGTACCTGTGATAATTCCCTTGCTTGCTGCTTGGCAAGCTTAGCCTTTCTTCGATTTGCCTTTGCTAGTTTTTCAATTTCCGGGTCAAACAAGAGTTCTTGTGGACCCTTGCTCCGCATGCACAAATCTCTGAAACACTTAAGCAAACATCAACAAGTTCAAGAAACCAACAAGTAGCAAAATTAAGTAACTACAAACAAACAAAAACTAAAAATCTAGAATAAACTCGTTTGCCTTGTCGACAACAAAGTCAACAATCCCCGGCAACGGCGCCAAAAACTTGTTAACAATTCAGCAAGTGCACTGAAAACGTTGCAAGTAATAAAATTACGGTAAGTACCGGTCGATTCCACAGAGATTGCGTGTTGTAACAATAACAGATTTGATTAATTCTAGATTGTGAAAATTGAATTGATTTGTAATTGCGGAACGCGAAAATAAAGACTGTTGTTAAAATAATGAGAGAAGACGATTAGGTGTCGAATCCTCTCCCTTCACCTATGTTATGAACCTTCAGCTAATTACAGATTAATTGTTTGAACTACCAGATTCAATTCACTATAGTAGGTTAAGGACAATTCGACAATTCCTTGCCTCAGAACCCCTTTTACCTAATTGAGTTACCCTAATTCCTTAGGTGAATCATGCCAACCGGTAAAGCAATAAACTTAAGAATTAGAGAATTCATGCATCCAACCCCATATTCCTATGGTGATCACAAGTACATGATCTAATACCCCATGTCCAGCATGCAACCCATATCCCTATGCGATCACATAACCTAAATCATTATAATTATCATATGTAACTATAAAGCATTACGATCAGAGACATAGACTTATGATAATTCAAACAACTAATTGTATTAACCATAACAAAGTATCCATAACATAGGTTCGGGGAGAATCATCTCTCCCTAATCTTAGAAAATTAGTTACACATGGTGAATAGAGACATGACTAGAATAAAAGAAGCAATACAAGTAAAGATAGACATAGGAACCTTCAACCCTCGTTCCCAAGTGGTGAAGAACTCCCAAAATCTCACTTTTCTCTGCTCCAAGACGTCTGGCTCCGCTCCAATGACCAAGCTCTCTTCAAAAAAACGCAGAACTGAATTAAAAACCCTAATTTCAGCAAGCCATCGCGTCGCGACACGAGCCCGTCGCGACGCGATATTGGACAGAATCCAATTCCTTCCTGCATCCTGCTTCCTTCGCGACGCGAACCCTCCTGGTCGCGATGCGATATTGAGCAGAAACTTGAGTCTTCCCAATTGTGCTGCATCTCCGGGCAAGTGTCTGGTTCGCCGAATGATAACACACAAATTGGAGGTCTTCAAGTACAAAATAACTCCAACAATGCAGGAATGGCTTACAAAAGGACTTCCTACTACAAAATTCTAATACTCAACTAAATCCTCATATACTGACTATAATACAATCAAAACTCCGCACAATTTGGTCCTAAAATTGGACAACTTACATCATATGACAGAGAGTCAACACCTTCTGCACACTCGGCTCCAGTCTTAATGTCAAACACTTTCCCTTCTTCTTTATTCTCACTTGTTTTGAAATGACATTTTATGGTAAGTGATATTGAATTGTGAAACATGTGCATGACTAAGAGCATTACAAATTATTACGAAATTTCCAAGAATCACATAAAGGAGGCGATCTCTCATAAAAAAATTGCAAAAAAGATAAATACATGTAGGATCACTTCAAACGACGAATGATAATAATAGCCCATGCTTCAATCCCGCGATACCACTGCTCTGGATGACCCTGGTGTCCCATACCAGGAGTCCTGATAGCCGACGACACGAAAAAAGAAGAGCCACAAAAAAAGGAGAGCCCAAAAAAAAAGAAAAAAATAGGTCAAAAAAGAAGAACAGCAAAAAGCAAAAGTCATCCATTACATTTCATTCATCTTTCCACTCAAAACCAATCATTACTCATGCATACATTACATGCATGTCATATGCATTGCATCTGTCACTTTTCGACTTCAAGTGTCGATCCTTCCAGTTTTTAAAGTCGACGCGACAAGCATCGATCCTATATCAAACCCAAATCACAATGTTAGCACCAAGTCTAGCATGGATCCTTCAGACCAAATCGGTCCTTCAGTTCGGTTCGAATTAACATGTCAAAGAAACGGCTTCGAACTATACCTTCAGATCACAACGTCGACACTAAGCGCGATTGATCATCCGACCCCAGGTCCTTCAGACTAGCTGTGTCAGCCTAAGACATAGTGGACGTCATCCGTGGTCAACATATCAGTTCTAGACCTGATCTTGACACTCACGGCCACTCGAGCGAAGCCCACCATCAAGCAGAACGTCTTACGAGTACCATAGCTAGTAGCGCTCCATCAGACCATCCTGGTCCGTCAAGGCCCAGACAGCCTCTCAGACCCTGTTGGTCCTTCAGTTTAACTCCAATCAATGCGCCAAGCATCGACTGCGAATTAGACCATCAGAGCTCCGGTGCACCTTCAGATCCCCAGTGATCCTTATTTACTTTTGTTCTATGTCAACCCAATTTTTCAAAAATTTCTAAAAAAAATCATAATCTTGACAAAATTAGTGTCTTTTTATCTTTATTTCTATTTTACTCGAGAAATTTGGAAACCCTTCATATTTCCTAGTAAAATATAAATAAAGAGGGGCAGCTGTTGTACCCTAATTTTGTCCCATTTAATTTTAATCAGTGTTTTATTTTTAGTCGCGCACGCGCGTTAGTCTCGACGATCTTTGCACCGTCGCGCACACACGTTATTCCTAAACACATACGCATGCCGTTTCTAATCGTGTACGCGTCGTTGCTCTCATTGCGCGAGCGTGTTTGTTTCTCGTTGGGTACAAGGATTTTTTTTTGGTACTCATTATTTTTATCGCTATTATAGTCATTGCTATTAGTTTAATTATCATTATTGTTATAGAAAAAATAAAATAAAAATCAGATCTGAATATAAAGTCTTTTTATTATTATAATTTAGTTTTATTTACAGTATAACCCAAAAAGTCAAATTTGTTACAAATAAGGACAAAACAAAATTACAAAAGGTACAAAAAATTAAAACAAAAGCGAAAAAACAAGAGGCAGCGCTGCTGCCCTTGTTGTTGCTGTAGCAGGAATTCATTTTTGGCTACCAGCCCAAGCCTATTTCTCCCTGTTCTTTGCTGTCTTCCCATTCTTGGCACCAACAGCACAGCCTTTTGCAGCAGCAGTACCACCACCTCTGGATGGTTTGTTTTGGCTCTGCAGAATTTGTCTCCAAGAGATTTGATACACTGCTTTGCACTCACACCTACACCACACATATTGGACTATAAATACCAGTGCATATCAACAATAAAAAGGGGGGAAAATATATACATACAGAAAAGGTTTTTTTGAACTGGAGAAATTAGAGAGGAAGAAACTGGTCTTTGTTCATTTCAAAAAGTCTTGGAACTATTAGTCCCTAGATTTGTAGGTTTATTCATATTGCAATCTTTCAGATTTCTGTTCATCTTGCTTATTTTTTGTTTCATATACACAACAAATCATTCAGTCCTAGCATCTGTTATATATTTGTTGTATGCATTTGCTAGTGTTTATTTTTAGCAAAAACTAACACATCCAGTGTTAAACAAAAAAACCAAAATAGGAGAATATTAGTATGAAAACGAAAATGGGTGGAAGAAGAAGAGTAGTGTAAAAAAGAGAGTGATTCAAACTTTACTCACCGGGGCACCGTCCGCCGCCGTAGCCTCGCCGGAAAACTCCATGACCGCCATAAAAAAAGAACTCCACCGTCCACCACCAAACAACCATCAAAACCACCATCTCATGGCCGCCACCCCAAAACGCCCAACAACCATCGCACCACCACCACCACCGTCGCTATCCCGCCTTCTCCGGCTATGAGTTCGTCGTAGCCCCTTTCATCTTCGCGATCATCTCTCTCCTTTTCCTTTCCTCTCCCCCTCCATCGTGTCTCTCCTTCTCCCTCTTTATCTCTCTCTTTTGAGTACGGCTGCGGCGTTGAGGATTCAAAGAATGAATTAGGTTTCCTTATTTGCTTTCTTGCCTTATAAGCTTCTTTTTTAAATATTTATTTTATTCTATTATTTTCTTTAAAAAAAAGACATCAGATGTAGTTTTACACCCCACTCTTAATAACATGAACCCAGCCTTGAATCCGCAAGCTATCGGCCCAAGTCCTCCAAAAAACGAGTCTGGCTCCTAGTTAATTGCACCCCATTTTTAATAATACAACTCCTGTTTCTAATTACAATCATTTCTTTTAAAAAATATATCCTCTGTTGCTATTCATACCTCCCTTTTTAGTAACACAACACCCCTGTTAATTACACTTCTTTTTTTAGTACAACTCATTTTGTTTTTTTATTATTACATCATAATGCATCCAAACCAGTATTTTTTTTGAACAATTAAACTCCGAGTTTAGCTTGTTTGATCGTTAATAACAACTTTAGTTTTCAAACAGACTATGAGTGATGACCACTCCGAGTTTACTTGTTTGGTCATTACAAATACCCATCCCAATTTCAAAATACTTAAAAAATGCCAACACACAAATATTTTTTACCCAAGAACTACGTGTGATTTGATTATCTACCAGGAGATACGTAGGAGCAGAGGGCGACCGACCTCTGTCAATTGCATTAATAAAAACATTTTTTTAGTTTTTTGTAAATTTCTTACTTCTTATTAATTTTTTCAAAAAACAAACAAAAATAATTAAATGTCCTCCTTCAAAGTCCTTTTTTTTCAATTTGTAAATAAGGGTAAAAATAAATTTTTAAATTAATAATTTTACACATTTAGTTAAAAGGTAGCATTTCTTAGGAAAGATGTCGTTGGGTGCTAATACATTCCCTACGCATAAACGACTCCCGAACCTGAACCTCGTCCGCAAAACCCCCTTATCCATATAAAAGGTTTTTTCATTGTTTTCCCTAAAATAAATATTGGTGGCGGCTTCATTGTAAATTTCGAAAGAATCCTTCATCCGGATTTTTCGGTCGCTACAAGAGGTAGACTAAACTTCATTGTCAATGCTAAATAACTCTAAAAAATAAGTGTTATTTATGCCTTTACAGCCTTAGAAAGTGCAAGTCCTTGGGAAAATAAGAGCATTTATTTGGTGTTTTATGTGAATAGTACAAGTTTTGAATTGATTTGTGAACATTGCATCTTTCTAGCATTTCCAGTGCTAAATAAAAACTTTTTGATGTGTTTGTTAAGTTTAGGATTTTTTTTGTACAGGGTAAGTTTAGGAATTTGTCTACACAAAAAGAATGCAATGGGTTTATAGTGAGAAAATGTATACATTTTTTCTTATTATTTAGATTATTGATATTTGTTATTTTGTGTCAAGCACTTGGGCCAATATTAATTTGAAAATTTGAAAGTTTGCATTTTTGGGCTAAAGTTTCCTGACTTTTACAACTGTTATATAGTCATACTTCTTACAACTCTCCCTCTATTCATTGCACAACGCAAAACCTACGAAATGACCAAAATACTATTATTGAAAGAAAAACTTCCCACTGCATCCTCCCTTTTTTTCCTAGGATCCAATGGGTACAACGTCGTGGAACTGAACTAGTACAATATCATGATGTCGTTGCATGTAATTTTCTGCACACCCCAAAAAAATGTGATTTTAACAAGTTCGGTCTTATAGTACCGTACCTATATTGAATTTACCCACAAGGCTATGATGTTTGCGATCATCACATAGTAGTCGTAGTAAGGCAGAAAGAGACAATGCACATAGGACACAACGAACATTGACTAATTCAATCAGTGTGACAGCAAAAATAGCTGCTAAATAAGTCATTCCCAATGAAATAGCTGCTAAAATAAATTGATTTCCCTTGAATATGATTGTTATCATTGTCTTGCCAAACACCACCAGGGGGATTTATGCCAGCTTGAAATGTCACTGCAGCAATCCAAGTGAAAACTACTAACAAGGTGCTTCGTGTCTTGCTTTTCTTTTCGTCTTCCTCATACCTAAAAAACTCTCGTGTATTCATCTTTTTTATGATCAGGATACATTGCATCTTCCAAAGTTTACATAAAGTCAAGTTCGGTACCGTAGTACCGAATTGGTTCGGTATTATGGTACCATACCAGTTCGGACTATGGTACCGTATCAGTCCTAAATGCAGTTTGAGGGTGCTTAATTTGAAAATGTGGAAAGCGTGAGGATATTTTTAGAATATTTGAAGTTTGGGGGTGTGTAGTGAGTAGGGGGGATGTGTAAGAAGTATGGGCCTTATTATATGATGTGAGCCCAAGCAGGCCATAGTTCAGTTGTTTACTCAACCAGTTACTACTCAAATGGTCCAACCCAATCTAATTTTGGGTGTTGCTTTCCCCACACCCCCTCCTACTCAAAACACACCCCTTCACCCTACACATTTACCAAACTAACCCCACTTAAAATTGATTTTCCCCCTCTACCCCTCTCCCTCTTCTTCTCCTTCAACACAACACACCCCTCTAAAATCCCAAACCTCCCCCCCTCTCCACTCCAAACCCACCCATCCTCACCTTCATCATTCACTCCTATTCAACTACCCAACATTGGCAACTAGCTCAAGGTAATAACCCTACCAAACTTTTTTCATTTTGGTTCTGTTTTCAGTTTTTCACGCCATTTTTTTTTATGTATTCGCGCTCCGTTCGAACAGGGTCGTTCGAACATGTTCGAATGATCGTGTTCGAACAAGTGTTTAATGGGGTGTGACTTTGCTTGGTTCGAACACCATCATTCGAACGTGTTCGCATAAGGCCGTTCGAACAGTGTTCCTATGTTCAAAAAATTGTTAATGTGGTAGGTGATGGAAATTGTGGCTTCCGATGTCAACTGTAGCAGATGAGATGTCAACTGACGTCGTAGAATCCCAAGATTTTTACTAGTTCGTTCAAAACGGATACGGTAATAATAAATTAGTTGTTTTAATTTTAGCGAACTATTCAATTTATTTAACTGACACTTAGTAATTGAATTTCAGTTATTCCCTAGTCGTGAGGAGCTGCTGACGTGGGTGCGTGCGGTTGGAAAATCTCTTGGGATGGTGATTGTTATAGGAAGATCTGACACCGGACGACGATCAGGTAAACAATATTGCATGTTGATTTGTGATAAAGCTGGATCTTACAAGACAAATGTTGAGGAAGGCACGAACACTAGAAAATGTTGTTGTCAGTTCAGACTGAAAGGGAAATTTATTAAGAAGCTTGGAGGATGGATTTTGAGGGTTATGAATGGAACTCATAACCATGGTATGGCTACTTATCATGAAGGACGTCCGTACATTGGTGGGTTATCTTCAGAAGAGAAGGATCTAGTGGCTAGAATGACTAGGAACCATACTCGGCCAAAATTGATACTGAATGAGCTGAAATTGATGAAGCCTGATGATAACTATACAGTTGTGAAACAAATTTACAACTGTCGTCAAAGGCAAAGGTCGGCTATGCGTGAGGGTAGGACTGAGCTCCAACAACTGATGTTTTATTTGCAACGCGATAATTATGTTTACTGGACTCGACTTGCAGAGGGAACTACCGTTGTGAAGGACATCTTTTGGGCACATCCAGATTCCATTGAGCTTCTAAACACCTTCCCGGTTGTTTTGTTGATTGATTCCACCTATAAAACCAACTGTGTGCTGATTTATTTAGTTTCTGTTTCTGCATAACAGTGGTTCGCATGTGGCCATTCGAACGCCTGTTCGAACGCACCCATTCGAACACGTTCGAATTAAGCCATTCGAGGCAGCCAAAACACACCCTCGCACCATCAGTTAACAATATTCCTTAACACATATGACATTATTCGAACAGGTTCGAACGATGTCAGGCGAACAATACAAATTCCTTAACACGCACAACGTCGTTCGAACTGGTTCGCATAACCTCGTTCGAACAGTCACTTAACCCGTGTTACACGAGCGTCTCACGCGAGGTCATTTTGGGGAAAAATAAGTTCGGGAGTGTGTTTTGAGTAGGAGGGGGTGTGGAAAAAGCAATACCCTTTTTTAATAACAATGGTCGTAATGTATTCAGCCCAGTCCCATTTTCTGTGCTCCTCTGGAAATGTGTATGTTATGCTAGTTGATCAGGTCCCCCAAGGCCACCACTATTTACATCTGGAAATTCAATCTTAAAATACGCAAAAAGAGGCGACAAAAGTTAAATCACTGACCACTTGGCTATTTATGACTTAGACCATTTACAATGGAGGTGTTGAATAAATTATTAAGTAGTTGAAAGGTTGTAATGGAGTGTTGAATGGAGTGTTGAAAGTGAGGTGGATTAATTGGTGTTGAAAAGATTCAACATGTTGAATGAGGAGGGAGTGGGGACCGCGCAAAACACTTGGCGAAATCTGATTGGCTGCTGTGATTTTTGAGATTTTTATCTCATCCTAATTATTTAGGGTCAATTATTTCATAGTAAATCAATTTGTTTTTTTATTTTTTTTCACCAAAATTCATTATTATTTTTTGTCTATAAATAGAGACTTGGTTCATTTGATTTGGACACAGAAAAAAAATCGACTTTTTTAAACAAAAACATAAAAGAAAATAAGAATATGAAATAAAAGTGGTGGGGTAGGGTGTTGAATTTTATTAAACAAAACCATTGTATTGAGTAAAAGTTGAATGGGTGTTGAATTATTAGGTGGAAGAGAGAGAAGATGATGTGGAGTGTTAAAAAGTGAAAAAGGAGGGTGTTGAATATGTAAACCATTGTACATAGTCTTATGAGTGCAACATAAAGTTTATACTATTTAATATTCAAGAAGAGATTCATCTTTAACTGGGTTCACTAGAGAATTCAAAACCAATTATTTACTTTTTTATGGAAAAAATCTACTTCATTTCATTAGCCATCAAAAGTTTAGTAGAGATGTTGAAATATTATTAGATTAAGAACAAGCATTATAAACACAAAATTCAGTAAATTCTACTATAGCCAGATTCATTTTTAGTATCTGATTTGTTTAATGTATCTGAATGATGAGGCAAACTTAGCCTCAAGTGGATGAAGCCCTATATTTAAACCTGATTTTAATTATTGTGGTCATCATCTTTATGTTCCTGTTGTAATGGTCAGCACTAGTACACAATTAAACTAGTGGTCCTATATCTCAAACTTTACTCACACTTTAATTTGACCCTTGCTGTAAACCCTGTTGTTGATCAGTTCTATAAAAGATGAAACACAAAGCTAATAAAGAAGTGAGAAAGCGAAATAACATAAGCAAAGGGGACACATTGGTGGTATGGTTGTGACATTTCAGCCTTTTTGTACTTTATCATCAGATCTCACATTCTCACCATTCACTTATTGTTGCATTGCAACCCTCCATATATGAGAAGTAACAAAGACAAAAAGAGGGGGTTTGCTATACGTCCAGAAATTTTGGAAGGATCTGTTTGGAAATTAGAGGAAAGTTGAGGCAGTAAAATATTGGAGAATTCAAATCATATAGTTGTCATAACCAAGAACAGGAAACACAACTTCCTTACATCCACCCAACTAAGATACTTACTACTTCAAAAGACATTGACAATTTAGCTAATGCTTGGAACAACGTTTAAAATTTATAAACACACTATTACCATGAAGCTACACTTGGTAGCTTTCACAGTCACATCCACTTTGACGTAGAAATGACATCTTTCCAAAGACATGCTTAATAGTTGTAGTTTGTATCCCTTGCAATTTCTGTAGCTTTGATCTTGTATCTTTTACTGTACACAAAGTGTGTATTTGTATAGTGGTACGACTCCAGAAACAGTTATAGAGATTACTAAGGGCATTCCAACCTACGTAGTACCGGACACGGACATTAGACATGATACAAATTTGGACACCGAGACAACGCTTATGTCCACAATATAGGACGCCGAGACACCACATATACCTAAGTAATTATTGTACTGACATAGCTGGAAGTTGCCCCATTAGAATCTAGTAACCCATATGAGCAAGTCTCCCTAGGTCTACTGGCAGTTAGTACGTCTCCTTGATACTCATTTAGCATGAGTAAGTCGTCCTCCTGCACACATGATACGAGTAAATCGCCCTCCTACACACATGTTATGAGTAATTAAGTCGCCCTCTTGCACACATAATAGGAGTAAGTCGCCCTTATGGGCCTGGACCATGTCAACCAACACAACTAGCCCAACTTGGTTGAGATCCAACTCTTCCTAGTGAGGCAGAAGACCTAACCCTAGGCGGCGTGAAGAAACCCTAGCTTGCTAAAAAGCCGGACCCTCTACTTATACCCAAGAACAATTACAAACACAACTAAATTAATAAACACAAACACATATATGATCAAATCTAAATTGAGAATTAAAATTTATCTATTCACCTTTTAAAAACAAATGTTGGTAAACTTTATAGGTTTTATATCCTAAGAATAAATATAATAATATAAAATTTCAAGATGTTGAATTTTTTAATTAAAAATTTTATGATAAGAGTTTCGATAGATGTCTAAATAGTGTTTAAGAAGTATCCAACTCAAAAAAGATATATTTTTAAGAATGACACCTTAAAGAGATATCTGTAGGGATGTCAACGGGGCGGGGCGGGCATGGGTATCTCACTACCCGGACCCGCCCCGGATCCGCGCGGGTACCCGTTTAGCGGGTCTTAAACGGGTATTTTTTTAAACGGGTACCCACGGGTACTTGTAAATTAATAAAAAAAAATTTTAAAAATAAAATTTGAAATACCATAGAAAATTAATTTTTTTAACACTATTTTTTTGATTCATTTATATAAAAAATTACGCATTTCGTTATACATTTATCTTATCAACTATTTATTAACATATAATTGTTAATGAATGGAGATAAAAAAACTAGAATTATGATAATAGAAACTTGAAAAATAACAACTAAGCATTATCCAAAATATTAGGATAGAAGATACAACAGAATGTGAATAAACATCCACTTAAACAACAACAACAATAGAATATGAATAAACATCCACTTAAACAACATCAATAGATGATAAATAAACATCCACTTAAACAACTATATTTACTAACGGGTACAGGTACCCCGCTACCCGGACCTGCCCCGTTTATTGACGGGTAGTCAAAATATCTGTTTATTTGGCCCGCGGCTACCCGTTTGACTACCCGCCCCGGACCCGTGGCGGGTTTTACACGCGGGTCCGGATTTTTTTACCACCCCTAGATATCTGACACGTATCGTGTTGGTGTCGAACAAGTATGAGTGTCCGACACCGATACGGACATAAGACACAACATTTGGAAGAGCTGGAGGTGCTTACGAGATTCCAATCCATTACAAAATGATGTATATTTTGGGGCCATATTCAACTCAATGGAATCCAAATTCTTACAGCTGTGTGTGTCGCAGGGAAGCAAAGAACAAAGAATGTTGTATATTGCAATAGTCAGGTTTAGGAACAAGACAAAGAAAGCACGCGTAGAATATATTTATATTATTTTTAACAATAAATATTTTAAATTTGATGAGCTAGCTAGGTTTTGTTTGCCTAGGCCAAAGTGGTTGGTGACCACCACACCAGGGTCGCACAGCATAGCACAACTCACAATCACTTTTTCTTAATTGTTGGATGCAAACCAAGAAAGGTCGTCCTCGTGCCTCGCGGATTGGAATGAATGAACTGTGAATGGTGTGCTCTCTACTTGCTGTGCAAGCTACATACATGTGACAATAATAACGCCATACACAAATACTTCCAAGTACTTAATTAATGTGAAGGGTACTCTTTGAAGTGAAGTTTAGTATTGATACTCTTTCTACATGACATTAGATTCATTATACTTCTAGCATCACTGACACTTTTTTAAATCCCACATTTGCAAGTTGGAAACTCAAATATTACTTTTTTTTTCAGTAAAAAAAAAAAGAAATGTTACCATTTTTTTTAAAAAATTCGGTACCCTATGCATGCAACGGCAGAAACTAACTTTTTGAGGTATTAAGATTCTTTTAAGGTGCTGATTTTTCCCGCTGAATATTTTTTCTTATGCACCACCAAGGTACCGTTTTGTTTTATATAGATATTTTATAAAAAATTCCATTATAATTCTTTTTCTAATATATCACTATCCTGCCAAGAGAATTAAAATAAAATAGCAAAGCCATTAAAGATTGGAGAAAATTTCACTAACCGTCACTAAACCATCAAAAATCCGTCACTAACCGTCTTTTAGTCATTTAGTGAGGGATTTTGTTACAGATATTTTAGAGAGGGATATTTCTCGTCACTAACTTCGTCTCAAACACTGAATTTTGATTTCTGTCACTACATCCCTTGCTAATAGTGAGGGATAAATTTCCGTCTCAAAAACCCCTCTCTAAAACCAATTTTTCTAGTAGTGATTTCATATTAATGATGCACACCGATTAAACCCATAAAGCGTAAACTAAATCAAATAATTAAGTTAAATAAAAAATGTCATGTGCGTGACATCTCAAAAAATGCTATTTTGTTGTGGCATTGAATGTGAAAGAGAAATACCAACAATTAGTACATGTTTTGTTCATTGAAAAAGACATCAGACGTGTATCATGTGAAGCTATTTATGTAGAAACTACAATACCCATTTTCTTTTATTTAAATTATCTTCTATCAAATACCAAAAATAAATAAATTATCTTCTATCAAAAGTAACATGATAAAGTTATATAGTACTTTCTTAGGAAAATAATTAAATTTTACTAGTAAAGTTTTATTGTTTTTTTAATTAGAGAAAGAAAAACACGGTATTTTCAAAAGAACTAATAAACCCTATAACCAATAAAAAAAACCTATAACCAAAAAAAAAAGTAGCAAATGTAATGGAAGTAATCTGCAATCCATGAGAAATATGCAAGAAAAAAAGCCTAAAAATGTATTTGTCAAAAAAAAAAGCCTAAAAATGTAGAAATAAAATAAAAATAGCTAGGTAATAACTTTTTAATAATACAACTTTTATTAACAATTTTTTTTACATAAAAAGTACGAAATTCATTAAATGCTCTATGATAAACTTTTTATTGTATTCCCTGGCTACTACACCACCACTAAGAGAAAGTGAAAGTAAAGTGCACAACAATGCAGTTGCAGAAAAACAGTTAAAACGTATTTAATTTTCACATCTTCCAACTCCAACAACTCATCCCCCCAATATTCTTAACTTTCTTTCTTCCCTCATCTTTCTTCACTCTCTCACAAACCCTAAAATCAACAAAACCACCTTTTTTTTGATGCAAATGGAATCAACCCACCATCTCTAGAGCCACACCCAGCAAAATTTAACTAACACCCACTTCAATTATGGCAACATTTTCCATTTCCCACCACTTCACAGCCTTTACCTTCCTCATCTTATTCCTCAAAATCCAAGCTTTTGATCCATTTTCATCTTTCTCCTTCACAGATTTTGGAAAAGATCCAAGATTTAACTCAATAATTGGACTTTATGGCAATGCAAAAGTTGTCAACGGTGGTTCTGAAGTCCTTCTTTCTGGGTATGAGAATTCAGAGAATGGGAAAGTCATGTACAAAAGACCTATCAAGCTTGTTGATGGTGAAGGAAAGAGATTAGTCTCGTTTTCTACTTACTTTGAATTTTCAATGTCTTTAGGTGATGGAAATGGTTTGGCTTTTGTTATGGTTCCTAGTGGTTTTGAAGGTAAGGTGTTTGATAATAGTTCTTATGGCTTTTCTTTTAATTTGAAGGAAAAGGAAAGGGAATCTAAGGTTATTGGTGTTAAGTTTAGTGCTTCAAGAGATGTTAGAAATAAAAGTTCTGCTAGTTGTAGTGTGTCAATTAATGTTGGTAGTTCTATTCCTGTTAAAATAATGAATACCTCTTCTGTCAATATGGGTATTAGAAATGGTGGAAAGTTGCATGCTTGGATTGACTATGAAGCTAGTTCAAGGCGTTTAGAAGTTAGGTTGAGTCAATATGGTCATTCAAGGCCTGTTAATCCATTGCTATGGCATTCAATTGACTTCTCAAATGTGTGGAAAGTTGAAGAGATGTTTGCAGGATTTAGTTCAATGAAAGGGAAAACTTCTCAATCTCAAGCATGTTTTCTCTATTCATGGACCTTTAATTTAAGGGATTTTCCACATTGGATGCATTCTGAACCACTAGATCCGAAGGAGGTCCTTCTTGCGAAGAAAACAGAAAGTCCTGTAGTTGTGAAGCCAAAGAGTGATGATTGCTTTTTAAAAGTTCTTGCTGCAATGATATTTGGTGCTGGATGTGGAGCTTTGGCAGCATTCACTGTGCTTTATTTGTGGACCATCTTTGGTAATAGACGTCCCGTGGTGCCGGAGGAGTGTGTTATGCAGCCTGTGGATTTTGATTACAAGAAAGTGACCATTGTTGTAGATAAACCCCTTAAAGATGCTAAGGAGTAGATCTACAAGAAGGAACTAGTTGGATGCTTGTGTTGTAAATTAGTGTTTCTTGTATTCAGGTTTTGCTTTGTTGTAGTTTGGTAAAAAGCTACTATTTAATTTACTTTTTCTTATGTTATTGTCTATTTTTGAGCAAATTGATATTGATATCCCACTCTGCATTAAAGAGTACATGTCTTGCTTCTTCTTCTCTCTCTTTCTTTCTTGTTTCTCTGAAACATGGCCAAATCTAAGTTATCAATGTATTATATGATGTTTGCTTACTGAATTTTTGTTTATATGGAAATTGCAAATAACCAGAATCAGTCTTATATTATATTTAATATGGATTGCCTCATAGTAACATTATCTGCATGACACTTCTGTTCATTGTCCATTGTATGGAGCTCAGATATAAGAAAGAAAAATATCATACATAAAGAATGGTTGTTGTGATTATCCAGCATAATGAAGTTAGAGTTTTTCTGTATTTCCTCACTTTTATCTTTATTTGATTATATTATAGTCCATTTTCTAACTGAAGTTACTGAAGTTAAATACAAATAAAAAAATTTAAAAAGAACTTTAAGGAGCATCGACAATAAAAGGATCAGCTATGCAAGGAGCATTGGTATTAAGGTCTTATCTCTTAATTCTTACTACTTTGTCTATGAAATTGCTACAATTTTCAGATATTAATCACAAGCTTGATTTCATTTCAGGTTTCTCAAAGTACACCAACATTTCTCTTCCCTTTCCTTTGTTGATCTTTTCCTTCATTCCTTCAGTGAAACTAATATTTAGCTGTAAGAGGAGCATATAGTTTTAATGACAAGAACTTTGATTCGTTTTCACACATGTTTTATGGGATATTTGGTTTAGTGGCATTTTTCAATGAAGAGATCAGGTGGCACTTGATATGTGCTACTGCAGAAAATACTTCTATGAGTTCTATCAAACAATATAGGAATCATTTTGTCATCTATAATGTTACCTTGAAATGTTTGAGTAAAATATTGAGCCTTTTTTCTATTTGCTTTGAATATTAAAGGTTTCCTCTGCCAAAGCATTTATAGCATTTTGGTATATTGTTATTAAATAGCCTTTCTAAATGTGTCTGTTCTGCTTATGTTCCTCTCATATAATCTGTTAGCCACGTGACATTGCCTGGTTTAGCCTAGTAGGTGGAGGAAATTTATTTTGATCATATAATCTGTTAGCCACGTGACATTGCCTGGTTTTGACATTGCCTGGCAAGCTATGTGTTTAAACATAATTTTGCTGACATTAGGCTCATTGGAGCTCATATCAATGAGAAGTCTGATAATACGTTCACAATAGTGTTTTTTATTTTAGCTTCAATATGCTGATTTTTATTTTGGAAGTTAAATTTTCAAATGCTACTTGGAAGTTGTGTTTAAGGAATGTATGCAGTTATGGGGAGGCTATGAAAATCTTTGCTATGAAACCTTTGGTCCCTACAATTATACTTTTATCTTTGCTGTGAAATTCTTATATCAGGGTTAGAAGTCATTTGCCAAACTACTTTCATAAGATAAACATGATTAAGAATTCTCTGGCCATGAAAACTAAGGGTATGTTTGGGAGGGGGTTTTGGGAGGGGAAGGGAGGGAAGGGCATATTTTTCAATTTAGAATTGAGAAAGCGATAAAATGTCTCTAAACGTAAATCAAGTGTGATTAAAAATGTTATATTTATTTCTATCAACTTCTTTTAATTTTTTGAAATCTTAAATACTTAATAAGATATAAACTAATCTTTTTCAAACCCTCCCCTCCCTTCCCCTCGCAAAACCCCCTTCCAAACACACCATATGGCTAAATCACATGATCCTTCCTCAAGTCTTGAGTGCTACCCCAAATGAAGTTGCAACAACTACGCTTTACTTCCTCACACGTTGAACCGGGAAATATAAGAAATCTGAAGTACATGGATAGGAATTCCTATTAGACAAGATTGAGCAATGGCGATTCTACCAGCCAGGGATAAAGAGGAAGTTTCCAACCTGTTCGTTATTTTCTCATTTCTAAATTTGGACTTAAGGCCTAACTAATGTTCATAAAATTGACTTGTAAGGTGAGAACTATCCAAGTCTTATAAGGTTTAATTAGGCCATACCCTGTCACACTCATGACTGGATATGTGAGGTGTGGGTTAATGTAGGTAGAATAACAGGAATCTCAACGGACCTCACACCCAAAACTGGACACATAGAGCATGGACAAAAGGGTGGAATAATAGAGATCTTGTTCCAAAAAAAAAAGATCTAGTATAGACTCTTATATCATCTAAAAGTTAGGCTTTACCTCATTTTCACAAAACCACCTTATAAGGTTACTTATGTCATATCACTAGTCAACATGAGACTCAACACTCATTTTATCAAACAGAGTTTGGAAATTTTGAAATGCACTGACGTTAAATAGAGACACGATAAATTCCGAGATCATTTGTAGGAGCAATATCTAACTCAACTAAGCAAAAACACATGATCATTATTATATTTGTTGAAGAAAACTAAAGATTTGTCTATTTTATTTTTAGCGACTTTCGACCCTCAATTTTTTGAATTTGGCTATTATTTTTTTTTGATAAGCTTGAATTTGGCTATTCTAATCTTCATACTGTTAATTGCAATTTTGATCCTTCAACATGATGAATTTGTTGCATTTTAGTCCACAAATAAGTTAAATTTTTGAAAAACTCGAGAGCTAAAAGTACACAATCCACAATTTTTGAGGACCAAAAGTACAATGAAAAAAATGTAAGGACCAATATCGCCATACTAAAAAAGTTGAAGAATAAAAAATTGAATGTAGCCTTTATTACAAATTATAATTTAAATAATTATTTGCCATAAAACTGGATTGAAGAATATTTTACATAGCTTGCTTGCACAAGAAACTCAACTTAAGAACAACATCGATGAGTACCCAGCTGCAAAGCTATTACAATAACAATATCTCCAGTTCCTTTCAATGACATTCAGATAGATTTGCAATCTCTGAAATCTGAATACCATCATAGATTCCCATACATACACATGTGAACATGCTTAATTTTATGCAAAGTTGCAAACCACTTAACATGAATTCATAGTACATTCATACATTGGCCAATTTCTTTTCATTTTCACAATAACATCAAAATCCATATTGCAACAGCACGTACAATAGAATCAGACCATCCCAATACTAAATAGTTTAAGTTTTGCAGACATCAGATAACCACATACGAGGTGGATGGCATATGAACAGATTTAGTATATTTTAATGGGTGGCGGACCCAGGACGACCGGGGTCACGAGTGTCAAATTTTTTAAGGCCAAGGTCAAATGGGTGCAAAACTTGGTCTATTAGTACAATTTAAATTTTTCAGGGGGTTCAAAAACAAAATTTCAGGAGTTTTAGGTTATTTATATAGGGTGATAAGTGCAATTTTTTTTTTCAGGGGTTCAGTTGAACCCCCTCACCTCAACGTGGGTCCGCCACTGATTTTTAATGATGATTCACAGAAACCAGTTGCCAATATTGCAACAATCTTCTCATCGCGCCTAGTACTGGACAATGCGATGAGTGCGCTTCTTGTAAAGGATTCAATAAGCACACACAGAACACTGTCTAACATCACGAGGCTTTAGGGTGTTCTCCACTCCACAATCTCCACATATGTAAGAAAACGGTGCTTCTGCAACAGCAAATCAAATTCAAATGAAAATTAAAGTATAATCAATAAACAAATAAATAAAATTGAAGTGAAATTAAAGATAATGGAGGAATAATTCGGCCAGGTTAGCATTCATGTTAAGCAAAAGGAATTCCTCAAACCATATGTGCACAATATTTTATTTTAGCCTAGAAATTTCTAAAAGCCATAGAAGAATTTTGCTCAAAAACAATAACCAAATGCTGAATGATTTTTTCACCTACCTACTCAACCTTTATATAGTAACTGTTTTAGTCATATTTGGAGGGAAATATGGCTGAAACTTAAATTTCAAATTTCGGCAAAAAATTGCAAATTGCGCCAAATTCATATCATTTGGAATTCTGAAAATCTTATCAAGTTAAAATGATGGCGACCGTA
This sequence comes from Astragalus membranaceus, assembly GCA_039519185.1. Lineage (NCBI taxonomy): Eukaryota > Viridiplantae > Streptophyta > Magnoliopsida > Fabales > Fabaceae > Astragalus > Astragalus membranaceus. The sequence continues at coordinate 100,171,032 of CM076854.1, forward strand.
ATACCAAGTTCCATCACACTAATGTAGCTAAAAGAAAAAGGAAGAATAGAATCCACTTGCTCAAGAATGACAATGGTGTGTGGCTTGAGTAGGTTGGCAAAGACTTATAATACTAATGAATTCATCCGTAGTAATTACTAAATTTTTTGGTAACCATTATACAACAATCCAATGATTAGTACATACTAACCACAATTTAGTGTTGTGTGGTTACTAGTGTTTGTGTGATTAGTACATACTAACCACAATTTAATGTTTGTGTGGTTACCGAATTTTTTCATTGATGGAGAAATGACTATTATGTCCATTTAGTAACAATTACTAAGGAATTCTTTAGTACTCTAAGTCAAAGTCAGACACCAAATCAAATCAAGCCGCATATCCCTGATTCCTTCCATAATATTTCATCTTGAGGATGCATTGTGCATGGATAGAGATATTGAAAATGAAGAAATTTCCCAAGCCTAGTTTAACAAGATCAATGCAAGAGGTTCAATTGGACAAAAAGGTTAAACTGTTGGACTCTGTTGTTGTATAACGTTGACCCTTTTTGTTGCATTAAAAATTGCAAGAGAAATATTAGATTTTATTTCGCTCGTCAATTAATTTGGAAGTTTGTGTGTGTATACATAGTTATTGGAATTATGTGAATATCTGATGTTAATACATAGTTTGTGTGTGTATACATAGTTAGAGAAATTTGAATTTTGTAGTTCTGTGAATTCAGGTAACTGCAGTAATGTATCTGAACACGGAAAATATTTTAAAAAAGAGAATAGATAGAGGTTATATCCTATTTAGTCATTGACTTTTTAAAAAAATTCAATTTAGTCCCTCACGTTTTAAATATTTCAATTTAGTTCACAACATTTACAAACGTGTGTCAATTTAGTCCTTCCGTCAACCACTATTAGTTAACCGTGTTGACAAAGTTTACATGGCAGTTAAGTGTCAGTGTGGCAAATGTCAGGAGCCAAATTGGTATATACTGTAACATCCCCAAAATAATTAGTCGAATTATTTGGATGTAACCCAATTGAATTAATTTAGTACTTAATTGGTAAAATTATTGAGTGCTAAAATTAATTATTGACTGTCACAGGATCGTTAACCGAATAATACGAGTCAAAGATGTTTTGGAATCGAAATAAGAGTTTAAGATCAATATGGTAATTTGACCACGTTACCACTTATATATATATATATATATATATATATATATATATATATATATATATATATATATATATATATATATATATATATATATATATATATATATATAGACACACACACGTGTGTGAGAGAGAAAGAATTAAAAGAAAGAAAGGAAGCATGCGAGAGAAACAGAGAGAAAGGAGAGAAAAGATAGGAGAAGAGAAAGAATGGGTGAGGAAGAAGAAGAGGAAAAAGGGATACTTCGGTTCATCAAAATGACTTCCTTCCAACACGAAAAACGTTCAGCGTTACTTCCTCTTCAATTTGGTGCCAACATCATCACCATCACTTCACTCTCTCTCACTTTGCCATTTTCGAAATTTGGAGAAAAATGGAGGTTTTGTGGTTCAAGCTCAAAGGAAAGCATAGAATGGTGGTGAGGAGCGAGCTCAAGGTGGATTACGCGAATATTGAAGTCTGATTTGGGGTTTTTGAAGAATTAAAGGTTAGGGTTCAAATTTGGGGTTTTAGGGATGAATAGTGTTTGGAGCTTAAAGATGATGAATAGTACCTCAAAGATGTCACGTGGTTGAGTGGAAAGCTTTGGAAGCGGATTCGAGCGTCGTCAAAACGTGAAGTTTATGCGGGGAACGTTCGTGTGGTTATGTCGGAAAAGTGATTTCGCGGAAAGTCTCGGCAATTTGTGATTTTCATCACAATCGGTAAGTTTTACTCACGCTTAGGATTATTCGTTTTACAATGATTTTTTTGTTGATTGGTTTCAAGAGTTTTTGAGTCGAAAACCGTTATTTCGAAATATATCGATTTTGGATAAAATTCGTTTATGTCGAGTTTTGATTGATTTATCGCTTTCGCTGGAATATGGACTGATTGTGCGATGTTGATCGGATATGTTGGTGTGGTTGTTTGGACTGTTTTCGATCGGAACAAAAATCATTCGAGAGATTTTGACTTAAAAACCGTTATTTGAAAATATGTCGCGTTTTGATACAATTCGTTTACAATGAGTTTTGATTGATTTGATTGATTGTGTGACTTTGATTGGGACTGTTTTTATGGTTGTCAAATCTGTTTTCAATCGGCACGAGAATCGGAATTGAGCGGAATAGCGGATTTCGCGAGAAACCGCAAAATCTACAATTCTCAGCAAGCCATCGCGTCGCAACCAGGCTCAGTTTTGTCACACAAATATTTCTGTCGCTTTTTGCGTCGCGACGGTAGCATTTCGCGTCGCGACGCTTTGTCGCGACGCTTTGCAGTTTTTCAGCAACTGTACACTGATTTTGTTTTCGCAATAACTTTTGATCCGGGAACCCGATTGGGGTGTTCGAAGATGCGTTTGAAAGCTTATTCAGAGGCCTAACTGAATATTCTATTTTTAAGGCAAAATGAACTGTTTTTGGAGACGTAAAATGTGTCGAAAGGTGATGAATTAGTATGCGCGAGTGAATGTGGATTTAAATTGTAATGTGAGTTAAATGTTCAATTGATTGTCTGAGGTAATGAACCCTGAGTTCATATGATTGTAGAGATATATATTATATCGAGTCTGGGTGATGACCCATGTAGACATACTAGGCGGGGTAGTCATGCACCCTTACCCTAGGCCTCTTGCAATAGGGAAAGTACTATTGGTAAGGTGGTTCACCGGGTATGTAGCGTTTGCGCAGTCGGTGGTGTGTTGAATTGTTTGTTGTGCGAATACCGGGTATGTAGCGTTCGCGCAGTCGGTGTCGTACTTGGTTGTAACAGGTTCATCAGGTATGTAGCGTTCGCGCAGTCGATGATCTGTCAAAGGTTAAATAACGCGGTTCACCGGGTATGTAGCGTTCGCGCAGTCGGTGCCGTGTAAAGTTAAAACGATTTCATAATTGGACCGAGAGTGTTAGTAGGGGTCTCGGTAGAACTCACTGAGATTGTATCTCATTGTTTATATGTTGTTGTTTTACAGAGAAACAGGGACAGCGGAAATCCAAGAGGCACGAGTAGGTGGTACTCGGATGGTGGCTGAAGACTTAGCTTTACGCTTAAGTTTATATCTTTCCTTGTTATTTGTGTATCAAGACTTTCTGTCTTTAGCGTTATGTATTTACTTCCGCCTTCTTGTACGATATTGAACACTGTATTTCACTGATGGTTTATGGTCTTATTTATGTTTAAGACTGTCTTGTTGTTATTCAGTGGAAATATAATAGTGGTGTTCAGTATTTAAACAGGAAATATTACCTCTGATGTATTAGGGAAGGTGCACTTGGGTATTTTTACATGTTAAAAATACCGGGGTGTTACACATACAAAAAAATCACGTCAGTTTGTCACGTCACATAAATGATGGAGACTTAATCGAAGTTTAGGGGACTAAATTGATACTCTTTTTTAAAAAAGTAGTAGTTTGTAATCGTTAGGACCAAATTGATACTAACTTATATAAGTCAATAACTTAATTGATATTTAGTAATAAAAAGCAGGAACCAATGTGCTACCGGTTTTTTAGTCATGCATGGTATTGTTTCAATATTCAGTCATGTTTATGGTTCTATTTCTACTTTCAACCCTGCATATATTACATTATAACGACAACTTTAAATTTAGTACCATACAATCCATCATTAAACTAGTTATATAAATTTGCCTGGGGCAAAATAACGTGCAATTACATAAACTTTCCCAAAAAAATAACACAAAGTGCAATTACATAAATTTGTTACGTGAAACACTAAATCCAAAAAACTAAACTATAATCTATAAACCAGCGAAAAAACACTAAAAACTGGTCATGCCAAACACTAACAATGAGTTGATCCGCTATAAGTTATCCACTATAAGCTAGCTGTTATGGCCCAAACTGTTGAAGCCCACTTTGATGACAATGATGAAGAGTCTATGTATGAAGAAGTGGATCATCCAATACCACAAGTGAGAGCCAAAAGGAACCGGGTCAAGCCCAAGTGGACAAGAGATTATCAGATGACTCTCAAATAGACACAAGGTCACTAGATGGTTCTAGAATCTATATTCCGATTTTTAGTTTTTGTCCTTTTTATTCCTTTTTGTAATGACTCAGCTATCGTTGAATACTGAGGATAAGAATGACAGTTGTCCCTAGCTAGCTACAGCTGTCCCTAGACTACTATATATGTACTAATGAATCAAGGGAATGGATCATCAATTATTAAATGAGTAAAAGAGTTATTTTTCTTTCCTTGTTTAGCATAGCTTATTTGACACTTGTTTTCTGCCACTGAAATTGTTCCCATATTCCCAAATACATTCCCCCTTTCCCTTTGAAATCCCTAATTTCCCTTCCCTGTTGACTGAACCTATCATTTGGTGCTTTCAGTGATTTACTCACTCCCAGCCAGGAGCTCTTCACCACCACCCACTCCCGAAGACACCAACGCCATCCTCAACCAACTGTTACGCAACCAACAAGCCTACGAAAATCACCTTGCCATTATCGCCACCGAGTTCACCTCCTTACGAGCTTGTTTACCACCGCCAGGCTTCCCCACTCACACCAACCCTATCGCACTTCTGCAATCAAACTCGAACTACCACGATTCGATGAAACTGACGCTTTGGGATGGATCTTCAAAATCACTTAGTTTTTTGAGTTCCATCAGACGCCAGATGATCAACGACTGCGTATGGCATCGTTTTTATATGGAGGGTGACGCTTTCACATGATTTCAATGGATGCACTCTAACGGCCAGCTTCTGTCGTGGGCCACGTTCCTCTGCGCCGTCGAGTTACGTTTCGCTCCGTCGCAATACGACGATCCCAAAGGTGTGTTATTCAAACTTTGTCAAATTGGTTCTGTGAAAGATTATCAAACTGCTTTCGAAACCCTAGCAAATCGAATTAATGGTTTAGCTCCACAATTTTTTCTGAGCTGTTTTATATCTGGATTGAAACCTAAATTCGTCGGGAAGTTCTCGCATTCCAACCCATTACCATGACCCAAGCCATAAGTTTAGCCAAGTTACAAGAAGAAAAATTCAATGACAAACCTTCTGGCTCTCGTAATGTACCCTTCTCAACCACCTACCAAAACCCTAAATCCTCTTTCAAACTTAGTGTCACCACCAATCCCTCAAAACCCCCCACTCAGATCACCAAAGCCACACCTATCAAATGCCTATCACCTACTGAGCTACAAGCCCGTTGTGAACTAGGCCTTTGTTACAACTATGACGAGAAATTTGTCGCGGGTCACAAGTGTAAACGCACCTTTCACTTATTGGTTGCTGAACCAGAAGACCCAAACCCTCCAACAAATACACTCACTGAGATATTAACTCTCAAACTTCCCCTGAATCACCTAAAGAACCAGAAACACCCCAACCCTCTAACCAAGCCCAAATTAGTTTTCATGCTTTGATTGGCCAAACAATCCCTCAAACCCTTCATGTCTTAGGACAGATCAAACACACTCCTATTATCATTCTGATTGACGGTGGCAGTACTCACAACTTTATCCAAGAAAGAGTGGCCAAACAACTATCCCTTCCATGTCACAAGTCCAACTCATTTCAAGTTTTGGTTGGTAATGGTGAAGAACTAAACTGCTCTCTGATCTGTCCCAATGTTACTATTATTTTGGATTCACATGAATTTTTAGTGGATTTGTATGTGTTGCCTATTATTGGTACTGAAATGGTTTTAGGGGTAGAATGGTTAAAATCTTTAGGCCCTGTGCTCACAGACTACACCAAACTTAATCTTAAGTTTATTAAAGAAGGCCAAATCATTGAAATATCAGCCAACCCTCCCAAACACCCTGAAGCATCCTCACTACACCAGCTTAGGCGCCTTATAGCTACAGATGCCTTGGACACTTACTGTCAATTCCAAATTTTGCCACTCTCCACACCTCAAAACCCTGACCCTCATTCACATGAAGCCATCAACAACCTGTTAACACAATTCTCCCCACTATTTGACATACCCTCCTTAATACCTCCCTCACGAACTATAAATCACCATATACCACTCCTTGAAGGAGCCAACCCAGTTAATATCCGTCCCTACCGTTACCCACAATTTCAAAAGCAATAAATTGAATGTCAAATTTGCGACATGCTTCATCAAGGTTTGATACAGCACGGCTCTAGTGCTTTCTCTTCCCCTGTTTTATTGGTTAGAAAAAAGATGGAAATTGGCGTTTTTGTGTAGATTACAGAGCACTAAACGCCATTACCATCAAAGATCGTTTTCCTATTCCATCCATAGAGGAGCTTCTTGATGAACTCTATGGTACAAACTGTTTTTCAAAACTGGATTTACGATCAGGCTATCACCAAATTCGTATGGACCTAAATGATTTTCATAAAACTGCTTTTCGCACTCACCAAGGTCACTACGAATTTTCGGTAATGCCTTTTGTGTTATGTTATGCCCCATCCTCTTTTCAAGCCACTATGAATCTTATTTTTGCTCCTTACTTACGCAAATTTGTCATCGTTTTTTGATGATATTTTGGTGTATAGTAAAACTATTGAGGAACACTTACTACACTTGGAGACTGTGTTTGAGTGTTTATTGCAGAATGAATTCTTTCTCAAGAGGTCCAAGTGCATCTTTGCTCAACCATCCATCAACTACTTAGGCCATGTGGTAACAGCTACTGGAGTTTGACGAGACCTAGAAAAAATTGCTGCTCTTACTGCTTGGCCTGTCCCCACTACACTCAAGCAGCTCAGGGGGTTTCCTTGGTCTAACTGGGTTCTATTGGAAGTTTGTTCATCATTATGCATCCATCGCACTGCCCCTGACTGAGCTTCTTAAAAAAGATTCCTTTAATTGGAATGAGGCAGCAACACTTGCTTTCCAGAAATTGAAACAAGCCATGACTGAAGCTCCGGTACTTGCTCTGCCTGATTTTTCTCAGGACTTCATTATTGAAACTGATGCTTCTGGAGTTGGTATGGGGGCTGTCCTCATCCAAAATGGCCACCCAATCTCTTATTTTAGTAAGAAGTTCTGTCAAAAGCTTCTCAATTCATCAACGTACGTGCGAGAACTCTGTCCTATCACTTCAGCAGTAAAGAAATGGCGTACCTACCCCTTGGACGCAAGTTTATAATTTATCCTGATCAGCGCAGCCTCCGGGATCTCATGACACAAGTCATTCAGACTCCAGAACAACAATTCTACCTCTCTGCTTCTAGGGTACTCTTATGACATTGTCTACAAACCAAGCGAGCAAAACAAAGTAGCTGATGCTCTTTCAAGGGTGCATGATGCTCCAGCAACTTGCCTAGCTCTAACCATACCCTAGTGGAGTTGTTTTGGAGAAATTAGAGAAAGAATTGGCCGCTAATTCTGCAACAAAGGCACTCATACAGCAAGTTCAACAACAACCAGAATTGCATCCACACTATCAGGTCAAAAGAAACTTACTTTTTCATGATGATAAATTATGTATTCTTGATTCAGCTGAATTGAAACATTTGTTATTAGAAGAATTTCACGCTTCTCAAGTAGGGGGTCATAGTGGCATTAGTAAGACTTATGGGCGTCTAAAAGAAAATGTCTTTTGGGTGGGAATGAAAAAGGATGTCACTGCTTTTGTAAATGCTTGTTCAGTTTGTCAGCAAACTAAAACACCAAATCATCAACCTTATGGCCTGCTACAACCCCTCCCCATTCCTAATGCAGTTTGGGAAGACATTTCTCTAGATTTCATTACAAGGCTCCCTTTCCAAAATTACACAGCTATTCTAGTGGTAGTTGACAGATTTTCAAAAGCATCCCATTTTGGAAAATTTCCAACTCACTTTACTGCTGTTCATGTTGCCGATTTGTTTGCCACTATGATTTGTAAGTTGCATGGCATGCCTAAAAGTATGGTTTCGGATAGAGATCCACTTTTTCTTAGTCACTTTTGGCAAGAGCTATTCCGTTTAAGTGGTACTAAGCTAAGCATGTCCTCTGCTTATCACCCTCAAAGTGATGGCCCAACAGAAATTGTGATCATCCTACTAAGTGGGCAAAATTTATGCATTGGGCTAAGTGGCACTACAACACAACAGTCCATTCAGCTACAGGTTTCATTCCATTTGAAATCGTTTATGGAAGACCCTCTCCTTCATTGCCACAATACATTCAGGGTTCTAGTAATTTGGAAGCAATTGAGTCTGAGTTACTGAATAGAGATGAACTGTTGACAGCTCTCAAAGCCAAACTTCTCAAAGCTCAACAAACAATGAAACTGTATGCTGACAAGAAAAGGCTACCTCACACTTTTAAAGTTGGTGATCTGGTTTTTATCAAGCTGCGCCCCTGCCGACAGAGTTCTTTGGGTGAGCAACACACTCATAAACTCTCTAAGAGGTATTATGGTCCATTTGAATTACTAAAAGCTGTGGGAGAAGTTGCATTTGAAGTCAATCTACCTGCTCATGTGATAGGTTCAGTCAACAGGGAAGGGAAATTAGGGATTTCGAAGGGAAATGGGGAATGTATTTGGGAATATGGGACCCATTTCAGCGGAGGAAAACAAGTGTCAAATAAGCTATGCTAAACAAGGAAAGAAAAATAACTTTTTTACTCATTTGATAATTGATGATCCATTCCCTTGATTCATTAGTACATATATAGTAGTCTAGGGACAACTGTAGCTAGCTAGGGACAGCTGTCATTCTTATCCTCAGTATCCAATGATAGCTGAGTCATTACAAAAAGGAATAAAAAGGACAAAAACTAAAAATGGGAATATAGATTCTAGAAGCATCTAGTGACCGGGGGGTCTATTAGAGAGTCATCTCATAATCTCTTGTCCACTTGGGCTTGACCCGGTTCCTTTTGGCTCTCACTTGTGGTATTGGATGATCCACTTGGATTTGCATTTGGCTGCTCGAAACCGTTGTACCCGCCCATTTGTCCACCCCTAGACTTCATCATGCCATGGGAAGTATATCATAATATCAGATCATATTCTTCGATATAATATTTGTATCCACTTACGGTTGAATATCCTTATTATTGGTAGTTTCTAATGCATCAACAGGTTTTGATTGACTTATTGAATACATTTTGATCTGTACCGTATCTCCTGTCTTGTATCCGATCTTGGATACCAGGTCCGATCCGAAATAGTTGGTAGAAGTGATCTTGGTCAATCCGAGTTTATATGCTCCGATCCGAGGTGGGGTGGTACCTGTAATGACACTCCGACGCTCAAGTCAGCAAGTGAATCAGTTGCAAGTAAGAGAATTGGGGAATGCGTACCTTTAATGCTAGCATTGAATGCTTATTTATAGGTTTTGAGGATCAATGCGGACCATTGGATCTAGGTCTTTGATCTCCACCATTGGTTAATGGTTCTGCCTCTTGGTATTGGGCCTTAGTGGAAACTGTAAAAAGGCCCAATCCGTAACACATTTCTTACGCAACAATGCCTTTGTAATGTACTGGTTGAGACCGTTTGACAAAGCAGATGTTGAAGTCAATGAAGCTTTCAATATGCTGAGACCCTGCACACCATGCAATCAGATATTGTTAATTGCAAATCCGATACAAGTAATAGTAGTAACACAACTTACCTAAATGAAGTTTCATGCACTGTCTTACCTCATTAACACCAATGGTGACGACCTTTCCTCCAAGTCATTAAGAGGGACTTTCATCCTTTGAAGAAAGGAAACACCAGCAGTGGATGGCATTGGAGTTACAACCAAATCATTTGTCACTATATACTTCAATGGTCCTCTAGCATATCCTCCAGAACTATATACGTTAGGGGATTAGGATCAACATGATCATAACCTTGAAAAGCATCAGGTAACGGTTCCTCGCCAATCGGCAATATCTGGTCGCAGATCTGAAATGGCTTGGCTATCTGAATCATAGCTAATTTGTCTTTGAGTTCTTGTGATCTAAAGTAACTATCTGCATTTAGCTCTGTCATGCTCTTATATAAATTATCAATACAACCTAAAGAAGTGAATCCTTCAAGCATACGCAACACTCCTCCTAAAGGTAATGTGAGAAAACTAAAAAGCAAATCTGCAAAATCTTCATTTGCTTCACCAAACAGAATCTCTGCAGTTGATTTTCTTAGCATCAATTTCAGTTCCATCTGCCTAACCTCTTCTGGTGATTCTACCTTTCTAATGCCAAACTCAGACTGGTTTGAATTGCCAGGAAATTGTTACAGATTTCATAAATACACAAGGGTACTGTGTCGTCAATGTTCAATTTCAGCTTCCGGCAATAAGCTTCCATTGATTTCCTTGGCTTCAGTAACATTTCTTTGCTGGTATGTGTCCATAGATATTGTTCATCAAGATCAGCCACACTTTGATACAGTGAACTTAGGGTGCCAACTTTCACTGCTTCAATATTAGTCTCTTTTTCCATGAACCTAACAATAATTCCTAAAGGCAATGTTAAGAAGCTGAAGAGAACATCAACAAAATCATTTCCTGCTTCAGCATACACAACTTTGTTTCTCTCTTTGTCCACTGATCTGTACCTTATCTCTTTCCCTGTCAACGATACCAGGTCCGATCCGAGATAGTTGGTAGTAGTGTTCTTGGTCAATCCGAGTTAAGCTCCGGTCCGAGGTGGGGTGGTACCTGCAATGATACTCCGACGCTCAAGTCAGCAAGTGAATCAGTTGCAAATGAGAGAATTGGGAAATGTGTACTTTAATGCTAGCATTGAATGCTTATTTATAGTTTTTGGGGATCAGTGTGAACCATTGGATCTAGGTCTTTGATCTCACCAATGGTTAATGGATTTGGCTTTGGTATTGGGACTTAGTGAAAACTATAATAAGGCCCAATCCGTAACAGTTAACCCCCAAGTCGGGTTGCCTTGGGGTGAGCCTGACTTGATGCTTTGTCCGGGTTTGAAGTAACCTTTGAGGTCGGGCTTGATGTGTTGGTTAGGAGACCATGGCGAGCTTCCGAGGTCGGGCTTATACTCATGTTAGTGTTTTTCCCCTAGCCTCGGAGTGGTTGAGATTTCGGTCGTGTGCTCGTTTTTAGAAAAACGAGCTTACAATGCTTTGCGAGACCCCGAATTTGGGTGCCAAATATATGTGGCGACCTTACGGGGCCGGGCTTGTACTCACCTGAGTTTTTGGCCGCAACCTCGGAACGATCAGCGAAGGCGAACCGAGTGACTCGAGGTATTCCCTTTATGGCGATGCTTTGATTCCAGCGCCTGACATTAATGTCATTGATGGGGCACGTCGTTTTGAGGTGACTGGAGCAATGATGGCGCTTCGTCTCACGCAGTGTCACAGAGGCTAGTGATGGGACGCGTCGCCTAGGACCAGGCCCAATTCGTGGCCCTTGGTTTCCTATATATAGGGGGAACCTTCTTCATTTGCACTGGTTTTTTGCAAACTGCTCTGAGCACCGATCTTAACATCGTTACTCAGTGCCTCCTTCTTCCGAACTGCCGATTCAAAATACCGTGGCGAGAGTCTCAGCCTTTTGGTTCAGGAAGATCGTCAAAGTACACAATCAAGTTTAGTGACACCGAGCTTCCGACTTCCGAGGTTAGTCCCTTTTTATTTGCTCATTTTTCACCTTATGCCCTAGCCGGAACTTCTTCAAGCCCGTATCTATTTATACAGAGTGGGGGTCGTCAGGTCGGGTTCCGACTTGGTTATGGACCCACTGTTTAGCACTCAATTTGACTTGGCATACCCCCATTTCTGTAGGTTCGATCTGGCTAGGACAAAACAAACCCGTCGGGTTGTCAGCACAGATCGTCCAACCATAGCCAAAATGATGGCTTCTGACCCTAGAAACTCGGATGAAGTACGCGCTGGAGACTCTGGATCGGCTGGTCCCGAAGTTCAAGAGGGACTTGATTCTGCTCCCACCAGCTTTTAAGTGGAAGACCGCTCTCCCGCGATCCCCAGCAATGAACTACTAGAGGGAGGTCAAGCAAGTGAGCACCGCCCTGGGGATGTCGTGATTCTTAAGTCGGATGAGTCCGACACTGAGCAAAACCTAGAAGAGCAGGGAAGCACAAGCTGGAGCTCCGATGACAGCGAGACTGAAGCCGAGGTTGCTGAAAGCCGAAACAATGAAGGCGATTTAGGAAACAGTGGGGGCCACCCTGGAAACGAGGGAGATCCCGATCACAAAGAGGGTGATTCTGATGAGTATCCTAGCACCGGAGTCGGGCCGGTTGATGTCCCCTTGATGATGCCTTTGAATATCCCTCGGGAGTATTCCTGGGTGTCGGAGTCGTTGAGGGAGGTCTGATCTTTATACAAAGCTGGAGATGACCTGAGCCATATTGTTCGTCATGTACGAGGTGACGATCTACGACATGAAGATCAGCCCCCATTCACCGCCCTTCAGCAGGAGGTATTGGGAAGCTTGAACCTTGCCCCTCCCAGATTCACCCCAACTCATGGGCCTTCATGCGGGCCTTCGAGTTGATGTGTATTCATTTGGAGAGGCCGATCTCCACCGATCTGTTCTTCTACCTCTTCGAGATAAACAGGAGGCATGGGGACGAATCTAAGGATCGGTGGGAACATGTGAGCTTCCGGGCTAGGAGGGGCCTCAAAGTTTTTATGCCCTATACCGACTCCTTGAAGGGAAATTGGAAAAATAAATACTTCATCGAGCCTGTGAACGACGAAGCCGTAAGGTACGTCGGTAAGTATAGCGAGGATGGACGATCCCTGAAGTCCACAAAGTTTCCCATTGGGTGGTCCCTCTCACTTCAATCGCCCACCCCATGTGTACACGGTTAGCTTGAGCAGGCTAAGTGATGTATACCAGGAATCCTTGGCGATCCTGATCAACTTCGCCGGCCTGATCCCCCACATAGATCCCAAGAAATTCGGAATTGATACGGCGAAGTTGGTCTAGGCGGGCTCGAAGTCCAAGGTGTGAGCCGCGCTTGGTAGGATCGGATGCTTGATAATGTCTTTATTTTTAATTTATACTTCTTCAAGGTCGGTTCTCTTAATGTTTTTCAAATTTCTTTGTTTTGCAGATAGCATGGCACCTGACAAGTTTGCTATTCTGAGAGCAGCGGCTGAAAAGAGGGCCGGTCTACAACAGAGTGGCTCCGATGCTCAACAAACCCCTCGCTGGGACGAGCCTATACGAGCCGTTCCTCTTAACAGCGTCATTGTGGCAAGTGTTGCGAGTGCTGAAGATCAGGTCGCCGACCTTCAACGCCGGAAACGTCAGCAAGTTTTGGCGCATTCAGATCATGCTTCCCCCTATCAAGCCCTGGGAAAGCGGGTGTGATCCAGTCAGGGTGGTTCCCCCCAGGGCGTCGAAGAAGAGTCGCCATGAGAAGGACGGATTGAAAAAGCGCAAGTTTTCGAGATCTTCCAGCATTTCGATAGATGGCGACTTTTGGAAGAAGAACCAGGGACCTTTTCGCCACCGGTTCCACCCGAAAGCCGGAAACCATCTACAGAAATGTTATCTCCGGTAATGGGCTAAGCGTCAGACTGGCGAGGGTAAACAATCTTACTTTCCTTGGTGAAGGAGTCGGTCTTGACGATCTCGTCTCCCTCCACATCGTGATATGTTGGTGTAAGCCCTAGTGGCCAATCTATTTTGTATAGATTATTATTTGTATCATGATTTTATGTCATATAGTTGATATATGTATAAGGCATTATTTATTATGTTATGAGAGTATATCATAATAAAGTCCTTAGAATAGATTGTTTGTTCAATGGAACATCAAATAGATTGTTTGTTCAGAGGCCCTCTCCCAGGTTAACAAGATTCTGTCTGAGCCACCAATCCTAACTCGGCCAAACTCGGGAGAAACCTTATACCTGTATTTAGCAATCTCTGAGGAAGCACTTGGCGCCGTTCTCATTCGGGAAACAAAGACCGGTCAAAGTCCGGTATACTTTGTTAGCAAAGCCTTACAAGGACCTGAAATTAGATATCAGAAAATTGAAAAAGTCGCTTTTTCCCTGCTCATCGCTGCGCGTCGCCTCCGACCTTACTTCGTCGCTCATCAGGTGGTGGTACAGACAAACCATCCTACCCGACAAATCTTACACCGACCCAACCTAGCAGGCAGAATGATCAAATGGGTAGTAGATTGTTTGTTAAGTAACTTAAACAAAGGGAGTGATTTGAACACAGCATTGGAAATGAAGCGAGATAGAGCGGCGATCATACCGTTAAGCTTCTGAAGCTCCTTTTTGGTAGTTGGGGTGCGCATCTCGGTCACATCTCGACATTTATCTGGGTTGGCTTCGATGCCTCTCTTTGTGAGGTAGAAACCAAGAAATTTCCCATCTCGGACTCCGAAAGTGCATTTCTCTGGGTTCAACCTCATCTTGTTCTTTCGGATTTCTGCGAAGATCTCTTCAAGATCGGCTATGTGGAGGCTCTCACCCTCACTTTTTGCGATCATGTCGTCGAGATAGACTTCTACATTACGTCCGATCTGCTTATGAAAAATTCTGTTCATCATTCTCTGATATGTAGCTCCCACATTTTTCAAGCCAAACGGTATAACCCGGTAACAGAAATTACTGCGGTCAGTCATGAAGACGGTCTTCTCTTGGTCGGGAGGGATCATCAGAATTTGGTTGTACCCGGAGTAGGCATCCATAAAAGTTAGTAAACGAAAACCTAAAGCATTATCGACGAGGCGATCAATGCTAGGAACAGGGAAGGGGTCTTTTGTACAGGCCTTAGGAAGATCGGTATAATCAATGCACATGCGCCATTTTCCATTACTTTTCTTGACAAGTACAGGATTGGAGAGCCAAGTTGTATACTTGACTTCCTTTACAAAATTGACATTAATTAAATCGTCAACGACCTTAGCTGCAGGGCATATCTTCTGCCGACCAGGCAAAGAGGTCGCAATGAGCTTTCAGGCATAGGGCGAGCTTCGCCTTAATTTCATCAGAAAGATCGGAGCCGGGCCTGACAGTTTTGGCTGGGTCATCTCCCATTTGGATTTCTACGAATTCTCCATCAGGTTGGGGCTGCCTGATTTTCCTCTTCAGTTCTCGGGCAAGATCGTCACCACTCTCTCCTTCGGAACTGTCAGGGTTGTACCTTGCATCAAGGTCCGTGACATTGACATCAGCAGCTCTGCTTTTCCTTCTCGCTTCGAAATCCTTCCGGGCTTCTTCTTTGGGGGGAACCCCCTCCTCTGTGGCCTTCTTATCCGCTTTCACATGCAGATAGAAACATTTCTAGGCGGACTCGAGGACGGCATCGAGGGTAATAACTTTGTTGCATAATGAGTAGAATTTTATCTTCAGATGAATTGTTGAGGTTACCGCTCCGAGCCTTCCTAGAGCCGGTCTTCCAATGATGCAGTTGTAGACAGAAGGGCAGGATAAAACCAGGAATTTGGTCTTGACTGTCCTCTCCAATGGCTCTTCGCCATAGGTGACCATCATTTCCAAATAGTCGAGAGGTTTGGTCCGGGACCCGTTGAAGCCTGAAAGATCCGATCCCCTGTAAGGGGTCTTCAAAAATTTGCAGCTTTCTCACGAGATCGATAAAGATGATATCTGCCGAGTTTCCTTGATCAACAAGGATTCTTCTTATTTCGTGATTGGGCATTACAGCCCTGATCAAAAGAGGCACATGCTTGTTGGGTTTGCCATCTAACAAATCCTGATCGCCAAATGCTAAAGGAGGTCGGACCGGAAGTGAGGTTACCGCCGAGGTGGAAGCAGCACTCATGATCTCCTTCCACTTTCTCTTCATCGTCTTACCCAATGCTTCGTCGGGGTATCCTCCTGAGATGGCCATCACTACCGGCCGACCTTTAGACTTTCCAAAATCACGCTCGTCCTCAGAGCTTTCCTGCTTCTCTTGACGAGCCTTGCCCTTCTTTTTGGGGTCATCCTTTTCTTCTTTGACCTCTCCCTCCTGCCGAGGTATCTTAGTTACGTACTGGCTCAATTTCCCTTTCTTGATCAGATCCTCAATGTCATCTTTCAGAGCTTTGCAGTGATTGGTGTCATGTCCTTTACTTCTGTGATACCGAAAGTACTTGTTAGACGGCTGTCCCGGCCTGTGCGGGAGTGGATCAGGGAACTTGACTTCCTTGAATTCTGAATTCATGCATTCTGCTAAGATTCTAGCTTTGGTCTCGTTGAGATCGGAATAGTGCTGGTGACGGCTGCGAGACCTAAGTTTGTTATCATTCCGAGTCTCCTTCTCACTCCGAGGTTTAGATCCTCCGGGCTCGGCGTCTGACCTCCTTGCTATTGCTCCTTCTTCGTGGTCGATGTATTTCTGAGATCGCTGGAGGAACTCGGCAAGCGACTCAGTTTGATTAACTCCGACATCAATTTGGAACAGACTTTCCTCACGGAGACCGGCCTCCATGAAGTAAAGTCGGAATGAGTCATCGAGGTTCCAGACTTGAGCGGCCTCCCTGTTGAATATCTCTATATAGTCCTGGAGTGACACATTTTCCCCTTGCCCAATTGCCTGCAAGACCTTCCGAGACTTTGGCTTCATTTTGGAGTGGGCGAAATGAGCAGAGAATAACTTGGCTAGTTGGTCCCAGGAGGATATTGAGTTTGGCTTGAGAGCTCTGAACTTCCAAAGCCATCTTCTCAAGAGTGAGAGGGAAATCCGACATTTGATTTCGTCTAGGACATTGTGGTACTGCATCACCGTATCGAAGTAATCGAGGTGGCGATCAGGATCGCCAGTCCCATCATGCATTTTCAAACCTTCCGGGGGGTTTCTCAAGATGTTTTGGCACCGAGAAGTAGTCGATCTCAGTAGTGAAAGGTCCTTTCCGGGCTGCTGATTTCTCCCGCGAGGGGGTCCATGGTTACGGTGCTTAGCAGGGAACCTTCGAGAGCGAGGTTGTCGACGTTCGTGCCTCGGGGATCTTTCCCGGCTTCTAGAACGTCTCCTCGGAGATGAGGATGCCAAAGACGAGCTTTGGCGAGGGGAGCCCTCAGGATAGTAAGTGACATCAAGGGTCTGGCTTGTGGGAGGTCCAGATCCTCGCCCTCCCTTTCGACGAGGTGGGGAGCGATGGTGGTGTCTCCTCTAGGCCGGAGATCGGTGGCGCCTACGACTAGGAGGATGGTGCTGAGGAGAAGACCGATCCGGGATGTTGCGAGCCCGGATCTCGGCAATTTCAGCCTCCAATTGGGTGTAGCGTTGGCTCCACTGCTGATCAGCCTCGGCCTGCGTAGTTAGCAATTGGACAAGCTGTTGAACAGCATCGACCGGCACTTGGACAGTCTGGGAAGGAGGTGGAAGTTGATTCCGGGCCGGAATCCTGGGAATAATAGCCCTGGACGAGTTACGACCGTGCGCCGAGCTAGGGGGTAGGGTGACTACCACGCCTTCGGGAGTTTCCTGCTGCGGATCCGGTCTCACTATTGCACTTGAGATGTTCCTTTGGCGTAATACTGGAGCCATCGTTGACCAAGGAGATGGGAGAGGGACTAGAGTACAAGATCCTCCCGCTGTGGTCGCCAATGATCTGTACCTTATCTCCTGCCCTATATCCGACATTGGATACCAGGTCCGATCCGAGATAGTTGGTAGTAATGTTCTTGGTCAATCCGAGTTAAGCTCCGATCCGAGTTGGGGTGGTACCTGCAATGATACTCCGACGCTCAAGTCAGCAAGTGAATCTGTTGCAAGTGAGAGAATTGGGAAATGCGTACCTTTAATGCTAGCATTGAATGCTTATTTATAGGTTTTGGGGATCAGTGTGAACCATTGGATCTAGGTCCTTGATCTCCGCCATTGGTTAATGGATTTGGCCATTAGTATTAGGGCTTAGTGAAAACTATAATAAGGCCCAATCCTTAAGATCCACCAACACTCTTATGGCAACTCTGTCACCTTGTTCATCACACATATTTGCAGCCATTGCAGAACACCACAATTTTACTAGTACTTAATGTCAAAGTATAACACACGATATTGTTTACGCAGTTCGGCCAAACTTTGCCTACGTCTGCGACTACAGAGTAGCTGTAGTTCCGTTTTATTGATAATGTCTCAGTGATCCTCAATACCAAATACAAGAGAGTTTAAATAGTCTTCTCTAAGAAGACCTAACGGGCCTGGGCCAAAGCATAAACATATAAATAAATCTACACAACTACTATTTACAGCTTTCTTATTTTCCTTATTCATATCTCCCCTCAAATTGATGCGGGTCATCATGGAGCATCAATTTGCTGACAAGAAACTGATGGCGTGGAGAAGGAACAGCTTTGGTCAAAATGTCTGCAACTTGAAATTGAGTATTGATATGAGGGATGGATATAACATGATTATCATAGGCTTCACAAATTGCATGACAATCAACTTCGATATGCTTAGTACGCTCATGAAAAACCGGATTTGCAACAATCTGAATGGCACTTGTATTGTCGGTATAGAGAGATGTCGGTTCGGTTTGAGGAAATCCAATTTCACCCAAAATACCACGAAGCCAAAGTATTTCGGAGCATGCCGTAGACATAGCACGATACTCCGATTCGGTTGAGGACTTAGAGACTCTCGCTTGCTTCTTACTTTTCCAAGAGATCAACGAAGAACCAAGAAACATGCACCAACCAGTGACAGAGCGGCGAGTGTCGGGACACCCAGCCCAATCAGCATCACTGTAGGCACTCAACGTAAGGGGGGTTCCATTAGGAAAGAATAAACCCCGTTGAGAGTTACCTTTCAAGTAGCGAATTATACGACGAACCGCTGCCATGTGAAGATGACGAGGAGAATGCATGAACTGACTTACTTGCTGAACAGCAAATGAAATATCTGGTCGTGTAATAGTCAAGTAGTTAAGACTACCCACGAGCTGTCGATACAATAACGGATCAGTCAAAAGTTCTCCCTCGTCACGGTGGTATTTAACATTAACTTCAAGAGGAGTATTCACAGGATTAGCAGATTCGAGGCCAGCCATAGCAATAAGGTCGGTGGCGTACTTTTGCTGATGGAGAAATATGCCCTTAGAACTAGAATGAACCTCGAGTCCAAGAAAATAATGTAACAGACCAAGATCTTTCATTTGAAATGAGGCTTGAAGCTTTTGTTTAACTTTCTATATGGATGCTGCAACAGAACCCGTAATGATCATATCATCAACATAAAGAAGAAGAAGAACAATGCCCGTAGATGTGCGGTGAATGAACAAAGACGAATCATACTGACTTTGAGTAAAAGAGAACTCAAGTAGAGTGGAACGGAATTTCACATACCATGCTCTAGGTGCCTGTTTTAAACCATATAGGGATCGTTTGAGCTTGCACACCCCCTTAGATGAAGAGAAAAGGCCCTGAGGGGGAGTCATATAAATATCTTCAGCCAGGTCTCCATGAAGAAATGCATTCTTGACATCCATTTGGTGGAGAGACCACCCATTAGAAGCAGCGATAGAGAGCACCATTCTAACAGTAGTCATTTTAGCAACTGGTGCAAATGTCTCATCATAATCAATACCATATTCCTGCTTGTTGCCTAAAGCAACCAATCGAGCCTTATACCGATTGAGAGATCCATCCGAATTCAATTTCACAGAATAAACCCATTTACACCCTATGGGTTTGATACCAGGAGGGCAATGAACAATATCTCAGGTGAAGTTGTCCTGAAGGGCCTGAAGTTCTTCATTCATGGAATTTACCCAAGACACATCTTTAACAGCCTGCAAGTAACAAGTAGGAATAAATGTGCGAGATAGAGAAGCAGTTAAAGCAGTATGAGAGGAACCAAACCTGTCTGAGGAATATCTGTCAGGTGCTCGAGACGTTCTACCAGAACGCCGGGGTGCCGGCGGTATAGGGTCAGAACCAGGATCAGGATCGGGATCAGGATCAGGAGCAGGATCAGGATCAGTGTCGGAAGGGGAAGTGGGAGCGAGTCCTGTTTTATCAAAAAATTGCGGAAGTATAGCAATATCATTCAAATCAGGAGAAGAGTAAGGAAACATAGACTGATTATCAAAAAATGTCACATTCCTAGAAATGCGAAAACGATGGTTAGAGACATCATAACACACAAAACCCTTATGAGACTGACTATACCCCATAAATGCACATTGGACAGATTGTGCTCCAAGCTTATGTCTTTCAATGGATGGGAGGTGCACAAAACATACACACCCAAAAGTATGTAAACGATTGTAATCAGGCAAAGTTTTAAAAAGGCGAAAGTAAGGAGAATCAAACCCGATTACCGTGGAAGGAAGGCGATTGATCAAAAAGACAGATGTGGAAAGAGCCTCCACCCAAAATTTGGATGGAACAGATGCCTGGAGAAGTAAGGTACGTGTCACATCCAACAAGTGACGATTCTTACGTTCTGCAACACCATTTTGCTGAGGGGTATTGGGACAAGATCGTTGAGACAGTATACCTTTTTGCTGTAAGAACTCCTGAAACTCATGAGACATATACTCACCACCTGAATCAGACCGGAGAATTCTAATACTGGTTTGGAATTGATTTTCAACATACATCAGAAATTTATTAAACATAGAAAACACTTCAGATTTAGATTTAAGAAAATAAATCCAAGTAAAACGGCTATAATCATCGATAAAGGTGACAAAATATTTGTAGTGAGCGTGAGAAGCAACAGGAGAAATCCTCAAAACATCACTATGAATCAACTCAAAACACGTAGAAGCACGATGTGCACCAGACGGAAAAGGAAGGGTTTTACTCTTAGCTAATTTGCAAACAGAACATGAAATAAAGGTACTAGAATTTATTAATTTAGTACCTAACACACCAGTCTTAAATAAGTGAGACTAAACAACAGAGTTTGGATGGCCCAATTTCCTATGCCAATCCTCACATGCATTCAAAACACTATTACAAGCAAGAGATAAATGATTTGAATGAAACTAGAGTGGAAACACTCTTCCAACTTTCGGCCCCTTCGCGATCACCTTCCCTGACACCCGATCCTGCACAAGACAACCATCCGGAGTAAGATTAACATCACAACCTTCATCCACTAATTGACCAGCAGACAATAAATTTGAGGCAAGCCTGGGTGCTACCAGCACATTTCTAAAAGTAGAATTTATGTCACCAACATTCGTTATAGGAAGGGCACTACCATTAGCAATTTGAATTTTTTGATTACCAATATAAGAACGTAAATTGTGCAAGAGTTCAGAGGAACCCGTCATGTGATTCGATGCACCAGAGTCAAGTAACCAAGCAATGAAAGAAGACATACCAGTAATACCCAAGGCAGAAAGAGTAGATAGTACCATTTGTTGAATTAACTCAGGCTGAAGAGCACCACCATCAGACACGGCAGGGATGGAAGGACCAGCAGTAGAGCTAGATGCACCAGTGGTGGAAGGACCAGCTGTAGAGCTAGTAGTGGCATGGAATGCCTGTACCGAACGCTTAGTCGGGCGAGGAGGATGCGTGGGACATGCAGAGATGAGATGACCCTGCTGTTTGCAGTAATTGCAAAATTTCTTAGGACAACTACGAGCAACGTGTCCAAATTGTTTACAACTGAAGCATTGTGTTTGGCGCATATCACGACCCACGCCTCGATTCTGCGCAGCATATGCAACTGTCACCAGTTCAGAATGGACGGGATCATGAAGCATGTTTCCTTGAGTATTAAGACGCTGTTCTTCCCTGAGCAGTTCACCAATACAGGTATCTAAGGAAGGAACAGGGTTCCTATTCAGCAGAGCACCTCGAACGACCTCAAATTCCGGACAAAGTTTCATGACAAATTGGTCCCGTTTACTAGTATCATAAACATCACGAATGGCCGACAGAGACGCCTTGGGAACAGCAGCATATATAATAGCAGAGTGTTCTGTCCATAAATTTAAAAAACCAGAATAATATTATTGAATTGACAAAGTACCTTGTTTGTAATTGGCGATCTCTAACTCCAATTGAAAACGCTTGGCTGTATTGTCCTGGTTGTAAATACGCTGCAAATAATTCCATATTTCCTGAGCAGTTTAAAATGCTCGCAAATTATTGATCATCTGAGGATCAATGGTACTGAGGATCCAAGAAATAATCTGAGCATCTTGGACTTCCCACGCGTCTAAGGCGGGTTTATCTGCTGGCGCTTTAGAGACCCCATCAAGATGACTCCATAATCCTTTTCCTTTGACATACATCTTGAATTGAAATTCCCAAGCAGCATAATTCTTGCTAGTAAAGCGAACACAAAAATTATCTCTTCCTTCCGAAGCCATTAAAAAATTACGGTAGCTTGCAATATATAAAAAAATCAAAATCAAACCGAACCACAGTAGCGCACAGTAGCAAGAGCACACACTAGCACACAGTACACATAAGCCCACCGTACCAAGAACACACAATAGCGCACCACCAGCGAACAATAGCGCACGACCAACAGCAACGACAACGGCCAACAAGAGCGGCCAACAGGAACCACGAAACGCGACGGCGAGCAGAGTAACACGAACCACAAAATCGCGACGGCGAGGGACGAAACCCGATCCACGAAGCGCGAAGAGAGCGCGCACAGTAATGACGAACAGAGAGAACGACACACGGAGGATGACGAAGGAGGCGCACGGAGGACGACGAAGGAGGCGCACGGAGCGACCCAAATGCAGATCCACGAAACCAAACAGAGATCCAGGGAGAACGGCGCAAGGAGGATGACGAAGGAGGACCACGAAGGAGGCGCACGGAGCGACCCAACCACAGATCCACGAAGGATCCGAATCAAAGGAGATCCGATCCAGAACCAGAGAACCGAACCACTTACAGAAACCACGTAGGACACCGTTCTTGAACGAAGAATCCGAAATCACAGGGATGATCGCAACCCTACTGATACCATGTCAAGGTATAACACACGATATTGTTTACGCAGTTCGGCCAAACTTTGCCTACGTCTGCGACTACAGAGTAGCCGTAGTTCCGTTTTATTGATAATGTCTCAGTGATCCTCAATACCAAATACAAAAGAGTTTAAATAGTCTTCTCTAAGAAGACCTAAGAGGCCTGGGCCAAAGCATAAACATATAAATAAATCTACATAACTACTATTTACGGCTTTCTTATTTTCCTTATTCACACTTAAGAGGATACACGGTTGCTTTTTTAAACTGAAAGCTCTCTCTATTACGGATCGGGATTCAGTGCATTCACTTTGTGTACAGTGAAAGTGCAGTCACCATTAATCCTTTTATTATTTATTGTTTATGTGCAGTCCCTCAAAGACCCACCACCCCTTTTATTTTTTATTCAACAACTAAAGTTAAGACCCATCCTCCTTGCACAGTATACTGATCTATATCAAATTTCACAAAATGTTCCATTAATTTCCACAAACCTGAACCATATAAGAATTAAAAATGAAAGGAAGATTCAATTGTGCCAATTATAGAACAAACTATCACTTAGAGTTAGAGCTCTAAAATTGATTGGACCATATATAGATATAGTATATGACAGTAACAAAATATTTGTCTGCAGAGATAAGTTAATAATGTCTGCAACACACTACATTAAACTCAAAAAGATAATGTCTGCAACCCACATCCTTGATTAATCTTCAAATGGATCCTACAATATAAAAAGCACATTACACAATAACATCATAATATACAAATAAATACATTTTTATCTCAACAGTAACTGATCTTACCATTAGTAATTTATAGTGTAGCTAAATTGGTTTTGGGCACTTTGAGAGAATGCATATGTTGGATCCAAACTAGATGTTTCAGCATCCATTTGACTTAGAGATTCAACAACCATAATGCTATTTACCCCATTTTGCTGACTTGGTGAAGGTTTAGTATTTTGAGGTCTTTTTTTTCTTTTTCTTTGAAGCTCAGTCCAACCTTTCATTCGGTTCTTGCTTTGTGTCCCTCGTCGATGCTTAAAACCCTTTGCTTGTGTCGCACATTCTACTGCTGAAACATTAGCTTCACCACTAACGATCATAGTTTCTTGTAATCGAACCTCTGCAACCTTCTTGCATAAATCATGCACTCCTTTTTCTATAAGTTGGTGCAGTTAATTTTTCAGAAGTTGACACATCAGCAGCCAATCTAACCATAGTGGACAAAGTTGCCTATATCGTTTCGAGCTAGATAATGTGAAATCTTCCACAACCTCATTAGCATGTATATCATGTATTATACCACTGCGTGCATCCCTTGTCCAAACTTAAAAGAGTATAGGTTAGCAATGCTCTATACCATATGATAAACGAAAAATTCTCCAAACTTAAGAAACTATATATATTCAGCAAAGTTCCAAATGAAAGGAAGCAGATAAGCAAAAAAAACCATAAACATTGGATTAGAGATAAACGATTTAGAAGACATACACTTGAAAATGGAACTAAAAAAACAATCACACTACCCACACCCTAGCTATTTCACAATAAGAAAAACAAATCCCCTGTAGCTTATTGCGTGAGACAAAAACCCAAACCCCATTACCACACATAGCTTCCCAAATGCAAACAACACCTCTAATAAATGGAAAAAGGAATAAAAATGCTTACTTGTTAAGTGTGATGTAATTTCTTTGGCATGAAAGGATGAAGAAGGTTAGTGGAATATGAAGAGGTGTTGTGAGAGAACCAATATTTCCTTTGTCAGCAAGCAAGTTTTGGCGCCTAAATTGTGGAGGGTAAAACTGGAAGAGAGAGAGAGAGAGTTGTTACAGGCTTTTTAATTAATAGGTGGCTGTATATAAGCCATTAGATAAAACAAAGGGTGAAAATTAATTTGACTGCACTTGACTGCACCACAGTTAACTGCACTTAATCTGAATCCCTCTAGCAGCAAAACATTAAAATTGTTTCTCCAATGCGTTCTATCTACTAGTTTACTGGGCGATTTTGGAAATTAAAACAATATTAATCACATTACATCAGATAGCAATAAATTTAATTACGTTTATCAATGAATTCACCATTACATAGCAATCAACTCACGCGCATTATTTGAATTTGAATAGTTTCTTGGTTGAAATTAATAGGACCTTACCGATTCCTCTCTTCAGCTTAATTTATTTTCATTCCAATAATATACTACTTTGTTTTTTGCGTTCTTGTTTTATTCTAAGTCTCCATTATATTTTTGTGTGTGATTCTAGTCTATGAAAGCTGTGTCAAACAATTTGGATGTCATGTTTAAATCTTAAAATTTGGGTTCCTAATTATACTTTTATCATATACTAATGTTTTCATGAACCATAGACTAATTTTTTTAATTAACTAAATCTAACAAAAAAATTGAACGATAAAGTACTTCAAAACACACTGCTTAATGTTGCACTTTAAGTATTTTGACAAAAATTTCTAATTTTTTAACCAAATAAGAAAGAACTTTGTATATTTGAACACTTTAAATTTTTTCAGAACTCTAAATTAACCCAAAACACACTGACCTATTTTGTTACAATTTTTCCCCACCAAACAAGTTATTGAGGAACGAACTCCGTGACATCTAAATTTTTTTCATTAACCGGACCCGCACAACCTAATCACCAACTGCAGTTTGATCTGATAGGGGGTTTCGGTGAAGAATATCATTCATTTGGTTTCGTTGATATTTGATGTTGCTCTTTCTTCACCGATACACGATTCATTCTTCACAAATTCACGCTTTGTTCTTCAGTGGCTAGTGGTGCTCTGTTCTGGTTTGTTTTTCCCTCTTTCTAAGATGTGTTGATTTTCCTTTGATTAGGAGTTGTGAATTCCCTGTTTGGGACCTCCGGCTACTTAGTTGAACAGTTTGGTTTTGATGTCTGTTATCAATTTGATTTCCTTGTTTTGCTGCCTTTATCATCAACATTTTATGATGATAGCTTTCAAAGAGGTATGTTTCTCCCGGAACATTTGGGGAGCTCTTAACAAAAAAGCTAAAAGACATTTGATGGATATTATTGGGAAAGTCTCTCATACTCTCCTGATTATCATGGAAACTCATGGTGTTTTTGACAAGACTCTTTTGTTTTGGAGAATGGATGGTTACCACAAAGTTGTTGTGGTGGATGGTAGAGGTGAGGTAGTTGGATTCTTAAACAAACCGGTAGCAATGCCTTAGCTACTATTATTGATGTGTTTTAGGATACAATTACTATAAAGTTTGTCTTTGGGATTGACTCTTGGTCTTTTATGGGGGTACAATATCCCTATTGGAATAGAGCCAACTTCTCTCCTCTCTCAGACTCTTGGTCTTTTTAAAAGGGCAAGGGTTGTGGTGTTAGGATAGGGAGTTGGCCTTTGCATGCTATGGTGATTCATTTATGGGGCTTCTTGCTTGCAATTTTCTTTAATTTTTCAAGTAGTCCCTTAAGTGTGGGTATTTGTCAGTTGTCACCTAATTCTTAGAATCTAATATATTTCAAATACTACCTCATCCCATCTTTAACTAATAATAAAGTGAAAACATCTAATTTAAGGGTAAAAATGTCATTACCCTTTCTTTCTTTGTTTTTTTTCTTACACTCTCTTTCTTCTTTTTTTCTTTTTACTTTACTTTTACTTTTTCCATAAACAATTCCCCTCTTTCTCTTATCGTTTCACTTTAGTTTTTTTCACTAAATTTCTAAATTTGTAAAAACACCACCCTACTAAAATTACCTATAAAAATGTAAATGAGTCAGACTAAAAAAAAACTATCACATTTTTGGAAAAAGTTATCATCTTAAAACTCAATTTTTCTCTCCGAAATTGGTTTACACTCTTATTGATAATTTACTTTCACTTCTTATTGATAATCTACTATCTATCTTTTACTATCCAATATAATCTACTAATCAACTAAAATAATCAATTGAAAGTACGAGACAAGTGCAATGATATATAAAAAAAAATACGGATAATTGCACTGATATATAAAAAACACAGGATTAATATTTTTTTTTGATAATTAAATTTTTTTAAGACTACTATAAACCTACTATCTAAAAAACAAGAAGATTTAATGTCTATCTAAACTACTGGTTAATATTTAAAACAAATATTTCTTATTGATAATCTACTATCTCTCTTGTACTCTCTACTATAATCTACCAATCAACTAAAATAATCAATTGAAACTACGAGATAACTGCACTGATATATAGAAAAACACGGGATAACTGCACTAATATATAAAAAAAACACGAGATTAATATTTGTCATTGATAATTAAAATTTTTAAAGACTACTACAACAAATCTACTATCTAAAAAACAAAAGACTTAATCACTATTTAAACTACTAATTAATATTTAAAACAAATATTTCTTATTGATAATCTACTATCTAACTTTTACTATTTACTATAATCTACTAATAAACTAAAATAAATAATTAAAACTACGAGATAACTGCACTTGTCACTGCACTGAAAAATAAAAAAATACTGGATTTCTATCCGTTGAAACTTTGGAATGAATGCTATGTAATGGTAAGTTTATTGATAACCGTAAGTTCATTGGAACGGAGGGAGTAAGAAATAGTGAGAGAGCCTTTTGATTTCTATCCGTTGTACTGTGATTAATGCTGTTTACATTTCCAAACTCATTTAGTAACCGGTAGAAGGAACGCATTGAAGACACCTCTTTCCTGCTTTGCTTTCCTATTAATTGGAAAAACGAGAGAGAGAGCTTATTCATTTTAAAAAGGAAACGATCTACCTTCTGAAGTACTAGTAGAATTGTGGAAGCTGTGGTGTTCTGTAATCGCTGCAAAAATGTCTGATGAACAAGCACACAAAGTTCCCTTAAGAGTGTTGGTGAACAAAGAGAAAAATAAAATTGTATATGCTGAGGCAGGGAATGACTTTGTTGATGTTCTCTTCAGCATCTTAACATTGCCTTTAGGCACTATAGTTAGGTTCATGGCTAAAGAGACTGATATTGAAGCAGTGAAATTTGGCAGCCTAATTTATATAAGAGCATGATTGAGTTGAGTACTTATAAATACTTTAGGTCAAAAGGAGTAAAAGACAAATTAGCTATGACTCGAATTGCACATGCATTTCAGATCAGCAACCAAATATTACCCATTGAGGAGGAACAGCTACCTAAATGCCCAATAGAAAAACCATATATTCCTATGGGATTTGCTAGAGGACCATTGACGTACATGGTGATGGATGACTTGGTTGTCACTCCAATGTCATCTATTGATGGTGTTTCCTATCTAGAAAGAATGAAAGTCCCTCTTAATGACTTGGATGAATTGGTCATCACCATTGGTGTGAAAGAGGTAAAAGCCAGTGCGTGAAAGTTGAAATTAAACAGTCTTTCACCTTAATATTACTTGTATTTGGTATTTACAGTTCACGATATTTGATTGAATGGTGCAGGCTCTTAGCATACTGAAAGCTTCATTGACCTCTACATCTGCTTTAACCAATGGTCTCAACCAGCAGATTTCTCATTAGCAGTTGCGGCGTGACACTCCATGTCATTGAACCTTAGTGTGACGAGGATCCAAAATTTTCTTTTTCGAATGTTGTATGTTTGGATAACTTAAAATGACCGCTAGCGGAATGAAACGAATATGGAATGGAACGGCTTTGGCTTATGTTACTGAACATTTTCTTAGTGGAACAAAATTCTCACTTCATTATTTAGACAATGAATTGAGTGGAATGGATTATAACTTTTTCATTCCTATTTTATCCTTGTTTAAAAAAATATTATTCGCAATCAAACTCTTATTATTTTACTATGAATATAAGTACTTTATTTATTTATTTATTAATATCTATTGAAGGTTAATATTATCATTTATCAATTACTCCGTATGTGTAGGAAGTATTAAAAAGATATTGAAACATGAGTATAGATTAATGAAGCAACTTTTGGGTGAAGCATTAAAAAAAACCTAAACACGCAATTTGTAAATTGATGTATCCCGGATTAAGAATTATGAAAGATGATGATAGGCGTCTGTTGCTTTCCTTCAATAAAAACACCACAACTAGTGTACCATTTGGAGAACATTAATTTGAGATTAGTTGCTGCAACATCTTGCGGTCTCCCTTCTCCTTTGATGCTTCATTTTGAGAATTAGTAGATGGCTATTGTATTTTACTCTAATGCTTAGCATACGCACAGGTGATACTGTATTTGTTATAATTTGCTATGAAATTATAAATACATTGAAAGTTGCAAAATGTAATAAAAGAAAAAGGAAAAACTCGATTAAAGGCAATATTTCAAATTTATTAAAATAGTTTTGTTGCAAAAAGTTTAAAAAAAGTTGGCATCTTCTTTTAAAATTAATAATAGAGTAAAAATAATGAAAAAAGAAAATGAGATTTAATATAAAATATGCACCCCCGTTGGCGCCCCGTTAGCACTCCTAATGGCGCTCTCGTTGCTGCTCCTGTTGGCGCTCTTGATGCTGCTCTGTGCGGCTCACAAAAAAAAAGCAAATGAGATTTAATTATTGATTTTTTTAGAAAAAATAATTTTGGAATTTTTAGAAAAAGTTATTGACGTTCAAACCATTTAATTATTTTTAGTGCTTGATTAATAAATTTTGTTAATTATGTGCTAGATTAATTATTGATTGTTGTGGGGTTTTAAGTGAATAATAGATAGTAAAGGTATTTTAGGAAGTTAAAATAGAGTGAGGGCATAGAGTCTTTTCACCCCCACACCCTCACTTATGTTGTTTTAAAAGAAAAGAAAGAAAAAGAAAAGTGAGAAAGAGAGGAGGAGGTCGAAGAGAAGAGAAAAGAGAGGAAAAAGGAAAGAAAAGAAGAAAATGGAGAAGAGAGAGAGAGAGAGAGAGAGAGAGAGAGAGAGAGAGAGAGAGAGAAGAGGAAAAAAGAAGAGAAAAAGCTTGAGTATTGTGTTAATGGAGTCATCTCATCTTCCTTTTTTCATGGGTGTTCTTGGTTTCATGACATTCCTCAACAAACTTTGTCTTCCATGGTGAACCCTAGAGAGAGAAAGGAAAGCTTTGATCAAATTTGAAGTTTAGGATGGTGATTAGTGCTCCCTAGAAGTTATGTTGTTGATTAGGAAGTTCAATCACTAAAGTTTGGGTTATTTTGGAGAATCAAGTGTTAGGGTTAAATTTGGGGATTTGAAGGTTGAAGCTCAAACTGGAGCTTAGGAAGAGTGATGAAAGGTTCATAGATGTTTGTGGATGATGGTGAAGTTCTTAGTAAAAGTTCAAAGCTTTGGAATCAAGTTTAGGGTTTTTGGGATGAGTTTTGAAGCTCTAGAAGCCTATTGTAGGTGCCTTAAGTTCCTATGGATGCTTCAAGTTAGGATTTCTCGTGGGGTTGCGTGTTGGAGTCGACAATCAAAGTGAGTTCTTCGATTGTTATGTTGTTTTTGAACCTTTGTTATGTGTGTGGATGTGAAGTTTTGTGGTTAAACTAATGATTGATGTATTTGTTGATTGTGTTTTTGACTGGATATATGACTGGTATGATGAGGCATTAGGCTGGGTTTAGCATCAGGGACGAATCAGAACCGAAAAGGGCGAGGAAATTACTCGAAAAACACAGTTTTGGAGGTGCTGAGAAACTGGCACGGACCGTGCCAAAAAGTGGCACGGACCATGCCACCATCTGATGCACTCCCCTTAAAAAAATTATTTCTCTTCCTTTTGGTTCCAAACCTTTCCCAATTCATTTCTTAACCCTTCCCAATGATCATTGAACAAAAATATGTTATTTTTCAAATCGGTTTATGTTGCAATATAAATTGCGTTATGTTAGGGTTTAATTATAAACCGAAGTATGACGTATCGCATCGTTTATGTTTCATGGTATAAAACGAGAAGTTCAGGTTATGGTTTGAATATAAACCGAGTAATTGTGGTATCGAGTGTGAACACAACCAAGTATCAAGGATAGACCTAAGTGTCTAAGTTCAAGTAATAAGACGAAAGCTTACGACCACGTGTCGAGTATCGGACTAAATGTCCGAGATAATAATAAAAGATATCAAGGGGCATGACGATCCCGAGTTTCAAGTAGCATACCTAGCGGAGGGGAGTCATGAACCCGAAGTTAGGGCCCTGACATTATTCGGTATAGCTATACGAATTGGGGTTTCCGTTGAAATTGGGTATTCAAGAATACCTGGCATTATTTCTCAGATTATGCTAAGCCACAAACAAGATTAAAAGACAGACATGAACTAGAACAGTTCATAGACAAGGAAAACACCGAGAGAGGAATTGTGAGGGGGTGCGAAAGAACTCACTGAGATTTGTAATCTCACTGTTTTTATGTGGTGTTTTCAGATGTGCAGGGTAAAGCAGATAGAGGAGGAGTAGCGGATACCTTAACTACTCAGTTAGAGGGAAGATCCTTTGGTGATCTTTAGATTGTATTTGCTTCTTTTCCCTTCTCATGTATCATTAGATTTAAATCATTGAATTGTAATCCAGGTCGTGTAGCGTTTTATAACCTTGTCTTGTAGATTGACCATAGTCATGTGTTTGTCGAATATGTACCTTTTGAGTACTTATTTCGGAAGTGAAATTGATAAATTTTATCTCAAAGTTATGTAAGTGGAATTAATCCGCTTTAGTTTTTATTTGGTCCATTATTATGAGCAGGTTATACTCTGATTGTTTATGATTATGTTAATACTTTTGGTTCACCTAGTTGTGGATTTAAGGTGCACTAGTGCAAAATCAGGAAAAGAATTAGACATTTAAAGTCAGGCGCTCAGATGCCTGACTTTATATGTTGAGGCGGTGGCAAACTTGTAAATAAGAGGCGGTGGCAAACTTGTAAATAAGAGGCAAAACTCGCGAGTTTTAAAGTCAAGCGAATACACGCCTGACTTCTAAAGTGAAAAAATAGGAAAAGAATTAGACATTTAAAGTCATGCTATCAGGCGCCTGACTACATAAGTAGACACGGTGGCAAACTTGTAATTAAGAGGTAACGTTTTAAAGTCAAGCGCTTACACGCCTGACTTCTAAAGTATCTAATCTAAAGTACTAAAATATTGTAAGTATTGGGTTTCACTCTTCTCATCGTGCTCACTCCCTCCCTCGTCACGCTCACTCCCTCTCTCACGCAAAACTCAATCCGTTCACTCTCTCACTCTCTGATTCCGTTCAATCTCCCTATGTTTCCTCTCCGTCCCGCCGCCTCTCCGTCATCGCCGCCTCTCCGTCACCGCCGACTCTTCGTCATCTCTCTCACCATGCTCACTTCGTTCGCAATCTGTACCTGTTCATCAGGTTCGCAATGTGTCCATCTCTCACTCTGTTTTCCTCTAGACTGTAGATCGGTTTCGATCTGGTGTTCTCAGTTCCGTTCATCTCTCACTCCGTTTTCACAACCCCTCGGGTTGATGTACGATTTGAAGGTTTCTCAGAAACCCTAGGTTCGTAACAATGGTGAAAATGAAGATCTGCTTATTCCAGGGTTTTGAATCGGACACCCTCAGGAAGGTAAATCACTTAACCGTTTCTTTAAATGCTTTCTTTAGCTGCTTGTTTTAACGAAACCCTAATACCTGCGTTTTCTTTGCTGTTTGAGGTTGCTGTGAACACTGATGGTTGAAACCCAGAGGCTGACTGAAGGAACATCAAACACAGGTAGTATTTCACTCTCTCAGTGAAATTTGAGTTTCTGTGTTGATTATTATCAGAAACCGTAAGCACTGTTTCTGTTTGCAGGTTCCCTTGTGTGTTCTTCTCTAAACAAAACAACCAAACAGGAACCCTAATTGCACAGCTAAGGTATTCTCTCTCTCTCGCTCTGAATATCGTTCTCTTCGTTTCTTCTTTGTTTCTAATCATTCATTTAGTATTTATTTCCTTGGATTTGTTTTAAATCAGTACATTAATTAAGCAACTATTATTGAATCTTAATTTTTGGTTTTCAGATGAACAAAGCAACTATTATTGATGATGCTATAAATTATATCAAGAAGCTGAAAGATGAAGTTGATAGTCTCAGCCAAGAGCTTCACCAAATGGAAGCAACCTCAAAGGAAATAGCAGATCCAAACATACAAGACTTTTGTGCTGTACAAGAGATGAGGAAATGGGGGATACAGGTTATTTAATTTTGCATTAACTGAATCAATTTCTGTCTGCGTATTATAAACTATAATTAGTAATCATGGTGAAGTTTCTTTCTATAGGAAGAGGTGCTAGTCAATAAGCTCATTCCTGATCTGGTGTATCCAGGACAACTTGATCACGCACACTTGCTTCACTTGCTTGATTTGCATGTGGAGTCGAATTTTTGTTATTTTTTGCCACCTTTGCAATGTGCTCCCCATCTATGTCTGCATCCCTAGGATTGGTCTGATCTGATTTTGGTGCAATGTGCTCCCCATCTATGTTTGCAACTTGCTTCACTTGCTTGATTACTGAGTTATTTTAATTTGATTTGTTTATTTTACTTATTTGGATTAGGAAAAGGATTGGTTGCTTTGAACTTTGACGCTCTTAAATGGGCTGATCTTTCTGCTTCAGATGAGTTTGTTGTTGATGATGAAGCCTGGTTCTGCAATCACGGTGAGATATTAGCTGTTAAATTTCTTTGATTTCTCTTTTAGGGTTTTTCTGTGTTGCTTAGTTTTACTTTCAATTGCAGATTGCAAACATCCGAAAACTGCTGAAGATTTTCTTAGATCTACATCCACAAGCAATTCTAAGGTTTCTACTAGTTCTACCTCAATTTTTGGTTTCTTTTTTTGTTTTTGATAAATTCAATTTTTGGTTTCTACTGGACTTACAGACTCTCTATGTGTTTCTTTCTTGTGTATGTGCACGATTGTTGTGTTCCTTTTGTTCGTAATCCTAAACGACGGCCTACGAAGGTAAGAAATCACTTCTCTCAGTGATTTTTTTGATTTGTTTCTGTTTTGGACCCTAAGACTCTTAGGTTTTCTGTTTGTACAGTGAATGTGATGATTTCGAAAACTCTAACTTGGTTTTCTTGTTTACAGATTCTTGGCAACAGAGAAGTTTGCTTAGAGTCTTGAAATGAAGGTAAATCTTTCACCCTTGTGAATTGTTGCCTTCGTAGGGCAATAGCAAATTTGTATTATTCTAGTCTTGTTATAATTTGTTTTTGATTACTAACAACTTGTTCATTGCATTGTGGTTCTTTTTGTGAATGTGGATTTGCTGCTTTGCTGATATGGAACAGTATATTTGGGTAAGTACTTCAAATATTTGTGTAGTGTATGGTGTAGCAATTGTTTTAAACATGCTTTAAATATATTGTAGCCATTAACTTGTTAAATCTATTGATCTCTTATTTGAAAAGACTATCTAAATGTTGCCTATGTGATTTTGTTTTGGTCTGCTCATGAATTTATTGTCTTGGAAAATAATCTACCATATGTGCCTTTTTTCATGATGTGAGAAACATTCTTGCCCACTTATTTGTGTAGCATTAAATGGTTTCCCTTTCCTTTCTTTTACTTGTAGTGTATGGGTTGAATAGATGAAGCCGCGGCTCAAAATTGCTACTGCTTTTGTTATTAGCTTGCTCTGGATTCAGCAATCATTTTGCGGTCAGTATCACAGTTCAGAATTCAGATAACATTTGGCAATTGGCTCTCCAGTTGTTTTCAGTAGCATACTTTAGTTATGCATTGAAATTTAGGAGCTTGTCTGCGTACAAGAAAAATATAAAGACATCGACTTTTTTCATATGTTGGTCACCACATGGAGGCCATATTTCTGCAACATTAAATAATTTATATTGAGTTTTAGTTTTGCACTGGATTCACACATTACCAAACATTTGGTAGTTGACTCTCTAGTTTTTGCCATTAGTAGCAGACCTTCTGTACTGATATTTACGTGCAATTGCTGTATTCAATATATGGGTCATTGCATGGAATAAGTTATATTTAGTTTCATTTTTATGTTCCTTTTAATATAAAGTTTATGGAGTTTCCCAGTCCATGTTTTACATGTTCATCTTACCGATAGGGTAAAGCCAAACAAACGAAAATGCTTTGTATGGCATTGTTTCTTGGCAGATGAAGCTTCTGATACAAGGGAGATGTAGATGTTCTTCTTTACAAGGGAGCCAAAGCTACCCTCTCGCTAATTGTTCTAAGTCATGTGATTGCCGTCCAGGTATGCTGTTAGTATTTTTATTGGAATGAGACCAGAAATCTCCTGATTAGTTTGCTTTTCTCTTTCTTTTATACCTCCTTTTATTTGATAACTGCTTTGCCTTCCATGTAGATGCTGAAGAGAGTGCCTCCATATGGACATGCATATGTGATCCCAATGGCTTTCCCCATGTCGCAGCAGATGGTCATAGCCCTAATTGCTTTCATGCCTGCAACTGCACCTGGGGTATCTTTCTCTCTTTATTTTTTGCTGCTAATGTCTGCAATCTCAAAAGCTGCTACAATTATTTCTTCCTCAAACTGATTTACATGGACTAATGAAGAACCAGTATGACATAGAATCTAAATGCATGTTTACATACTAATATTTGCTTACTTGGTAGGTACAACTCTTATTTATAAATGCTCATCACTTCTCACTGTGAAATGTGAACATTGTTTTTCATTTTCAATTGTTACCCTCTTTTCAATGCATCTGTGTTTTATTGATGATGACAAAACCTACTACCCTTTCATATTAAATCATGGGCTTGTTTGGAGATCAAGATACTCAGAAACTGAATTTATGTTTTTTGAGTGATCTGCAGGAACTGTCAGCGCGACACTAGGTCCAAAGAAACACATTTACAGCAAGACTGTCGTAGTTATCTTTTTAATATGTGTTACATGCACAACTAGTGCGTTTCTCGCCATATGGCTGCTAAATTTTGATTATTGATTTGAAAATCACACACATATAAAAGCATGATTTTATTGATTTGATTTTGTGTCTCACAAGAGAAAACAAGTTGTTTGTTGAATAATGAGAGATACTGCAAAAGGCTGAAGAGTGTTTTTTGGGCATCAAAGAAATAATGTGCTTATGTACAGTCGGGCCTCTGCAATCTGCATAGATTCCCCCTTCATCCAATCCCTTCAATCTCTTTACTCATCTTCAAGTATTCTGATGACGGATACAGTATTTTAATACAATCTAAACTACTTATAGTATTTACAGTGTTTGACAACTTCAGTGCTAATGTAGTGGTTGATGGGAATACAGTGAATCTTGGTTTATGGGATACTGCAGGTTGGTCATCCTTCTTCTGATCTCACATTTCTATGTTTTTTTCTTTCTTAAAAAATGACAAATAGTAGTAAATTTGTACCCCATATCAGACCTCCTGGTTCAACTCCTTAAGCTGTTCCTTAGCTCGCCAACCGAGTTCTCTGTTTAAATGCCAAATTTTGTGTGGAATTGAGTCTGGGTGAGGTTAACTATTTAATGTTGTTGATTACAGGACAAGAAGATTACAACAGGCTAAGGCCTTTGAGCTACAGAGGAGCCGATGTGTTTTTGTTGTGTTTTTCTCTCATCAGTAAAGCCAGTTATGAGAACATGTCCAAAAAGGTTTTCTTTTTTTTCTCTATGCCTCATATTCCTCTCTTTTTTTGTGTAATAATGTTTTCAGTTGACCTTAGTATTATCAAGTCTCTGAAAATATGTTTGTTGGATTTTTGACCAACAGTGGATACCTGAGTACATAACTTGTCTTGGGGATTTGTACAGTGTTTCTTCTTTGTTTGGTTCAGTCACTGAATATGGTATGTACAGCTTCACTTGATTGACTTGTGTGTGGTTTGATAGTATTTACCTGTTCAGTCTTATCTTTGTGTTGATTGGTATTAGTATTCTGATTTTGGGGTTTTGTCTTATTGACCTGAACTCTCTAATTAATCTCAGCTCACCCAAATAAATTGCCAAATATTACTGTCTTGGGGTTTTTTGATCATTTGAGTTGGGCTTAGTTTCATGTTTAATCTTCATTTCTTGCTTCTATTCATTTTCTATTAAGTTTGTGTCTTATTGGATTCATAGTTATTGTTAGTGTTGCACTTTAGTTCTTGTTACTGTCAAATAAATGTTGCTAATATTATATATTTTTTGTCTGGTGCTACAGAGAGAGATTGAGCCTATTCCATCACTGAAGACAGATGTGACAGCTGCATTTCTAGCTTCTCTTGAGGAACCTAAGCTTACAACTTTGGCAGAAGGAGGGAAGAAACCACCTAATAAAGAACAGGTATTTAAAAAAAGCTCAAGATTGTGTTTACAAATAATACTTTTGATTGTGTTTAAAAAAAAGGATTTAGGGCCTGTGGGCTGGGCTGGGCCCACAGAACTTTTTGGGGCTTGGGGCCTATATGGGGCTTGTGTTAGTGGGCCCACTCAGATATGTACAGAGAAGAAAACAATTCTGTCAGTTGAAGATATCATTTCTTTGATTGATGATAAGTGCGATGGAGTTATTGGACAGGTAATCAATAAATAATTACAAGATTTTGGTGTTAGGTTTTTTTTGAAACATGATCAATTTGCAAATTGACTGAAAGTCTAGCTTTTTTTTTTTTAAATTTCTTTTGAAATGATGATTTTGGTTAAGTGTGGATTTTTTTAATTTCAAGATTTTTGTATCCTGTTGCAGCTGACTGAAGATTGGGGAGAAGAATTGTTCTCTGCATTGAGCAAAGCGGGAGGCAAAGCTTTCAGTAATATGGCGGTTGGTTATAATAATGTGAATGTTGATACTGCTAACAAGTATGGTGTTGCTGTTGGAAATACTTCTGTAAGCTACTATTTCATTCACACTACTACTGTCACACTTACATCTTAAATGTCTGTGGTTTTTCTTTTTGTAAACTGTGAAGTTAAGTTAGAATTTATGCTTGGAAGAAGGATTCTTTTTAATAGAAAAATAGTAATTACTAGTACTGCAAAGATTACTAGCTAGTACATGCATATGTGTGTGATGTTTCTGAGGTGGTGAGGTGGTTGTATGTTGTACTATGGTGTGTGTGTTTTATGAGGAATAGTGATAGTCTTGAAGAGGAAGTTCTTTGTTCTAACATTAGTTTCATTCCTTATTTCTTAGATGGGAGTGTGGAATTAATTGGAGTATTACTGTACGGTCCAGGAAAAGGTTCTTCAGTTCTACATTCCGTGAGAGATTCTGGTCTTCCCCTTGTTGATGACTGGACATGCTTAAAATCAATGGTAAAAACTAAAAACATAAATAAAGTTCATTGGTTAGTAAATGTGTTGTTTACAGATTATTAATATTCAAATTATGTTGTGCACTGCACAAGTTCGGATTGTGGGTCGCTGACTCAATATGGCATGAAACACATGCGAGCATTTGCAACAGCGGTGTTTCTGAAGGGTCCATGGAAGAGGCTTGTATGGCAGCATGTGGTAGCTATGATGCAGGGCTATTACATCCATCAAACAAAGGTTACAGTGCTTGATGATGTAAATACTTGTTGTGTCAATTGTATCCATACTGCTTTCTGCTCCTTGTATAAAACCTGTTATATGTGATTAGGTATTATATTATAATTTGATATTGTTGTAAGATTGTGTTGATATAACATTATAAATGAAAAAAAGTGTGTTAATGTTTGATTGTTTTCTGCCTTTCTTTATTCTAAGTTCAATTTGTTTGAATTTTTTTAAAAAAAGTAATTTAGATTAGCCAGCTATTAGCTGACTACCAAATAAATTTTTTTTTAAAAAAAAATTAACTTTTAAAGTCAGGCGAAACTAAAGCCTGACTTTAAATCATAGTTACGAAGTCATGCAATAACAAAATGCTTGACTTTAAATCATACTTACGAAGTCAGGCAAGAATAAATGCTTGACTTTAAATCAGACTTAAGAAGTCAGGCGATAATAAATGCTTGACTTTAAAACTGACTTACGAAGTCAGGCGAAATAAATGCTTGACTTTAAATCAGACTTAAGAAGTCAGGCGATAATAAATGCTTGATTTTAAAACTGACTTACGAAGTCAGGCAAAATAAATGCTTGACTTTAAAACTGACTTACGAAGTCAAGCGAAATAAATGCTTGACTTTAAATCAGACTTACGAAGTCAGGCTATCGCTTGACTTTAAAACTCCTGACATACAAAGTCGACTTAATAAAAGTCAAGCGGGCGCCTGACTTTAAATCCCCTTTTCGCCTGACTTTAAATCCCTTTTTTGCACTAGTGGTGTTACCTTTTTGGTATCAGAGTAGTTCGACTTTGTCGGGCTTAGATACCTTACGGTCAAAAGATTAGATAGTTTGAGTCAGCTAGGGACTTAGACAATTGACTGTTAGAACCTTTTTGTATCTTGTGTGAGACATTGAGCCCGGATCCACTCGATATTTCATGCAACGTATTGAGAATAATGACAATTGGTTGCCTCGGCCCCGAAAATGTCCGAAACCATAAACCCTAGGATTCCTGGACTTCTCGTTTCATCAGAGCATGCAGCGGAAGTAACGGGCATCCGAATTGGTTCGAGAAATTGTGGGCGACCGTCTAGTCTTGGAAGCCGGTCTGACCGTTGTGTCATCGAGTAAGTTGTAAAAAGGGTCACCCAGAGAGTTATAAGCTATGAAACCTTCTGGTAGGAGAAAAGTTAGTGTCCTAGATTTGTTTAGGACTAGTGAGCACATCAAAACACAGATTCTTGTCCGACCAATCTCTCAGTTACTGAGATGATGTTTGGTAGTCAACACTACTGTGTAGCATAGATTGACTCTAACTTGTGTTGCAGCCAAGTAAGATCCTTCAGGATAGTCAGTGTTCTAGAATATGTTTCCTTTCCTAATCAGAAACCCCTTTTTCCAATGCTATGAAACCAAACTAGTAAGTTATCAGTACGCTTGCCATTTTGACAAGTAGTACCACCCAGTGTTCATTAGACTAGTTACCTTATCAAAAATTCCGTGTTAGGTTCCTATCAAAGAGGGGCTAGTAATTCATGTCAATGAAAGTAACCATATCACGACTCTCCGATTTGGAGCCTGTCAGTTTCTCTCTATGGGAAACTTTCGCTAGTCTTCCAACTTGTTCTATCCATAACTTTTGATCCGAAACTCCGATTTATGCATTCCGGAATGCGTTGGAATGCTAACGAAATTGTCTACACATACCAATGGATTTTGGACTATGTTTTATCCTAGTTCCAAAAAGTACTCCTACTCTACCTAAGCCCTTAAGCTCTAAGTGCTAGTAGAATGTAAACCATAGATTGGCATACGAAGTATGTAGTGAATCCCCAATAAGTAAGACTAAGCATTTAATACCAAGGTTAGGACAATTCCATTTGGCATCTTAAGGAAGACTATTTATCAGAAATGGCCATTAGCAGTGGTATCTTCCCTTAAGAAAATCTTAAGACTTAGTGAAAGTCCTAAATATTTAGGCACACAGTTTAAATGTTGAAAAAGGGAAGAGTTTGGTTTATCTAAGTACCAAATGTTTTGTTAGTCCATGGGTAGATCAAGTTTTCGGGTTTGATTGATTATGATAGTTGTAATGATTTCGTCTGTATTGTGTATGGAATTCGAAAAGATGAAGGACCTAAGGAATGTTCAAAGTAGTTAGAATTCGTTTTCCGAATCAACACAGGATGCACTACTCGTGCGCCTGTTTGATTCCTTAAAAGAATTATTCTATTTTCTCGTTTCTTTGATGCTACAACTATTCCAATACCGTATGTAATCCAAATGTAAATGGTTACACCTAGATTAGTTAACAATCCATCATGATAAGATTAAGTCTATAGGCTTTTAGTGAACCCTACTTCTTAGGGAAGCCGTTATGCCTCACCAGTGAGATCCCTATCGTATAGAGATTCTCGTATCTTAGTGTACGGGTAGTTGAGGCCCTAAAAGGGCTATTGGTCCGAAAGGATGAGTGAAAGATTCTCAGACAAATTCTATCGAGAAGGATAACCAGTCTTGTAGGATTTCATCTGACTAGAAGATTCCCCAAAGGTCCTTGCACTAGTTTTATGATTTATGATTCTATGGCTATTGAGTTTAAGACTCAATTCATGAGTTATGGAGATTCACTCATACTAATATTTTGAGTAGTAGATATCGGGTTGGCTCTGATAGGTCATGTCAAAAATTATTTTATACAATCCTATCAATATGCGAGTCATTGAGACAATATAGTCGACTCCGATAGGTCATGGAAAACTTATTTTATAAAATCCTATCATTATGCGAGTCATTGAGACAATAGAGTCGACTCCGATAGGTCATGGAAAACTTATTTTATAAGATCCTATCATTATGTGAGTCATTGAGACATTATAGTCGACTCTGATAGGTCATGGGAAAATTATTTTATAAAATCCTATCACTACGTGAGTCATTAAGAACAGTGATTGTTCCCGAGTCTAGCCCAAAGTACTAGATGTATCTCCAAGGGGACTGAAAGGTAATGTCCCAAAATTTTCTTTCCATTGGGAAGAAAGTTTGGAACGAAAGTTGTTAGTGCATTAACTAATAAGGGAAAAGTAGAGGTTTTAAGCATTGAATTGGGCATTAGCCCTAAGCCAGGCATGCACTAATGGAAAAAAGGCATTTCATATCGGTTAAAATTGACATTTAATATCGGTTCCTGAACCGATGCCGAAAAAGGAGATATAAAAAATAGGGACATTTCATATCGGTTCCTGAACCGTTATGAAAAGTTGTTTTTATATCGGTTGCCCTTAGAACCGTTATGAAAAGTCAGTTTTTTATCAAATATAAGCGTACATTTGACATCGGTTTTATATGGGAACCGATATGAATATTGATTTTTAACATCGGTTTTCTATGGGAACCGATATGAAAAGTCTCTTTCTTTTTTTTAAAAAAAAAAGTGAGGTTTCCAAGATCACTGTGCATGATTCTTCTAATGAGGTTCAAATTATTCTATCAATCAGCTCATGAGCATGTGATTCCTTCATTAAATTCACAACCAGAAACAAGTAATGTAACAATAACAACAATCCAAAAGTGATATCAAATCGTGCACCACTCCTCACATCAAGAAACAACTTATAAAAAAATAATCATCCATACAAATAAGCTACTAACAGTAGAACTACATGTCCTGACCAACAAAATTGAAATCTTTGAATTTGAACAGGGTCAAATAACAGAAGAATTAATCATATCGTACATCATAGGGAATGCAACACATTAGCATGAAGTTTAAAACAAACCGTCTATGGATGGTATACTCTGAACAGAAGAGGTTGCCCATTATGATAAATCGAACCTGCAAATTCAAAAATGTTATAAAGATTATTATTTCATATATTTCATACATCTATTATATCAATCTCTAGCCAAATGTTCCATTTCCATCCAGAATATAAAATTTCCATAGTGCCAACCATAGTGTTACAAAGGCCACGGGAAGTTTATCTATCATCTTTTAACTTGAGGTTTTCTCATCTGTTTATTAACAATAAAAAACAAGTATCTTTTATTTCTGTAAGTCGTGGAGACAAATATTGCCATGGGAACAAACAACAAGGAGATTGGAGAATCTGACTCAGGAGGTAATTTAACCAATCAAAATTCAAGGCTATTTTCAGTTCAAGTCTGTTGTTACTTGTTAATTTAGTTGACTAATTCTATTGCAACTTCTAAACTTGAATAATTCTAAACCATTTGTCAGGAAATACATCAGGAAATGGTAGAAGATGAAGTTAAGGGCACTCAGAATGTTCCTGTAGGACCTATACACACATTAATAGTAGAGAATGCAAAGTCAATCAGTTTGGTCATAAAGGTGGAACCAATGGGGTCAATGGTTAAAATAAGGAATTCAAGTCATGCAACATACCAGCAGAAGCCAATGAAGTGGTGCCACCTCATAGCATGATGCTTCTTGATGATTGTTGGCAGAGACAAGGGTCTCCTATTAAACTTTTGGCTATAATGAAAGGTCTCCTATTGTACCTCTTTTGGTGGAAACAGCTAGATGTAGGAGGGTAGAACGGATTTTGTCTTGTGTTCCTAAGCATACCTGAAGAAACGAAAGATGAAAGTAGCACTGGGTTTACCCGTTTAGGTTCCGAAATGCATTGTGTTTTGCTCGATTAAATTAATGGAAGAAAACAATAAAAGTAAGTGTACATGATAAATGAAAATTAAAACTAATCAGCCATCTTTCCATTTCTTAATTATAGTCTTCATTTCAGTATCTCTTTTAAGATTGAAGCAATCCACATCAACAATTATAGTAAGAAAAAAATTCTATTCAAATTCAATAACTATAGACAAACCAAGTATCTGTTTAGGGAAAGCATATGATGGTTAAATTTTGTAACACCTTCAAAATATTCAAAAGCAGATTGACTTTGAAAGTATTTACCCAAAGAACTTTGCTTCTCTATTTTTCTCTTTTTCTTTGCTGCCATAAAACCAACAATTGCTGTGCTAAATTTTAAAATGATACCCACAATTGCAAACTTCTACAGCTGTTTAACCAAAATCCTGCAAAAGATAAGAACCGTACCTTGAATTGATTAATATAATAACTGGAAAGACATTCCGAATATCTGAACTTAAGTATAAAAGTGTGTGTGTTCTTGAATTACTGCATTGTGTCTTGAAAACAAAGTAGCCACAAAAGTCAAGAGAATAAATCAACACCTAAACACCTATATTCTGATAAAACTCTTTATAGTCTTCATCCATGAACCATGTTGAGAGAATTTGAACAAAGATCAGAAATGCAAAAACAATGGCATCTAAAGAAAAGAGAAAAAAGGTATGATCCAATAACCAGCGAAACAAATATCCAAATTCGTGGCACTCTGATTCACAATCAAGAAAAACACTTCTGCTTGTTGAGCTTTACTCTTGCATAAACACTAAAAGATGTTATGGAGTTTTGAAGCTAAAGAAGGATTGTTCACACGATTCTCTTTCGGTTCTATATGGCCATTCAACATCTTAATCACAAATATTATAAACCATACATAGTACAAAGCATTACAACGAAAGTTAGGATACACGTAATAACAGAAAGACAGAGCCAAAAGAAAAATTATCGAAACTTCCTATAATATCTACTTTAGCACTGAACCAAGACATTAGTGCATACATTGTTGGGCTTAGATCTACTTTAGCATACCTGATATTGTTGTTGATGT
Source organism: Astragalus membranaceus (assembly GCA_039519185.1). Classification (NCBI taxonomy): domain Eukaryota; kingdom Viridiplantae; phylum Streptophyta; class Magnoliopsida; order Fabales; family Fabaceae; genus Astragalus; species Astragalus membranaceus. Next base: position 100,215,194 of record CM076854.1, read on the forward strand.
AAACAGAAACTTTCTTCAATCATTAAGAACCTGAAAAAAAAGTAAACCATCCTTAGAAATAACTGTAAGCAAATCCATTGAAGCAAATTCCTACCAATTGAACATTTGAACATATAAGCATATCTTAATCTAGAGTTTAAGATACACACAGTCATCTTTAATCACAACAATCACGGTGGTGAAAATAAAATAGTTCCAAATGTATGAATATAAATGCAAAAAAGGAACCCTACATGATTACAACAACTTCAAAATCGGTTATATCAACATTATTATACAAATATCTGAAAGGAAAAAAAACAACGTTAAAGTGCATTTATATTACAAATACCAGACTCCATTTTGTAATTCCCAAAATGAGAATCGTTGAATCCCTACACAAAGAAAAGAAACAAAAAGCACGCATTAAGCAAATGGAGGGAGGAAGATATGAGACTAATAAATCCCTATTTCAGCAAAGCCCTAAATTAGCAAAACCCTAAATCGGTTAAATAAAAATCAAAATACTTAAAAGGTGAATTTGAGAGACAAGTGGTTATGTGATGGTGGTGATCCACTTTAGAGGCAGGAGGCAACAGCTGCGGCGGAGTAGCGGAGAAACGGGGCGGAGACGAAATGGAGAGGAGAGCCGTGAGGTGAAGGAGAAGGACATGCTATCGTGGTGGCCACTGGAGTAGAAACGAACCTGAAAAGGTGAAATCGAGGGAGAAACAAACTTCAAATGAAATTAGATTAGGGGTAGAAGCTTCACGATCTATGATTTCGAAGGATCTAAGAAAGAAGAAAACGGTTAGGATTTTAGAATCTTTGAGAGTGAGAGAGGGAGACTGAGTGAGGATGTTGCAGTGGAAGAGAAGGAGAAGAGAAGTGAAGGAGGAACGGTGGTGTTGGGTGGTGGGTGGTGGGGCGGCGTCGTCGAGCTGATGAGGGTTTTGACGGAGAGAGTGAGAGAGGGAGACTGAAATCAGAGAGAAAGAGTGTGAGGGTCTCGATGAAGATGAATGATTTTAGTTAAAGAATGCTGTGAATAGAATGTGTTTTCTATAACGGGTGAATATGTGACCCAATATGGAAAATGCAAATTAGAATTTTCTATAACGGTTATGGAATGGAACCGATATGAAAAATGCAAAGATTTTGTTTCTATATCGGTTCATGTGGCAACCGATATAAAAATTGTAATTTTAATTACAAAATTGCCACCGCGTCACTTTTAACATCAGGCCGATTTTAACCGATATGAATGACAGTTATAAAATGCATTTTTTCCACTAGTGATGGTGCCTACACAAGTCTCCACTTTGGCGGCAAGGTTTTAGTTTTGTTAACCTCTCATTGTGAAGGTTAATAATTAGATTGTATTCATGTGACTTTCGTTTGACAAGTCAAACGTGAATACTATTATAAAAAGTGATGTGACTATTGACAGTGATTTATGCTATGAATAGTCATCAAAAGGTAAATTGATTGAATTACTTGAACTTGACTGAAATAGAGTACACGCAGTTGTGAAATAATGACATGAGGTATAATTTTGTGAAATTGCATTGTGTCTAAGGATAAGTGGATTGTGACTGAAAAATTTTAAGAGTAAGGATTGATGTGCTGAAATGATGAACTCATTGTGAGTTCCTCACATTGTTTAAATGTTGTTAGCATTGCATGTTGAAAATGAGAACGCATTCAGAACTTGTATCACTTGCATGTGGTTATTTGATGATTTGATTTTATGAAATGATAATACAACTCATGTGATTTTGAAAATTCGGGTTCAATGATTGTGTTGTTGAATTCTGATTTATATGTGTTATGACGAAAGAGAGAAAGACGGTGTTTAGCGTGTTAAAAGTTAAGGCACGAATTAGGATAAGTGTGGTAACAAACGGAATGCATAGTTTCGAAGTAAAAGTTGATTTTGGAAACTGATCAAAGAGCCTGGACCGTGCGCCTGAAAGGGACGAATCGTGCGAGATTTTCTGTCTCCTCTTTTCAAACTGAGTCCAAAATCATTCTGTTCCGATACCATTGCTTGCCTAACCTTATACTTAACCTAAGTTGAGACAATTCCCATTGGAATCAACTGATTGGATTCATGTTTAGTGTCGTGAGAGTGATAAATGGTTTATGGGTACATATAAAGATATAGTTTATGTAGTGAGAACCAATTAGGTCATAAGGTTAAAAAAATACCTTCGTATGAAGTAGAAATGTCCTTAAGTTCAATTAAGCCGAAGAACAAGTATTAGTTGCACTACGAAGAGGGAATGTTATTTTTGAAAATAACCCTAATGTGAATTGATTGTTCTTCAAACTTATTTGGTGCCATCATGGCCCCTTTCTATGTTTAAGGTAAAAGTTTTTAATAAACCCTCATCTCATCTTTTTGAAATATTTCTATTTTGAAAACGTGGCAACGAATTTAAGAGGCTCCCGCATTGTATGGCATCCCATGAGTTAAGAAATTTTATAGTCGAATTTTTCGTCACATATCTTCCATTGTTGTATAAGAACTATTATGGATTTTAAAGGAATTGTTGAAAATGTGTTTAACGGAAAATTTTCCCCTTCAAGAAAATCATTTTGTTCTTACATGGATCTAGGAATTCAAATAGGTGGACCTTAATTTTCAAGCTTATATTTCTATTAAGTGTCTCATATTACATGTTTTGATTAAGATTAATCAAAGTTGGGGTGTAAACCAAACTAACTGGAGTAGAGTTCCAAGTTATTTCACTATGATTTTAAGGTTTGAGGTGGAATAAAATTTGATAAAAGTCATATGACATGTCCAAACATAGAAAGAAGTCTTAATACTCATTTCTTTATTTCAAGATTGTCTCGGTTTTGTACCAAAGAGAAAAACAGGTTTCAAGTTAACAAGATTGTTTTCCTTTAAGTTAAGATGCTTCTAAGAATGTCTATTCTCGGTTAGCCAATAGTAAAACCTGACGAATTTTTGAGGACAAATTTTTTCAAGTTGGGGTGTAATGTAACATCCCCAAAATAATTAATTTAATTATTTTGACGTTCAAACCACTTAATTATTTTTAGTGCTTGATTAATCAATTTTTTTAATTAAGTGCTAGATTAATTATTGATTGTTGTGGGGCTTTAAGTGAATAATAGATAGTAAGGGTATTTTAGGAAGTTAAAATAGAGTGAGGGTGTGGGAGTTAGAGTAAGGGCATAGAGGTCTTTTCACCCCCACACCCTCACTTATGTTGTTTTAAAAGAAAAGAAAGAAAAAGAAAAGTGAGAAAGAGAGGAGGCGGTCGAAGAGAGAGGAAAAAGGAAAGAAAAGAAGAAAATGGAGAAAAGAGAGAGAGAAGGTCGAGAGAGAGAGAGAGAGAGAAGAGGAGAAAGGAAAAGAAAAAGCTTGAGTTTTGTGTGAGGTTTTGTGTTAATGGAGTCATCTCATATTCCTCTTTTCATGGGTGTTCTTGGTTTCATGAAATTCCTCACCAAACTTTGTCTTCCATGGTGAACCCTAGAGAGAGAAAGGAAAGCTTTGATCAAATTTGAAGTTTAGGATGGCGATTAGTGCTCCCTAGAAGTTATGTTGTTGACTAGGAAGTTCAATCACTAAAGCTTGGGTTATTTTGGAGAATCAAGAGTTAGGGTTCAATTTGGGGATTTGAAGGTTGAAGCTCAAGTTGGAGCTTAGGAAGAGTGATGAAAGGTTCATAGATGTTTGTGGATGATGGTGAAGTTCTTAGTAAAAGTTCAAAGCTTTGGAATCAAGTTTAGGGTTTTTGGGATGAGTTTTGAAGCTCTAGAAGCCTATTGTTGGTGCCTTAAGTTCGTATGGATGCTTCAAGTTAGGATTTCTCGTGGGGTTGCGTGTTGGAGTCGATAAGCAAAGTGAGTTCTTCGATTGTTATGTTGTTTTTGAACCTTTGTTATTTGTGTGGATGTGAAGTTTTGTGGTTAAACTAATGATTGGTGTATTTGTTGATTTAATTGTGTTTTTGACTGGATATATGACTGGTATGATGAGGCATTGGGTTGGGTTTAGCATCAGTGACGAATCGGAACCGAAAAGGGCGAGGAAATTACTCGAAAAACACAGTTTTGGAGGTGCTGAGAAACTGGCACAGACCGTGCCACCATCTAATGCACCCCCCTTAAAAAAATTTATTTCTCTTCCTTTTGGTTCCAAACCTCTCCCAATTCATTTCTTAACCTTTCCCAATGATCATTGAACAAAGATATGTTATTTTTCAAGTCGTTTTATGTTGCAATATAAATTGCGTTATGTTAGGGTTTAATTAAAAACTGAAGTATGACGTATCGCATCGTTTATGTTTCATGGTATAAAACGAGTAATTGTGGTATCGAGTGTGAACACAACCAAGTATCAAGTAATAGACCTAAGTGTCTAAGTTCAAGTAATAAGGCGAAAGATTACGACCTCGTGTCGAGTAACAAACTTAATGTCCGAGATAATAATAAAAGTTATCAAGAGGGATGACGATCCCGAGTTTCATGTAGCATACCTAGCGGAGGGGAGTCATGAACCCGAAGTTAGGGCCCTGGCATTATTCGGTATAGCTATACGAATTGGGGTTTCCGTTGAAATTGGGTATTCTAGAATACCTGCCATTATTTCTCGAATTAAGCTAAGCCACAGACAAGATTAAAAGACAGACATGAACAAGAACAGTTCATAGACAATGAAAACACCGAGAAAGGAATTGTGAGGGGGTGCGAAAGAAATCACTGAGATTTGTAATCTCACTGTTTTTATGTGGTGTTTTCAGATGTGCAGGGTAAAACAAAGCAGATAGGGGAGGAGTAGCGGATACCTTAACTACTCAATTAGAGGGAAGATCCTTTGGTAATCTTTAGATTGTATTTACTTCTTTTCCCTTCTCATGTATCATTTGATTTAAATCCTTGAATTGTAATCAAGGACATGTAGCATTTTATAACATTGTCTTGTAGATGGACCATAGTCATGTGTATTTTATCGAATATGTACCTTTTGAGTACTTATTTCGGATTGTTATGAGCAGGTTATACTCTGATTGTTTATGATTATGTTGATACTTCTGGTTCACCTAGTTGTGAATTTAAGGTGTTACACAAAATGACTAAAATGCCCAAAAAAATGGACACGTGGCGCGCTAGAAGAATGTCTAAAAATGTCAATTTGCTAGCATATTATTTTATTATATTAGTATTATATGAGTATTAGATAGATTAGATTACATTAGATTAGATAGTATTAGATTAGATTTGAAATGAAATAAAATAGAAGTAAATGAGAATAAATAGAGATGGACAAAGAAAAAGAGAAAGAAAGGAGAGAGGATATTATGAGAGAGAGAGGATAGAATAAAATAAATAAATAAATAAATAAGAGAGAGGAGAGAGATGATGTGAAATTGTGTAAGAGAAAAAGTAAAAAGTTGTAAAGAGTTGAGATTTTTTGTCTTTTAGTGGCAAAATGTCTAAAATATTCAAAAAATGAACACATGGCGCACTAATGGAATGTCTAAAAATGTCAATTTGCTAGCATATTATTTTATTATATTAGTACTAGTACGATACCCGTGCATACGCACGGGTGCTGTCACCGTTTTTTTTATGAATGAACTTAGACAATATTTAAATAGTCTGAACATTACTCCGTGAAAATAAAGACAAATTTAAAGTAGATACAAAAAGGAGTTTCAAATAAAAAATAGATAAATATTAAAATCTAAAAATGTAAAAGTATCATTTAAAAACAATCTATGCATTTATCCCGCACTTTTTTTATATATCAGTGTAGTGTCCTTTTATATATCAGTGTTGTTATCTCGTGTTTTTTATATTTCAGTGCAGCTATCCCGTGTTTATATATATATATATATATATATATATATATATATATATATATATATATATATATATCATTGCAGTTATACCCGTATTTTTTTATATATCAGTATAGTTATCCTGTGTTTCTTTATGTATCAGTGCAGTTATCTCATAATTTCAATTGATTATTTGAGTTGATTAGTAGATTATAGTAGATAGTAAAAGATAGATAGTAGATTATCAATAAGAAATATTTATCCCGTGTTTTTTGAAATATCAGTGACAATTATTTGTCACTTTTAAGTATTAGTGACAAATATTTGTCACGTGTGTTTTAAATATTAGTCAGTTTAAATAGTCATTAAGCCTTCTTGTTTTTTTAGATAGTAGGTTTATAGTTTCTTCAAAAATTTTAATTATCATTGGCAAATATTAATCCCGTGTTTTTATATATATCACTGCAGTTATTCCGTGTTTTTTATATATCAGCGCAGTTATCTCGTAGTTTCAATTGATTATTTTTGTTGATTAGTAGATTATAGTAGATAATAAAAGTTAGATAGTAGCTAGATTATCAATAAGAAATATTTGTTTTAAATATTAGTTAGTAGTTTAAATAGTCATTAACTCTTCTTTGTTTTTAGATAGGTTTGTAGAAGTAGTCATCAAAAATTTTAATTATCAAAAAAAATATTAATCTCGTGTTTTTTTATATATCAGTGCAGTTATCCTGTGTTTTTTATGTATCAGTGCAGTTATCTCGTAGTTTCAATTGATTTTTTTAGTTGATTAGTAGATTATAGTAGATAGTAAAAGAGAGATAATAGATTATCAATAAGAAATATTTGTTTAAAACATTAATCAGTAGTTTAAATAGTCATTAAATTTTCTTGTTTTTTAGAAAGTAGGTTTATAGTAGTCTTCAAAAATTTTAATTATCATTGGCAAATATTAATCCCGTGTTTTTTTTTTATATATCACTGCAGTTATTCCGTGTTTTTTATATATCAGCGCAGTTATCTCGTATTTTCAATTGATTATTTTTGTTGATTAGTAGATTATAGTAGATAATGAAAGTTAGATAGTAGATTATCAATAAGAAATATTTGTTTTAAATATTAGTTAGTAGTTTAAATAGTCATTAACTCTTCTTTGTTTTTAGATAGGTTTGTAGAAGTAGTCATCAAAAAATTTAATTATAAAAAAAAATATTAATCTCGTGTTTTTTATATATCAGTGCAGTTATCCTGTGTTTTTTATATATCAGTGCAGTTATCTCGTAGTTTCAATTGATTATTTTAGTTGATTAGTAGATTATAGTAGATAGTAAAAGAGAGATAATAGATTATCAATAAGAAATATTTGTTTAAAATATTAATCAGTAGTTTAAATAGTCATTAAAATTTCTTGTTTTTTAGAAAGTAGGTTTATAGTAGTCTTCAAAAATTTTAATTATCAATGACAAATATTAATCCTGTGTTTTTTTATATATTAGTTCAATTATCCAGTGTTTTTTATATATCATTGCAGTTATCTCATAGTTTCAATTGATTATTTGAGTTGATTAGTAGATTATAGTAGATAGTAAAAGATAGATAGTTGATTATATAAGAAATATTTATCCCGTGTTTTTTTATATATCGGTGACAATTATATGTCATTTTTAGGTATTAGTGACAAATATTTGTCACATGTGTTTTAAATAATAATCAGTTTAAATAGTCATTAACTCTTCTTGTTTTTTAGATAGTAGGTTTGTAGTAGTAGTCTTCAAAAGTTTTAATTATCAATGACAAATATTAATCTCGTGCTTTTTATATATCAGTGCAGTTATCCCGTGTTTTTTTATATATCAGTGCAGTTATCTCGTAGTTTCAATTGATTATTTTAGTTATTAGTAGATTATAGTAGATAGTAAAAGAGAGATAATATATTATCAATAAGAAATATTTGTTTTAAATATTAATCAGTAGTTTAAATTGTCATTAAATTTTTTTGTTTTTTATATAGTAGGTTTATAGTAGTCTTCAAAAAATTTAATTATCAATGACAAATATTAATCCTGTGTTTTTTTATATATTAGTGTAGTTTTCCTGTGTTTTTTATATATCATTGTAGTTATCTCGCAGTTTCAATTGATTATTTTAGTTGATTAGTAGATTATAGTAGATAGTAAAAGATAGATAGTATATTATCAATAAGAGGTGATAGTAGATTTTAAAAAAGAGTGTAAACATATTTTGAAGAGAAAAATTAAAATTTTAATGTGATAACTTTTTCCGAAAATGTGATTTTTTTTTGGTTTTTTAGTGTGACTCATTTACATTTTTATAGGTAATTTTAGTAGAGTAGTGTTTGTATAAATTTAGAAATTTAGTTAAAAAACAAAAGTGAAGTGATAAGAGAAAGAAGAATTGTTTATGGAAAAAAGTAAAAGTAAAGTAAAAAGAAAAAAGGAAGAAAAAAGTGTAAGGGAAAATTGAAAATGAGGAAAGAGAGTGTAAGAAAAAAGAGAAAAAAATGTAAGAAAGAGAGTGTAAGAAGAAAAAGAAATAGAGGGTAATGACAATTTTGCCCTTAAATTAGATATGTGTCTTGTTAATAAAATATCCAAATTGGTAATTTTAAAAGAGTTTTGTTTGTATAAATAGATATTAGATTAGATTAGTATTAGAGTATTAAATTAACTTGGATTAGATTAGAAGATTAGATTCCATCCCATGGGGGGGATATGATGGAAATGGTTGGAATAAATTAACTAGAGTGAATGATTCAAGAGTGACCCTTCTCTGCTCGTTTGTGTTTTGCCATTTACATAGATGTTTTAAATAAAAGGTAAGGGTATCTCTATATATAATTCTTCAAGTAGAATTATATATAGAGAATTATATATAGAGATACGTAAAGTGGAAAAACAATGTGTTTTGGTATGCTTTATGGTTTACAAAAAAAATTATCGGTCCAAATACGCAAAGTTTGTTACTCATTAACTGTTTGATGAATAATAATAATAATTTAGTGACAAAATAGGTAAAATGTGATAAATTGGTGTTGATAATTTTATCGTTATTTTATTTTTGAGAACCGTGTTCCAACATTTACTCTCAGAGGAACTTACAACATTTACTCCCACGAGAACTGCAACCATATTTACAATAGAATCTCCATCTTCTTCTTTCAACTTTGTATATAGTTGCTTTTATTTTATTTGTGGTATTCATCCAACCATGCACGACACCCACACGTTTCACTTTTTAATTGTGTTCCTTTCTTGCTAATTAAGAGTTAACTTTTTATATTTACATTTGATGAATATGAATTATTTTATAAAAATTCTTTAGACTTTTTATTTTTATTATCTATGGATGTTCAATTTCATTGTCTTTGTTAATGTTCTTTTTTAATTTATAGTTATAATTTAATTTTTATTCACAAGAACTTCAGCCATATTTACAATAGATCCCCCATCACATTCTTTCAACTTTGTATAGGTTCTTATATTTTATTGGTTGTTTTTTGCAAAAATGCATTAGCTAAACCAACTGCAGGAGGGGGTAAAGGAATGAACAATAGGGGTGTACATGTAAAATTGGCAAAAAAATTAAATTCCATTTTAATGCAGTACATGTACTTTTAAAATATACACACCAGTAAAATTCTCCTTATAAAATATTATAATTAATAAAAATATAATTTCTTCATCTAACTATTTAAAATTACTAAAACAATTTTGAGGCAAACCGATGAAAATGTTAAGAAATGAAAAGTGATGTATATCTTTTTATGAGTTGAGCTATTTTATTACTTTTAGTGAATATAAAACTACATTATTCAAATTTAGATAATCATTCTCATATTATTATGAAATAACAAACGCTTACAAATAGTAATATTCCTATTTATAATCATTATCTTATTATCAAATAACATTCACTTACAAATAGTAATATTTATATCTATAATAAAACATATCAAACTATTTACTCATTATAAATGCGTTTGTCAAGTTTAATTTATATAAATATAATTTCTTAAAAAAATTATTTTTGCACACTTAAATTTCCAACAACTATTTGATAAAAAAATTAAAACTCCCCGTGCGTAGCGCGGGTGCTGAGGCTAGTTTTATTATAGATTGTTTTTAAGTGTATGGGCAGAATCGTCTTTGACGTCTGTACCGGCTTTGTAGTACGATTTGTTCCTCTGCCGACTATATTAATAAAATCTTAGTTATTGAATAGAAGGAAAGAATAAACCTCTCTTTGGTTTTTGATCTAACAAATATAATGAATAGTCTCTAAAATATTCTAAATCGTAAACTTAACCCTAAGCTACCACTCTTTTTCCTATCTAGAAAGTATTTGAGGGATTAAGTTAAGAGTAATGCTATATCCATGAACAGTTTCTTTTGGGAATTTAGGAAATGAGACATGGCTGAAATTTACAAAACCACATGAATTATTTTAGCTGTTGTTTTCTCAAAGTTTTGGTTGACTAACCAACCAATCAAATGGTTTTGCAAGACTTCATAATTGAATTTCTCGTTATATCCAACATCTTTTGTTAAATTAATGGATTTAGAATAATTTTCAAACTATTTAGTATATTTTTATAGTTCCAATAAGAGAGAAATTTATAATTTATACACTATATTGAGGATTTAATCTAAAGTATACAATCAATTAAAAACTCACTAGACGTAGAAATTCTAAGCTAGAGTTACTAGGAACATGAGATTCTCATGTCAATACTAAGTAGATTCAAAAGTGTCAAAGTGAGGTTACGTCATGATGAGATTCTCATCAGTAACCTCTTTCAGCATGTCATCCAAATGCAAGGATGATGGTGAGCCTTGTACATTAATTCCTGTTCTTCTTGATTAGTCAGATTTGGAGGCAATATGGCCGTGCTTCCAAGAGTTCCAATCAATCTCTGGTGCATCAAGATAGCTCGCACCTTGAACCTCCATAACCCAAAATCATTTTCATAAGTGATTTCTCCATGTTTAACTCAGATCATCCCATCTTGTTTTTTGCACAACTTTACTTTGCGGATGCAAAACCACCTGATGGTCTAGATGCTAATTGATGTTCCACGTGACTCACTTAAGTGATCACGTGCCTCACTTAAGTATACATTTTAGGGACGAAAATGGCACGTGTTATGCAGATAAATGACGTGGCACTAAACGTGCCATATAAGCAATATTGACGGAGTTAACGATCCCATGTAACGTGAGGGGCTAAAGTGACAGACGGATTACACAGTGGAGGACCTTTTTGCATTTTTGTTCGAGTGAGGAACCAAATTGACAACGAGTTACACTTTGAGGGACCAAATTGGCTATTTACCCTTTTAAGAAACAAAGAATACAAAACATGGAGAAACAAAACAAAGCAACACAAGTTAATGTTTGAGAGAGAAAACAAAATCACAATTCTACCAAAAAAAACGTGTTTTCTACTCTTCAAACCCAAGCAGAGAAGACAACCTCACTCAAGACGGAATGCTTGTAACTTAAAGAAGGAATGCTAATTATGTTGTTGAGGAACATTAATCCTACATTAGAAATGCGCAGCAAAGCAAAGGATAATAGAGGAAAAAGTAATTACAAGATCTAACATTGGATCAAAAGCATTGGCGGATCTTGACGAAAATTCCTGGGTGGGCCAAGTTTAAAACTAGTATTAGCATTTGTATAAAACAGAACAAATGTTTTTCTTGTCTAAGTGGTATAATTTGCGGTGCCTTGTGTCAAAGGTGGGTGGGGTTCAAAGTTCAATCCCCTGAATATGGCTTTTTCGTGATTTGTTTTGGAAAAATAATGTTAACTGCAGGTGACAGCGATACAAACGCATTTTGTATTTTATTGGTCATATCAGTATAAATAGTCTAAGTCAAAAATATGTCTATATATACCAAAATTTTAAAAATCTAGGACGGGCCATGGCCCTCCCTCGTCTTAACTAAGATCCGCCTCTGATCAAAAGTGATTATCTCACGAGTAGTTCTAACAATTACTAACTCTAATTGGCCTTTTCTATTGCGTCCAAAGAAATTCCCAATAAATAAATGCTATGCTAGTGAGAATAACAAAAGGTTTAAAAATACTAAAACCACACATTTTCATTAATATTTCTACCTTCACAGAATTTGTTGGGAGAATAAAATCTGCATTTTGGAATTGAAATACATCTTAACTTAATGATATATATTTAGCGTCCTTTTAATTGGGAAAAATCCCAAGTCCCATATCGACAAGTGAATGATAAGGTGTCAAGAGGGCTTATAATGAAGAGACAACCCTCACCTTATAAGCCGGTTTTGTGGGATTAAGTTAGGTCCAATCCACATTCTAAGAGATTTAATGCATTGCGTACAAACATTTCTTCCAAGAGGAACATGTAACAAAAATTTGGCTTAAAGCGATTTTTTATTCAACTGAATTCGGCTGATTAGAAACAGGTATTTGAACTCCATCTGGAGCAAAAGAAAATGCATTAAGAGCGTCAAAAAACTCAGTTTTCTCCTGCTGCAAGTTTCTCAGCTTGTTCTTCAATTTCCAGTTTCTCATAAGTATCCTTTTGGTGTTCTGCTTCATGTTCAGCTACAGCTACATCAAGCAACGAAAGTTGAAGGGTGGCTTTTTCAATTTCCAGTATTTCCTGTTGGTTTGCAAAGGATTCAATGAAAACCACGCTTATGTGAATAGACTTTAGAATATTTTACATGAAACATACAACAACTTGATTGAGATAGTTCTCTGGGTAAATAGTCAAATTGGTTCCTGGAAGTGTAGCTCGCTGTCAATTTAGTCCCTCATTCGACCCAAAATGTAAAACAGTCCCTCAATGTGTATTCCGTCCATCATGTTCATCCCTCACGTTAGCAGAAGTTATTAACTCTGTTAATTACGCTGATGTGGCATGTTAAGTGCCACATTTCAATGCTTACGTGGCTTTGTTTGATAAAAATTTTTGGGGAGTAAAATGAAAGTAAAACAAGAAACCGTATCCCCTTCTTCTTCCACAGATTCAGAATCCCTTCTTCTTCCCCCTCTTTTGCTCCTCCATTATCGCACCTCTAATCAGCTCACTCGCTTAATTCATTTTAGTCCCTGAATCCACTATCATTTTAGTCCCTGAAACATCTGCGTTACTGCCGCATAAACCAGCTACATAACTGCATAAATTGAAACAGAAATGCTGCATAAACTGCTGCATAATTACATGTTTCTGCATAATGTCGTACAAAATAGTCCCTGAAACAGATACACTTATCTCATTTTAGTCCCTAAAAGATATCACTCACTGTCATTTTAGTCCCTGAAACATCTGCGTTAATTCATTTTAGTCCCTGAATCCACTATCATTTTAGTCCCTGAAACATCTGCGTTAATTCATATTGCAAACCAGTTCATCTCAAACAGAATTGTATTACATAATGCATAAACATATATAACAAAAGATATCCTACATATTCTATTACAACTTCATAATTTGTTCAAAAGATATCCTACTAATACATATTACAACTAGTTCATAGTCTTCAAATAGTCTTCCTATTGTAATTCAAATAAATAATAGTCTTGCTGTATGACTATTTTAGCATATGCAATTATGCAATTATTTGAAGAGTTGTAATAGAATATGTAGTTAATCTTTTGAACCAGTTATGCAACTATGCATATGTTTTGGACAAATTATGAAGTTGCAATTATGCATATGTATTAGAAAATGTTATTGAAATATTTTGGTTTTGCACTTAAAGTTTCTGGTTTAAAATTCTGGTTTTTGTGAAGTGTGAGATGAACTGATTGCACTGCAGAAGTAATTTAAGATTCGAGGGACTAAAATGAACTCACGTATATGTTTCAGGGACTAAAATGACAGTAAGTGACATCTTTCAGGGACTAAAATGAGATAAAAGTATATGTTTCAGGGACTAATTTGACAGTTTTTATGTAGACATGTAATTTAACTTGAATATTATGCAGTTATTACAGGGACGAATTATGCAGTTATGCATCAGTTTTTGTTTGACAGATAATGCTATTGAAAGTTAACAACATTACATCAGTATGCAGTATTGGAATATTATGCAGTATTATGCAGATTCCAATTATGCAGCAGTTTTGTGAATATTACCCAAATGGTGCAGATTCCATAGAACATTACATAAACAACAAATGAACATACTAAGACTCAAATCACATCATTAGACCCAATTTATATTCCTACATCAATTTGATTAAAATCATTCCATAGACAACAAATGAACATACTAAGACTCAAATTACATCATTAGACCCAATTTATATTCCTCTGTGAAAACTGAGCATTATGGAATTTGTTATTTACTCCAGCTAAATGGGAATCCAGAGGGGTGAGTTTGAGCAACCTGGGAGCAGCAATCTTTTTCCCCATACGTCCACCAAAACCATTTTTTGTTTTTCCATCTTTATCAGTAAAGACAGTACAAATAATAACCAAGTAAGTATCGGTGGTACCAACAATCCACTTTCCATCAAAAGTAACATCCACATCCACATGAGTAACCGGCGAACCAAGGCCAGGAAAAGCCGTTTTGAATTCCAAAACCCACTAAAATTGAAACCCCTTTCTGGTCAACATGCGGGTGAGAGAAGGTGTAGTGAGAGAGCGTTTCTGACGATGGTAGTTGTTCTGTGAATCGTCGTCATGACTGGATGGGAATGCGTCATGTCTGTAGCTTGAAATTTCTGCGTGATTCGTGAAGGTGAAGGTGAGATCTGTAGGGAGAGAGAGAAACGGGAAGGTGAGAAGGATCCGGGTTTAGCTCGAAGTTTTTGGGTTTAATTTTTGGACTGGGTTTGGGGAAGAAGAAGAAGATATATGTAAGATTAAAATGCCAAATCAGCAGATCCATGTGGCATAAAACGTGCCAAATCAGCCAAATTGACGGAGTTAAGGATGTCCACTAACGTGAAGGACGAACGTGATGGACGGAATACGCATTGAGGGACCTTTTTGCATTTTTGCTCGAACGAGGGACCGACTTGACAGCGAGCTACACTTTCAGGGACCAAATTGGCTATTAACCCTAGTTCTCTCCCTATATAATATTCGAATAATATATATATATATATATATATATATATATATATATATATATATAACCAATATGCATTGTGGTGATTTCTCAAACTACATGTTTTTATTGGTATATTTTTAATGCATGATCAAGTTTTGATTGAGTGACTGAATACGTTTCTTACCCAAAAATTCCTCTGTTAAGTATTGGGTTAGACCATGTACTTATATTGTTTTCTAGCAAACCCTCCGGAACAATATGATTCTCCTATAGGAGATTTAGGATCAACAAAATTCATAAACATAAAAGCAGCATCATGGGAGTTAGAGACAGGTAACGGTCCCTCGCAAATGGGTAATATCTGGTTTCTGATCTGAAATGGCTGGGCAATCCCAACCATAGCTAATTTGTCTTGGTGTCCTTGTGAGTTGTGACCTAAAGTATCTGTATCCATTCAGCTCAGTCATGCTCTTATATAAATTATGAATGCAGCCTAAAGAAGTGAATCCTTCGTCTTCGAGCATAAGCAACACGCCGCGCAAAGGGAAAGTGAGAAAACTGAAGAGTAAGTTCGCAAAATCTTCTGCTGCTTCACCAAACAGAATCTCTCCACTTGATTTTCTTACCATTAATTTCAACTCAATTACCACATCCTCATCAGATTCTTCCTCCTCTCTAATCCCAAAATCGGGTTGGTTTAGATTGCGAGGGAATTGTTTCTTCTTGAAGACGAAGTCTGTCAAAGGTGTCTTGGAGAGCAATGATATTGCTCAGGCTTGCCGACAAGTATAGTTTTCTTCTCAGTAGACTCAATATCATTGATTCCATTCATCCGAAGCAAAGACACGCCTGTTCCAATATTATTTGGCTTCACATGAAGATCATCAGTGATAATAAAAGTAGCAGTTTCCACAACAAAGCCATTTTCTATAGCAGAACTGTAGGGGATGATTCCTTTGTTCATTGGCTTTCCACAATGGGATTTTTGGTTCTTGAAAGTGGTCAAACATTTCACAGATGCACGGTCACAAGTACAATCTTCACAGATGTAGTACTGCAACGGTTCAGTATCGTCGATGTTCAGTTTCAGGTTCCGGCAAAAAGCTTCCATAGAGTTCCTTGGCTTCAGCAACATTTCTTTGCATGTATGTGTCCATAGATATTGTTCATCAAGATCTACCACACTTTGATACAGTGAGTTCAAGCTGCCAACTTTGACTGCTTCAATATCAGTCTCTTTAGCCATATACCTAATAACAGTCCCCAGAGGATATGTTAAGAAGCTGAAGAGAACATCAACAAAATCATTTCCTGCTTCAGCATACACAATTTTATTTTTCTCTTTATCCACCAACACTCTTATGGCAACTTTGTCACCTTATTCATCACACACATTTTCAGCCATTGCAGACTTGAAACTACTTGAGAAGATAAAGCGTTGGTTTTTAAAAATAGTTTAAATACGTTTTTACCCCCCGCAAATAGGGGGTGTTTTGCTTTTACCCCTACAAATTTTTTTTTTTTAAAAAACACCTTGCAAAAACAACTTTTTTTAAAAAGGTCCTTCTGTTAACCCACTGTTAAAAAAATGCTGACGTGTCAAACGGAATTGTGAGATGTAATTTTATTTTCATTTATAATTATTTTATGTGTGACATGGCTTGCCACATCATTTTATTTTCTTTTATAATTATTTTATCTTCTCCACCACCACCACTCACACCACAACCACTCTCTTCTCTCTCTCACCCACACCACAACCACCAACACCACCACCACCACCACCACCACCACCACCACCACTCACACCACACCACCACAACCACTCTCTTCTCTCTCTCACCCACACCACAACCACTCACACCACTCACACCACCACCACCACAACGACTCACACCACCACCACAACCATTCACACCACTCCCCCCCACCCCCACTGTGCGTTTCAACTTGCGTTTCAACCCACAATCTGAACCCACAAACAAGAAGAAAGGGAGAAGATAGAAAGACACAAAGGGGGAGAGTTTAGATATTAATTCTGAAGCTTGCAACGGTTGGGGATTTAATTTCATTTATTCATTTTTCTTCATAATTTCTGCAAATATTTTCAGATCTGGTTTGAGCTTGAGGGGTAGCAGTGATTGTGAGTGAGAGAGAAGCGAGTGAGTGGTGGTTGAAGCGATTTCGTTGTGGAGGAGGGTGAAGATGGCAGATCTGATGTTGCTATGGTGGACGATTGAGAGAGAAGAGAGAGGTATGTGTGTGGTGGTATGTGTGTGAGAGAGAAGAGAGTGGTGCAGAAGAATGGAGAAGAAAGAGGAAGAAGAATGATGTGGCATATCCATTTGGCATTTTAAATAAACAAAAATGAATTAAGAATGCCAAATCAACAATTCGTTTGACACATAGACATTTTTGTAACATCTGTTTGACAGAAGGGCTAAGAGCAAAAAAGTGATATTTGCAAGGTGTTTTTTAAAAAAAAAATTTTGCAGGGGGTAAAAGCAAAACACCCCCTATTTGCAGGGGGTAAAAACGTATTTAAACCTTAAAAATAATAGCAGTAGCTAGCTCTTTGTATTACTAATGCGTTATAGTTACTAGATGACTTTGGAAATGAAAACAGTATTAATCACATTACAGCGAATAGCAATCAAAAGGCATGCATGGCCATCTTTAATTTATTGCTTTATTAAGAACTTTAGTATATCCAATGAATTTACGGTTATCGATAAACCTACCATTACATAGCATTCAACTCACGCACAGTATTTGAATGTGAACCGTTTCTCGGTTAGTATATCAGCATGTAAAGTTTATCGACAATTAAATCTATCATGGCTACGTCTGTTTGTCTGAAAGTTTTAATCGATGAAGAGAAAAATAAGGTTTTATTTGCCCAAGCTGGGAAAGATTTTATTGATATATTGCTAAGCTTCTTAACGTTACCTTTGGGCACGATCACTAGGCTTCTAACCTGCAAGGAAACTAACCTTGAGAAAGTTAGGTTTGGGAGCATAAGCTCGTTGTATGAAAGCGTTTCCAATCTTGATGAAAAGCACTTTTGGACATCTACATGTAAAGGAATGCTTCTTAAACCAAGGAACTCAATGGGAGATTATTTCCAAAATTTGAAGCTCAAGATTGATGATGGTAAAGAAAAAATGAAGTATTTTATATGTGAGAATTGGCACTGCAGTCGTAAGTCAAGTGGTGGCTTGTTGACCACATTCTCCAATCAAATATGTAGTTGTGGAAAATCAATGAATCGAGAGATTATTATTTGTAGTTCAGTTATTAATGAAAAGAAGATTGATAATGAAGGGTTTTTGATTGAATCAGCAACTTTCATTATTTCTGAAGATTTAACTGTGAAGCCAGATAATTTTCAGAATTCAGTTTGTGAACCCATGAATCTTCTTGGACTTGAAGATTGGCATGCTATAAAACTAGTAACCGTAAATGTCACTCAGAAAGAGGTATGTATCTATATATATGCTAGTATCTGTTCTTAGTGTATATTTCTATATTTTATGTTACCTTGAAATTATTGAGATGAAATATATCTTTACTAAAATTAAAAATGAATAAAATATTTTTAATTTAGTGTATATTTTGTAGATTCTTGAGCTGCTGAAGTGCTCCTTATTCTCAACCACACCTTTGACGGATGTGTTTTTGTTGAAGAAGCAATTGTTCGAGATTCCAAAACCCACCGTCTTATATTTTGACATTGCTAACCTTGAAGCAATTGATGAAGGGCATACAACAAAATTGAAAGTGATTCTGAGAAAATCCAATAACACATTAGTGTTTGCATTGGGTGGAGATGATTTTGTTGACTTCATTTTTAGTTTCTTGACTTTCCCCTTGGGAAGGGTAGAGCACATGTTGAAGGGAATTTCATTTGGGACTAGCATAGACAATTTATACAAGAGCATGCTTGATTTGGATTCCAACATATATTTTAGATCCCCAGATTTGAAGGACAAACTCGTAAAACCACAACTTGCTCACCAATTTAAACTCCACAACCAGATAATACCTATTGATGAAAAGCCTAGTTTGAATTACTTCTGTGTTAGTAAACCTAACACAAAAGGTGGGTACAATGGCCATCTAACTAAATTGGAAAATTATGGAATTCTTTCTCACGAGACACTTTCTCCTTTGAGATACTTGGAGCCACAGTCATGTAGTGGAAGAGGATTCACGAAGAATCCATCACTCTACATGGTTACTGATGACTTGATTGTAACGCCAACATCTGCTTTCTCTGTCATTTCCTGTTTGTCCAAATTAGGGATTCCTCCCCATGATTTCGAGGAAAGAGTAATCAACATTGGCATAAAAGAGGTAAAATGCATCCCTTAATTTTACATTAAACTATTTATTTTTGTTGGTACAGAGCTCTTGGACTCCGTTACGGTGTTTGGGGAAAGGGGTATCATATTTCGATGTTTTAGTCGGGAGGTAAGTAAAATTTTGACCTGAAGTTGTTTTATCTTAATTTGGAGATTGAACTCAAGTACTAGTCGAGTCCGTCTCTTTAGATGGTGTGCGTTAACCTCTCATACCTAATCTTGGAGTTATTAACTTATTATATTGTATATTATTATAATGCAATTAATTTATACAACTTTATGTTTTTTTATCAGTAGTGAATTAAATTGTTTTCCTTGTTTTATGTTGCCATTGTTTTATTCTTTTGATGGTATTGTAGGGTCTTCGTCTTCTTAAGGCTTCTTTGATCTCATCATTGGCCCTCACTAGTGCTCTTGGTCCATTCCATGAAAACAAGATTGAGAACATCACAAACTAGCTTGTACTCTTGTTAGTGTTATGGATCTAATACATTGAGACAATCAACCATGTTATCGAGCTTTTGCTTATAGCTTTATATATGATGATTACCACTCGCCTATGATATACTTTTGTCATATTTTATTTTGAAGTTGCTCTATTATGTCATTTTATTTTCTATTAATCGGATCAACTAGTCCAATTTGAAATAACTACTAACTAGTGCGTAGAATGTTTACTGAGATGTTAACCAACAGGTTTTCCATCACTCTTTCGATATAAGAAAAACGAATGTATGTTCGACGTAATATTTTTTTTTTTTTGAGATTAAACGGGGCTATTAGCCCAAGTTCGACGTAATATTTGCCAAAAAATGGATCTTGATATTTGTGATTTTTCTCTTGCCAAATTTAGTGCCGTGCTTATATTATAATATATATTTTTCTACCTCTCTCCTCTCATCTCCCTCTCTCTCTCTTCCCATGACACATTTTTCTTTATAATTTTTTAATTATATTATAATATATATTATATAAAATTATTATAAACATAAAAATAGGGAATTATAGTAAAGTTTAAATTTTTTTTTTGTGCTGTCCATTGTTCACCAAACAATTAATGTATAGAACAAAAAGTTGTCTAGTACTCTACTGTCGAGTCCAGTACTTACTTTGTTGATCACTCTCAGCCAGATTCGAAGCAAGTATTTGAAGGTTGAAAGTTAACTTTCAAACCCACGAACCACTTGGGAAACCAGCCAGTCGAGTACTTGTTTGCAAATCAAATGGACCCTAAAAAATTTACATGTGTCATATCACAATATAATGGTCTTACATTTTCTTCTGGTATAAATTTTCTGTGCAAACCACGTTAATCATGCCCTTAAATTCTGGGATTTATGTATAAGATTCCAATATATGTTATGTCTCCCCTTCTTACATTTATTATTTCAGAATAAAAAATTTGGTATCTATATTCTAAGAATGACTTGCGTTTTTAAAGGATAAAGTTTCAATAAATATTTGTATAGGTGAAGTGGAAAATTTTAACATTCACAATGTAATAATGCTCTTACCTTTTCCTATTCCTAAGGTAAGAACCTGTCAATAAAATAAATTTTACACTTGGTCAATTGAACTATGATGCTCTTACCTTTTCTTTTGGTAGAACTTTCTTTGTGTAGACCCGTTAACTATGCCAATAAATTCTAGGAATTAGTTATAATTAAGATTCCAATATATGAAGTGTCTCCTCCTATTACATTTATTATTTTAGAACCAAAAATTTGGTGTGTATATTCTCAGAATGAGTGGCTTTTTTCAGAATAAGGTTTCAATAAAAATTGTGATCGATGAAGTGGAAAAGAAAGTTTTGTTCGTGCAAGCAGGGAAGGATTTTGTGGATGTGTTACTAAGTTTCTTAATGTTGCCACTGGGCACAATTGCTAGGCTTGTGAGTAAGGAATCAACCAACGTTAAAAAGTTTAACGTTGGAAGCATAAGCACGTTATATGAAAGCGTGGTAAATCTCAATAAAGATCACTTCTGGGCACCTGAGTATAAAGAAATGTTGATTAAACCAAGGAACTCAATGGAAGAGTATTGTCATAATATGAAGCTGAAGATTGATGACACTGGAAAGTCAAAGTTTTTTATATGTGAATCGAGCAAATGCAGTAAAGATGATAGTATGAAATTTTTTATCAAATTCAAGAATAAAATATGCAACTGTGGGAAACCAATGAATCGTGAGATATATTTTAAAAAAAATTTGCCTACCAATAAAGGTTTTGTTCCAGATACGGCTACTTTTATGATTTCAGATGATCTAACTGTGAAACCAGATAATTTTGGAAGTACTATTAGTAAACCAAAGCATCTTGGATATGACGGTCTTGATTGTATCAAGCAACTAACCATGAATGTCACAAAGAAGGAGGTAATCTATCCTTGTCTCCAAAATTCTCACATTGA